>CM065591.1:43998005-44420505 GCA_033119425.1 Bufotes viridis | reverse complement strand
ATTGATTAGCTATTCATTTATTTCAGATGTATGTAATTATACCTTAGATGGTTTTCTATGCTATGTATTGTACTTAGAGTTTTATTATAATCATGCACTATGTCACTTTACACATTAGCTCTGAATCATGTTGTCACATGGGGATATAATGTTTTTTATAGATGATGTTTATATTAATTACTAATTATGCTGTTCACTTTGTACCAATGCTTGAGGAAGGCTCATGTTTGAGCCGAAACGTCGCTTTGTGCCACTTATGGGTGAATAAAGTCTTTTCACTACTTTGGATTATCTACAGGAGTGCAGTCCTATTTTTGTTCTATATTGGTGGGTAAATACCTATTCCCAGATTGGGGCCCTGCACCAGCTTTGAACTTTTTTCTTGGATGGTGCTGCTGATGATTTTTTCTTATATAAATATATATATATATATATATATATATATATATATATATATGTATATAGTCCAAAAAATCAAGCAGCACTCCAGATAGTAATGTAAATACAGTGTTCGTTTATTTACCCATCGGTGTTGCAACGTTTCAGTCCCAAAACCAGGACCTTTCTCAAGCATCCAACAAGGAAAAATGCAGCAATATATAGTGCAAAGACTCATTACAACCAAGTGTCATGTGACTCAGTGTTTAACCTTACATGTGCTGAAGACATATAAACATATAAGATAATCATGATATAGACAATCATAAAACAATTTATACATCAAAATAATGTCAATGATACATTACAGAACCATAAAGTGACTAGTGCCGTGAATAAATACATATAAAATAGTGCAATTCATCATAATAATCACCAGTCATAGTGTATAAGTGGTTAATCCCAATGTGCAAATACATTATATTATATGGGATACACCTGCCCAAAGAAAAATCAAGCCGGTTTCTTGTCCAGGGCGCGTTCATCTCCAATAGTCGGCGTTGGATAGACTCAAATGCGCAGAATCAGGAATTTTCCTTGTTGGATGCTTTAGAAAGGTCCTGGTTTTGGGATTAAAACATTGCATCACCGATGGGTGAATAAACAAACACTGTATTTACATTACTACCTGGATTGCTGCTCGATTTTTTGGACTTTACATTCGTGTAGGCTTTAACCCTGAACTCTGGAGCTTGCACCCGCTCATTTTTTATGTTCTGTGCTGCTGTATTTTATATATATATATATATATATATATATATATATATATTGTAAGAGGGTGCAAGGTATCATATGCGATGGCAGGTACGTGTCACCGAGGTTGCTGGCCTCGGTGAGGTGAGAGCCGGGGTTTTTGTCTGCAGCAGCTTATGCTGCTAGACTTTGTTACTTAGTTTGGCTGCAAAGCTAATCCGGGCCGGCTCTTACTGGGAGTAGGTAAAGTGTAGGGTGGGTGCCTACTCCCCACGGTCCAGTCCTGGTTTTGGGCTGGATATAAAACACAGCCAGCAGCTGTGTCTGGGTGGTGATTATCCTGGAGCCTGCTAACAGGACTGTGAGGTTCTCTGTGCTGGAGGACGGAGCTCAGCAAGGTGGTGTTTCCCTGCAACCTGAAGGTGGAATCGCCTGCGGCTGGGCCGACTGCTAGGTGTGAACCCGCACCTAAACCACCCAGGTGACTGGACCCTGTGTTGGCCTGTTTTTGTTTTGCCACGTTATTTCCGTTGTGTGTGAACTGTCACCAAAGAGACTGTTTTTCATTTATGGTGTGCAAGTGTGAATAAAACACTGTTTGTTGCACAATCTGGACTCCTTGTTTTGCCTCTAAACTGCACCCGCACCGCTGTCTACCAGAGCGACTCCCCACAATATATATATATATACATACATAGAGAGAGAGAGAGTAGTGTACTGATATTTGACATACAGTGGCTATAGAAAGTCTACACACCCCTGTTAAAATGTCAAGTTTCTGTGCTGTAACAAAATTAGACAAATATAAATGAATTCAGAACTTTTTCCACCTTTAATGTTACCTATAAACTGTACCACTCAATTGAAAAACAAACTGAAATCTTTTAGGTGGCGGGAAGAAAAAATATTAAAATAAAATAATATGGTTGCATAAGTGTGCACACCCTTAAACTAATACTTTGTTGAAGCATCTTTTGATTTTATTACAGCACTCATTTTTTCTGGGTATGAGTCCATCAGCATGGCACATTTTGAATTGGCAAGATTTGCCCACTCTTTGCAAAACACTCAAAATCTGTCAGATTGCGAGGGCATCTCCTGTGCACAGCCCTCTTCAGATCACCCCACAGATATTCAATCAGATTCAGGTCTGGGATCTGGCTGGGCCATTCCAAAATTTTAGTTTTCTTTTGTTGAAGCCATTTCTTTGTTGATTTGGATGTATCCTTTGGGTAGTTGTCATGTTGAAAGATGAAGTTCCTCTTTATGTTCAGCTTTCTAGCAGAAGCCTGAATGTTTTGTGCCAATATTGACTGGTATTTGGAACTGTTCATAATTCCCTCTATCTTAACTAAGGCCCCTGTTCCAGCTGAAGAAAAACAGCCCCAAAGCATGATACTGCCACTACCATGCTTTACTGTGGGTATGGTGTTCTTTTGGTGATGTGCAGTTTAGTTTTTGCGCCAAACATATCTTTTGGAATTATGGCCAAAAAGTTCAACCTTGGTTTCATCAGACCATAACACCTTTTCCCACATGCTTTTGGGAGACTTCAGATGTGTTTTTGCTAAATGTAGTCTGGAAATGTTACTGTACGTGGACTATACAAGGTACAGCATACAGTGTGTACAGAGATATATGGTTAGTTATACATTATGGTCACTGTGTATGAGGTATATGAGGTAATAGTGGTCATTGTAACTGTCTGCGGTATTATAAATGAGAGCAATGTGTAAAAACAGGGCATGGGGGCAAATGAAGAGAAAAGGGGAGGACCTCCTCTTAACACTTCCTTCAAGGCCTGATGATATAATCTCGTGCTGCATGGGATTTCGGCCGAGACATTCAAGCAAGATGCCCGTGGCCGGCCTGTCGCGAGCAAATGGTGGTAAGTTTGATTGAATTTTTTTTTATTGTTCAAAACCGTGTAAAATTTCACTCAGATGCCGCGTTTATCATTGATCACTGCATCTGACATGAAAATGGAGGCCTTTAAGGGGTTAATCAAGGTAAAAAACAAATACCTTATCCATTTGCTCGCGGAGAGGCCGTCACCGCCACCTTGATTGAAGAAACCGAGCAAAATCAACATCATCACGCTGGCTAGGTTGTGGTGACATCACCGTACCTGGCCAGTGTCGTGATGTCAAATGTCACCGCACGAGAGATTTTGCCCGGTTTCTTCAATCAATGGCTGCAAAGGCCTCTCCATGAGCAAATGGATGTGCGTTTCCCATAGCTATGTATGTCAGAGTCAATCAGACATCATATACTATTGCTGTCTTTGCATTCCAAAAATTCCTAGAAGTCCTAGAGGGGGGTTATATACCAACTTTCAGGGCAATTAGGGCTACTTTGGTTCCAACAAGGAAAGCTGGATTTACACGGCCCGATACTTAGGCCGATCATCGGGAACAAACGTTTCTACAAATGCTCGTTCTCAATAATGAAAGATCAAAACGCTCGTTTAGCAGGTGAAATGATCGTAGGTGCGTAGATCTCAATCATTGGTCCCAGGCAGTAGATTGTGCTGTCTAAACAGTGACTGGATGCCCAGGAGTAATAATTCTGTATGAGGGCGAGCAATAGCTGAAGCTGCTCCTCGGATAGTGTAAATGCACCTTAAGGCTTGTCCAAAGGTAATGTTCATTGTAATTTTATAACATTGCTGTTAATATTTGGGAAATATAATATCTTATCTTCTAGCATCTTACAGATTTACATTATCAGCAGCATACAGTGGAGTACCTTCCATACAGGCAGGCTATGCAGCTGCTATGGTGCCAGTGGGATAGGGAGGCCCCACAGTGGAGTATAGGATCTGCCCCCTAATTACCTTTAATACTGGTTTCAGTCCACCTTCAGTCTAAAATTCCTATCATCAGTGGAGAAAGCTAAAGGACCTTTGATGATGTCATCACATGTCCGATACATCTAGCAAGGGAACTGCACAGAGACTAGTGTTACTCCCGGGTTAGAATAGTGCATCTACCAAGACCTATGATGACATAATCTTCAGCATCACAGGTCCTACACAATCTAGCTAAGGAACTGCACCAACAATGGTGTAGTACCCAGGTTAAATAGATGCATCTGCCAGGACCTGTGATGACATCATCACAGATTCTTCAACCCTCTAACAGCAAGGATTAGAAGTGCACAATGAGCTCTGCATTGATCTATTGAGAATTGAAGGGAGTGTTAAATCTAGACGAGGTCCTCCCCTTTTCTCTTCATTTGCCCCCATGCCCTGTTTTTACACATTACTCACTCATTTATAATACCGCAGACAGTTACAATGACCACTATTACCTCATAAAACTCATACACAGTGACCATAATGCATAACTGACCATGTATTTATGTACACACTGTATGCCGTACCTTGTATAGTCCACGTACAGTAACATTTCCAGCTCACCTTGTATTTTCAACCCCTCGTGCATATAACAAAACAGGTAAGTCCACACGTATAACTTATAACTGGGGATGTAGCTGTATTCAGAATTAGGCATTCACATTCAAAATCATGTTAAATAGGAGTCAGAATACACCTGCCATCATTTTCAATGCAAGATGGTGGATGGCGGCCCGTCGAGCAAATAGAGGAGGTAAGTTTGGATTTTTTTGTTTTTTTATACTATTTCAGGTTAAATCGATTCGCTGACATGAAGCACGAGGAAATTCGTGGGATTCGATTCGCTCATCTCTAATGAGGAGATCACAGAGTGGCAAGGTGACATAGTGTGGTGGTGGCAGCAGCAGAAGCATGAAAAGGCCACAGAGTGACCCAGTGACATAGAGTTGATTTAGCAGAAGCATGAGGAGACCACAGAGTGGCAAGGGGACATAGTGTGGAGGTGGCAGCAGTAGCATCATGAGGAGGCCACAGAATGGCAAGGTGACATATTGTGGAGTTAGCAGCAAAATGAGGAGGCCACAGAGCGGCAAGGTGGCATAGTGTGGAGGTGGCAACAGGAGTATGAGGCCACAGAGTGGCAAGATGATATTGTGTTGAGTTAGCAGCAGCATGAGGAGGCCACAGAGTGCCAAGGTGACATAGTATGGAGGTAACAGCAGCAGCAGCATGAGGAGGCCATAGAGTGGCAAGGTGGCATAGGGCGGAGGTGGCAGCAGCAGCATGAGGAGGCCTGAGTGGTGAAGTAGCAGCATGATCAGGAGACCTTTTTTTTTTTTTAGAGGGTTTGGTTTAGCACTATCAGGGATAGGTTTCACCAGGAAGAGACAGATAGTGCAGGGCTTGGAAATTACTTTTTTAACTTCTAAAAGACAGAAAGATTTCAGATTAGTGACATCTACAATACGCCATTATAAAGCAGTGGGTTGGGCAGATATTTTAAAAAAGGGCTTATTCACTACAGTGTGCCTGGTACTGAGATATACACTGCACCATCATAAAGCAGTGTGTTGGGCAGACATTATAAAAAGGGGCTTATTCACTACATTGTGCCTGGTACTGAGATATACACTGCACCATCAGAGAAATTATTTTTTCTGGGGAAATTAACCTAACTTGTGCCACATCTGTGTGTGCGTTCAATCCGGAACCGTTATAATAATTACTCCAGCAGAGAGTGATTTATATTTTGTCCATAGTTAACTAGTTTTGGCCACAACTGTGTGTGCGTTTATGCCGCATCCGTATATACAGTGTTCCCGCAAAGAATACATTTTATTTGGGATAAATTTGTATCCAATATAGAACTACATCCAAATACAGTGTGTATTGTAAAAATGACATTATCTGTGGGCTAGTGTAGTGCCGAAAATCAGTTTTTTTCTGTATCCAGTACATTACAGCAAACCAATACAGTGTATATTGTAAAAATTACATAATCTCTGGTCTAGTGTAGTGCCGAAAATCTTTATTTTTCTGTATCCAGTACCTTACTGGAAGCCAATAGAGTGTCTATTGTAAAAATTACATTATCTCTGGTCTAGTGTAGTGTCGAAAATATGTATTTTTCTGTATCCAGTACCTTACTGGAAGCCAATAGAGTGTGTATTGTCTAAATTACATTATCTCTGGTCTAGCGTAGTGCCGAAAATATGTATTTTTCTGTATCCGGTATCTTACTGGAAGCCAATAGAATGTGTATTGTAAAAATTCCACTATCTCTGTTCTAGTGTAGTGACAAAAATCTGTATTTTTCTGTATCCAGTACATTACTGCAAGCCAATACAGCGTGTACTGTAGAAATGACATTATCTCTGATCTTGTGTAGTGCTGAAAATCTGTATTTTTCTGTATCCAGTACCTTACTTACAAAATTGCATTATCTCTCTGGGCTAGTGTAGTGCCGAAAATCTGTATTTTCCTTTATCCAGTACTGCCCTGCATCAGAAAACCGTGTTTTTTGCGGACAGTAAAACAATCTGCGCCACATCTACAGACAAAACCATTAATATGAAGAAGGCGAGCACAAATGGAGGAGTTAGTGGGCATGATGCTGATGGTGCAAGCAGAGGCCGTAGCTCTGGGCGTGATGCTGATGGTGCAAGCAGAGGACGTGGCCCTGGGTGTGATGCTGATGGTGCAAGCAGAGGCCGTGCCAGTGCACCAGACAATACAAAAAATTCCACCTTACCCAGCTTCATGTCCAACTTAGCTGGACGGCGCAGAACAACACTGTCCAAGTCGGACCAGTGCAAGCAGGTGGTCGGTTGGATTGCAGAAGATAATGCTTCCAGTCGGTTAAGCACCACCCTCTCTTCCACGAAGTGTAGTCTCTGTAGCCAAGAGTCTGGTCAACCGAATCCTCACTATGATCCTCCTTCCACCCACCATGTCGCGTCTGGCCAAACAAGTGATCCTACACTCGGATATTCACATGACCTCTTTTCATCGCCAGTACTTGGTTTGGTTCTCTCGCCAAGCACGCTTGAAGAGGTACCTAAGATATTCTTCACAGTCTCAAGAAGATGACGGTAGTGAATGGCAATCATTCGTTCACGAGGTGGATGATGATGAAACACAGTTGCCAATCACTGAGGCGGTGGTTAGGTCAAGTCAGGAGGATGAGCAGAGAGAGGAAGTGGAAGAGGAGGTGGTGGACGATGAGGTCATTGACCCAACATGGGAAAATGAAAAGCCGGCCAAGGAGAGCAGTACAGAGGGGGAGGGATCCGCAGCACCGCAACAGTCTGGAAGAGGCAGTGGGGTTGCAAAACAGGCCAGCAACTGTTACACCGAGCACCCTTATGAGTAAATCTACCTTGCCAAGGGGTAGGTGTTCCGCAGTATGGCGCTTTTTTTTAAAAAGCGCAGACGATAAAAGAGTGGTAGTTTGCAACCTGTTCCAACCCAAAATGAGCCTGGTCGTGAACACTAGCAACCTCACCACCATCAGCATGATCCGCCACATGGAATCAGAGCATCCTAATAAGTGGGCCGAACACCTGGGTCCAAACTCTGGGTCAGCGGGTCTCACCACTGCCTCCTCTTCCCCTGTGTTACGAACTGATGGCCAATCCCCTGCGCAGGCCTGGATACCCCTTGCCCTGCACCTGGACCTTCGCATGAACCGTCAGCAACAACATCCACTTCCCTGTCCCAGCTCAGCGTCCAAATGTCGATAACACACGCATTTGAACGCAAGTGCAAATACCCACCCACACACCCACAGGCCATAGCACTTAATGCGCAACTTTAGAAATTACTGGCCCTTGAAATGAAATGTTGTCATTTAGGCTTGTGAACACTGAGAGGCTACATCCAGCCTGGACGCCTGAGTGTGACCGGTATCAGTTGTCTTCACTCCAAGTTCTTTTGAATTTTTTTTTCCTTTTCCCTTGTATATCTAGGGATCGGACCAGCCAGCGAACAGCCCCTAGGCTCCCCATGTTTCCCCTGATGAGCAACACTCCTTGCGAAACATGCATGTAGGGACCTGGCAGCAAAGGGTCAATTAGGGCGGATTAATTCCAGGGTTAGGTTCCGGTGCATACCCGGCCGCGGGGATCCGTGGCAGGGGTATAAGGGCTATTGTAGTCCTTAGGCAGGGTCTTACAGGGTAAGTTATCTATTTCCCCTACCTGTCTCACACCGGTACACCTGGTCAACTATCTCTGAGCTCTCTATACACATCAGTTAGGAGACCAGTGCATTACTAAAGGACGGATCCACATGGTGCGGTAAGACCACCGGTTTAATTTTATTATTCGCGGGTGCCGCCGTGCACAATTGCTATTGGGTCCTCCTGGAACCTAAAAACGCATGGTTCCAGTCTAGTTGTGTCCCAAATTTATTATTATTATCAAGTTAAGGGTCTATTTTCTTATAGTTATCTATTAAAAGTTATATTTTAGCTCATTTAATCCTTGCATCACCTCCTTGTTATGTTGTGAACACTGAGGCCTTCCGCAGCCTGATGTCGCCACTATTTTTCACAGTGTGCCATGCTTGCCTTTCACCAGCATGTGTACAAGAACATCACCCGTGCCCTGACCAATGCACTTACTGGGAAGGTCCACCTCACTACGGACACATGGACAAGTACTGGTGGCCAGGGACTCTACATTTACCTGGCCGCTCACTGGGTGAATGTTGTGGAGGCCGGGAGTGAGTTGTACACTAGGATGGCACAGGTGCTACCCACGCCCAGGATTGCGGGCCCTACATCCATCAGGGTCTCCGCCAGCAGCTACGTTACTGGCTCCAACCCCCACTTCTCCTCCTCCGCCGCCTCATCCTCCACTTCCACCTCCAAAAGCAGTCAGCCATCAGTCGCTAGCTGGAAGCAGTGTAGAACTGCTGTGGGTAAGCGTCAACAGGCCATGCTGAAGCTGATCTGCTTAGGGGAAAAACAGCACTCCGGCGCAGATCAGATTCAGGGTATAAGGGACCAGACCGAGCTGTGGCTCTCGCCACTCAACCTAAAAACAGGCATGGTTGTGTCTGACAATGGCCATACCTAGGCAGCGGCTTTGGAGCTCGGCAACCTGACACACATTCCATGCCTAGCCCACGTCTTAAACTTAGTCTTTCAGTGGTTTATCAAAACCTACCCCAATTTTCAGGAGCTACTAGTGAAGGCGTGCCGCTTGTGTGCCCATTTCCGAAAGTCGTCCACAGCTTCAGCCCGTCTGTCAACACTGCCGCAGCGCATGCGGCTTCCAGCTCACCAACTGTTGTGCGACGTGAGCATGCGGTGGAACTCTACGTTCTACATGTTGTTCAGGCTTTCTGAGCAGCAGAGGGCAGTTGTGGAATGCTATTATCAGTGTAACCATCCCACTGCTGTGTCTACTCAAACGATCGCTGCTCACAATTAAGGAGGATGATTTGAATGTGGCAGATGGAGTAATGGAGGAGAAGATGACACAGGGTGCTATCCAGAACTCCCACAGTTTGTCTTCTCAGAGCGAATTGGGCCATCAAGAGGAGGAGCTGGAAACACTTGCCTCTGCTACAGAGGCTAGTACCCATGGAACTTTAATTCCATCTGTTCAGTGTGGATGGGCAGAAGAGGAGGAGGATGAGGGTATGGATAGTCATCCTGAAGTTGACTTCATGTTAGGCTGCCTTTCACGCAACCCTTGCATTTTACGCCTTTTAGGTAAAACAGATTACTGGGTGTTCACCCTTCTCGACCCCCGCTACAAAGTGAACTTCTCATCTCTTATTCCTGTGGTGGAGAGGATGAGTAAAACCGTGCAATACCAGAAGGTACTTGTTGACAGATTGCTCCAAAATTTTCCATCTGACAATGCGGCCGACAGAGTCCGTACTTCCTTAGGCAACCGACACCCCGCCAGCAACCTCATTCTGAAGCATGGCCTAGTACTACAAAGAGGGAAAAGTTTTGGAAGATGGTAAAGAAATACAGTGCAGACCGTGTCAGCGTCCAAAATGATCCCTCAGTGCCTTACAACTACTGGGTTTCCAAGCTGGACACGTGGCACGAACTTGCGCTCTATGCCTTGGAGGTGATGGCCTGCCCTGCCGCCAGCGTATTGTCTGAGCGTGTATTTTGTGCTGCTGGTGGCATTATAGCAGATAAGCGTATCCGCTTGTCCACTAACAATGCTGACAGGTTGACTCAGATAAAAATGAACAAGGCCTGGATTGCCCCTCATTTCTCCACTCCACCAGAGGAAAGCAGAGCTAATGAGGAACAAAAACGCAATTTAACCCCTTAAGGACCGGGCTCATTTTCACCTTAGGACCAGGCCATTTTTTGCAAATCTGACCAGTTTCACTTTATGTGGTGATAACTTTAAAACGCTTTTTCTTATCCAGGCCATTCTGAGATTGTTTTTTCATCACATATTGTACTTCATGACACTGGTAAAATTAAGTCGAAAAATTTCATTTTTATTTATAAAAAAATATCAAATTTACCAAAAATTTTGAAAAATTAGCAATTTTCCAAGTTTCAATTTCTCTACTTCTATAATACATAGTAATACCGCCCAAAAAAGTTATTGATTTACATTCCCCATATGTCTACTTCATGTATCGATCATTTTGGGAATGCCATTTTATTTTTTGGGGACGTTACAAGGCTTAGAAGTTTAGAAGCAAATCTTGAAATTTTTTAGAAATTTTCAAAAACCCACTTTTTAGGGACCAGTTCAGGTCTGAAGTCACTTTGTGAGGCTTACATAATAGAAACCATCCAAAAATGACCCCATTCTAGAAACTACACCCCTCAAGGTATTCAAAACTGATTTTACAAACATCATTAACCCTTAAGGTTTTCCACAAGTGTTAATGGCAAATGGATATAAAATTTCATTTTTTTTTGGGAAAACTTTTTTGGAGTTTCTACTGTAGGGGTGCATCAGGGGGGCTTCAAATGGGACATGGTGTCAAATAACCAGTCCAGCAAAATCTGCCTTCCAAAAACCATATGGCGTTCCCTTCCTTCTACGCCCTGCCGTTTGGCCATACAGCAGTTTACGACCACATATTGGGTGTTTCTGCAAACTAGAGAATCGGGGCAATATATATTGAGTTTTGTTTGGCTGTTAACCCTTGCTTTGTTACTGGAAAAATTGATTAAAATGAAAAATTTGCAAAAAAATAGCTATTTTCAGACCGTTTTTATTTTTTGTTATTTACATCGTTGAACTGACCGGTTATATTGTGTGCTATTTCTATAGAGCAGGTTGCTACGGACGCGGCAATACCAAATATGGCTACTTTTTGGGGGGTTTTGTTTCAGTTTTACATAATACAGCATTTTTGAAAAAAATGATTTTTTAGTGTCTTCACATTCTGAAAGCCATATATTTTTTTTATTTTTTTGGCGACTGTCTTATGTAGGGGCTCATTTTTTTGCGGGATGAGATGTCGGTTTGATTGGAACTATCTTGGGGTGCATATGACATTTTGGTCGCTTGCTATTACACTTTTTTTGATGTAAGGTGACAGAAATGGCTTTTGACACCGTATTTTTTTTTTTTTTGTTGTGTTCACCTGAGGGGTTTGGTCATGTGTTTTGTTTATAGAGCAGGTTGCGACGGACGCGCCGATATCAAATATGTATACTTTTTATTTATTTATTTAAGTTTTACACAATATTATCATTTTTTAAAACAAAACAAATCATGTTTTAGTGTCTCCATAGTCCTATTTTTCTTTTTTTTTGGGGGTGATTGTCCTATGTGGGGTATAATTTTTTGCGGGATGAGATGACGGTTTGATTGGCACTATTTTTGGGTGCATACAACTTTTCGAATGCTTGCTATTACAGTTTTTGAGATGTGAGGTGACAAAAATGGTTTTTTTTTTACATTGTTTTTATTTTATTTTTTTAACAGTATTTACCTGAGGGGTTAGATAATGTGATGTTTTTATAGAGCAGGTTTTTATAGATGCGGCGATACATAATATGTATACTTTTTATTTATTTATTTTACTTTAACACAATAATAGCATTTTAGAAAAAAAATATATGTTTTAGTGTCTCCATAGTCTGAGAGCCATATTTTTTTAGGCGATTGTCCTATATAAGGACTCATTTTTTGCGGGATGAGATGGCGGTTTATTGGTACTATTTTGGGAGGCATACGCCTTTTTGATCACTTGGTGATCACTTTTTGTGATGCAAGGTGACAAAAAATGGCTTTTTTACACAATTTTTTTGTGTTTTTTTTTACGGTATTTGCGTGAGGGGTTAGGTCACGTGATATTTTTATAGAGGAGATTTTTACGGACGCGTCGATACCTAATATGTGTAGTGTATTTGTTTTTTTTATTTTTATTCAGTGATATGTATTTTTATTATTTTTTATTTTTTTCACTTTTTTGACATTTGTTTTGACCCAGACCCACTTGGTTCTTGTAGATCCAGTGGATCTGGTGTCTATATAATACAGTAAGTACACTATATAGTGTACTTACTGTATTTTTTTACTTTACAAAGTCTGAATAGGCTTTTGCCTTTAGCAAAAGCCCATTCAGGAGTTTCAGTACCATTGCAAGCAGGACGCTTCTGAAAGCGTCCTGCTGCCATGGTAATCATCACCCGCTGCCACAAGAAAGCAGCGGGTGATGGGAAGAGAGGGGAGCTCCCTCCCTCTACTATCCTATCCCGTCGGGGGGGCTGCAAAGGTACAGCAGCCCCCCGATGGGAGAGGGAGGGAGCTCCCTCCATGTTAACACCTTCTATACTGCGGTCCGTACGGGCCGCGGTATAGAAGGGGTTAAACTGCTGACATCTGCAGCACAGATGTCAGCAGTTTATAGCAGGGGGTCAGCAATGTGCTAACCCCCTGCTATACCCAGTAGACACCAGGGAAAGCGTTTGAAAGGAGGCGCGCCGCCCACCCGCAGTACCGCCCGCAATCCTCCCCACTGCACCACCCGGGGGGACACAAAATGGCGAGGTGCAGGGGGGGGGTTAATATTTTCACGTTTGGGGCTTATTTTAGTCTCTGATCCCCGCGGTCACAGACCGCGGGGATCAGAGACTACAGATAGCGCAGCAAACCGCAGGTCTGAATTGACCTGCGGTTTGCTGCGATCGCTGACATGGGGGGGTCACAGGACCCCCCTGGGCATTGTGCCAAGGTGCCTGCTGATTGATTTCAGCAGGCATCTTGTTCCGATCACCGCCACGTGCGCAGCGGTGATCGGAAATTCACAGGGCATACATGTACGCCCTTGGTCCTTAAGTACCAGGACGCAAGGGCGTACATGTACGCCCTTCGTCCTTATGGGGTTAAATGTATGCTTTATAATGTACTCAATCGACAAGATTCAGATTTACCCTTTTTACCGCAAAAACAGGGTATATATCTGTATCTTGTTTTCTCATCCGCCTCCTCCTCCGCCTTATCTTCCATACAGAATGATTATGCCCTCACTAAAATGTTTTGTAGGGTTCGCTCGGCTTCACGCCCTCACCTCCAATGCTTTATACGGTCCATGGGTTTCGCTCACCTTAAGTCCCTTACCTCCAATGCTTTATACAGTCTTCTCGCCTGTAGGCCATTACTGCAATGTTTTATGGGGTTCGCTCACTTTAAGGCCCTCACCTCTAATGTTTTATATGGTCTCCTCACCTGTAGGCCATCACTGCAATGTTTTATGGGGTTCGCTCGGCTTCAGGCCCTCATCTCCAATGCTTTATATGGTCTGCTCACCTGTAGGCCATTACTGCAATGTTTTATGGGGTTCACTCGGCTTAAGGCCCTCAGCTCCAATGTTTTATGTGGTCTGCTCACCTGTAGGCCATCCCTGCAATGTTTTATAGGGTTCGCTCGGCTTCGGTCCCTCACCTCTAATGTTTTATACAGTCTGCTCACATTTAGGCCATCACTGCAATGTTTAATGGGGATCGCTCACCTTTAGTCACTTACCTCCAATGCTTTATATGGTCTGCTCACCTGTAGGCCATCACTGCAATGTTTTATGGGGTTCACTTGGCTTCAGGCCCTTACCTCCAATGTTTTATACAGTCTGCTCACCTTTAGGCCATCCCTGCAATGTTTTATGGGGTTCGCTCTGTAGTGTACGGGAGTTGTACTGCCCGTCACTACGGAAGGGTCACTTGGCTGCTGTCGCTCCTCTCATTTTAGGAGGAGGCTGGTAAAGGTCCTATTTGTACCATGCAATGTAAATCAATGTAATTTATGGTATTTAATTCCCCTGTTACTGTGAAATGTGCTAAGTGCAGGCCGGCTAGGGATGTAATTCCAGCTCTAGTCACTAGAGGGAGCTAGGTTGCCCTAGTCTATATAAGGCCCAGTCAGGGGAAGGGAAGGCAGTCTAGAGTGTGCCTTAGACAAGTGCAGGCCATGTGCCTGTGAAGGCCAAACCCAGGCCTCACGGCCTGTGAGGAATCCACCCTAGGAAGATGGTACCCTAGGAGAAGGAGTGCAGAACCCAGAGGCAATCCCTAGAGCAAGAGGTACTAAACGTCAAGAGGAGGTACTCTATAAACTGGAGATTCAAGGATATAAGCCAGAAGTAGGGCATTGGGGCCTTGAAGCATCAATTCCAGTCAGGACGAGTCAGGAAGAAAGTAAGGTTCACCTGCAATTCCAAGTCCTGTATTATCACCCTCTGTTTAACCTTGCTGGATGTAAGACCACTGCAATTTTGATTGTCTGCAAAAGGAACTGTTGGAAAGACTGCTTACTGTATCATCACTGTCTTCAGTAAAGTTTGAATTCTGTTTTCAAGTTACCAGTCTGCACCTCTGTTATTCCTACTGTAAATACGGTGTGCCACCGTTTACTGGCACTAGGCGTCACGACATATCAGGGACTTAGCCATAGGCACGTTAAACTATAACACCAAGGGCACCTCACCTTCCACCTGGCTGTGTCCCTCAAGAACCCAGAGAGTGCCCCAGAGGAACAGCGTGCCGGCCTCTCCATCACTGGCATTCCCCAGGTTAGTTCCACACATTGCCCTGACTTGGGGATGCTACATTTTGGCGTCACGAACAGGATACGCACGTTTTACGGACTGTGATCAAAAACGTGAACTTTGTGCCTTAACCAGTTTGCCAAGTGACAAAACGCCTGTTTATTTGAAGTGAACTTTGCGGACCTAAAACGTACAGAAAAGTGTCCCAAAAACCTCCAGAAAGCGCTGTGCAGTGTTGCGCTATCAAGAGGAAGAAAATCGCCACTTCAAAGTGCATTTTTGTGGACTTTTATGCTGTTTTACTACCGCTGCTTGCTGTCATTGAATTGATGCATCATGGCGTCCAAGATGGCCGCCGGCGTATTGGACTTCTTCTTGCGCCATCACTGTCCTCAGTGGCGCGAAAATTTGGCGCCAAAACCCTCCAAGAAGGAGGAGGAGACGACCTGGAGGTAACGCCTTCCCTTGAGGATTATAATATGGACACCGCCTACCCTATACTGGAATACCTAGGGGCGTGCAAGAATCGACGGGGTGGAGCCTGCTGGAACAGTGGCTCACCCTGCTACGAGGTTTCCTACCTGAATCGGAGGGATCCGGGCCGTAGTTGGTGCAATGGAGCGACCTCAGGAGCAACTAAGGAGCGCCCTGCGCCCCAGCGTATACTCCCAGCGACATGGCCCAGACCTGTCCATGGCCACAAGCCGAGCCCTGCCGTTTTCACTCGCAGAGAAGGCTTCCTCCCGCGGAACCCCGCGTGGTCGGCCCTGATGGCCGAGATCCAGTGGCGGCAACTTTAAAAACTACCACTCAGAAGAAATACTTGAGGAAGTCACCAAGCGGATTCTACGAGGACTCCAGGGACAGTAAGCCCCAGCTCGAGCGTCGCACCGGAGTCGTGCTCGAGGTTTGATAAGGTCAGAGGATTTGGCTTCATCAAGAAACCGGCACCAACCGGGACTACTACGTGAATCGCCGGTCCGTCAAGCGCAGCTATCTCCCGGGCGACTGCATAATCTAGCGGTTGGAGAGAAAGTGGAGTTCACTCCCGCAGAGGGCCTGCGAGGCCCATATGCTACTGCGGTGACCCGTCCAGGACCGGTACCGGAAGACTGGGAAGAAACCGAAGATCCGGTGGAGGCAGAGGACCCGCCGGGACCCATCCGGAATACGTACCAGGAGAAGAGTTCCTTTCTCGGCCCGAACATTTTCTGGCAGCCGGCGATCCTGGACAAGCCTCCCAGTCCTTACCCCTCTCCAGAGCTGCCGCGACGAGAGAAGACAGCCGCTGATTGGGCGCGGATGGCCCAGTTCAGTGAAGCCATGGATGACCTGCGGAAGAACCGCCAGGATAGAACCTCATCTGAGCCTGCTGCAAGTGTGCCGGAATCCAGCAGTGAGATCTCCGCCCTGGAGGAGCGGATCGCTTCCTTACAGGCTTACCTGGATGGCCTGCGGCAAGTGGCAGATTCTAAGAAGACAGCGCAGCAGTCCAGCGGTGGTGAGTTACCTGTGACCCCTGTACCACCCGAACCCGTAGTCCAAGGTCCTACCGCTAACGCTGAGCCACCCAAGGTCCGTGTAACAGCGGATAAATTGACTTATGCCAGGAGCCGAGTCCGCCGTGACGGGAGCGTTATGTCCCGGCCAGAGGAAGTGTCTACCCCAGCGCCGGCCCGTGTCCCGAGACCAGCAGCTCCTGTGTGTCCGCAACCCAGCGGGCCAATGAGGTGGGTAGGCCCAATACCGGTGATGTTTCCAGCCCATTCTTTGTGGTGGGCACCCCTCCATGTGGCCCTGGTGCATGGCCCAGACTACCTGCAGCACAGGGCTGCACTACCTCCGACGAGCGGGGCTCATTTGACACCTACCTGTGAGCAGGCCTGCTAGGCCATTTTTTGCTCATTCTCACAGGGACATCATACATGTTGCAGGAACTGTTCCTTTAAGTTTGCCAGGCTGGTAGAGCTTGCTGCCAGTTCCCCACGGCCGGTGGCATGTTTGTGAAGATAAGTTGCCACTGTGGAACCACTGCTCCCAGCCTGCCTCTTTCTGTTCCGGGACATCCTGCCTGCTGCTAACATTGTGGCGTCAAGTACTTTAATAACTCCAAGTTGTGCTTTTATTTGCACCTTATCCCTTTTAACCCCCATTTCAGGTTGAAAAGGGTTCTTTTATGTCAGCACTTTAAATATACGCAGGACTTGCCAGGAAGATGTTACCCTGGTATTGTCAGAGTCCTGTATTGTGATTTTATGTATGTGCTGCTGACCGTATTTATTGCTAAAACATATTTTATCTAAGTCTATGTGCCCAGAGATGGACCCCCTGTGTGCGAGTCTCTGTGATATGCTTTATGGACTCACTCATTGTCATGGACTATCCTGGTATTCCCTAACATCCGCTGTGCCAGGTCAGCGCCCCAGTTCCACTCTTTATCCTGAAGAAAGAGAGCGACGCCCTTGTCACCGCACTTCTCCGTCAGTCAGCTGGACCTGATGACAATTGTCGATGCAGATAGAATTGAGTACTGATATGTATGTATTCTTGCATGTTTTTCTTTTGTCTCTTTCAGGTGGAAATTCCAGTAGGGCGGTACCCTGGTAGAGTACGAGGCGTACTCAGCTTAAAGCAGCGGGGTATGTAGTGTACGGGAGTTGTACTGCCCGTCACTACGGAAGGGTCACTTGGCTGCTGTCGCTCCTCTCATTTTAGGAGGAGGCTGGTAAAGGTCCTATTTGTACCATGCAATGTAAATCAATGTAATTTATGGTATTTAATTCCCCTGTTACTGTGAAATGTGCTAAGTGCAGGCCGGCTAGGGATGTAATTCCAGCTCTAGTCACTAGAGGGAGCTAGGTTGCCCTAGTCTATATAAGGCCCAGTCAGGGGAAGGGAAGGCAGTCTAGAGTGTGCCTTAGACAAGTGCAGGCCATGTGCCTGTGAAGGCCAAACCCAGGCCTCACGGCCTGTGAGGAATCCACCCTAGGAAGATGGTACCCTAGGAGAAGGAGTGCAGAACCCAGAGGCAATCCCTAGAGCAAGAGGTACTAAACGTCAAGAGGAGGTACTCTATAAACTGGAGATTCAAGGATATAAGCCAGAAGTAGGGCATTGGGGCCTTGAAGCATCAATTCCAGTCAGGACGAGTCAGGAAGAAAGTAAGGTTCACCTGCAATTCCAAGTCCTGTATTATCACCCTCTGTTTAACCTTGCTGGATGTAAGACCACTGCAATTTTGATTGTCTGCAAAAAGGAACTGTTGGAAAGACTGCTTACTGTATCATCACTGTCTTCAGTAAAGTTTGAATTCTGTTTTCAAGTTACCAGTCTGCACCTCTGTTATTCCTACTGTAAATACGGTGTGCCACCGTTTACTGGCACTGGCGTCACGACATATCAGGGACTTAGCCATAGGCACATTAAACTATAACACCAAGGGCACCTCACCTTCCACCTGGCTGTGTCCCTCAAGAACCCAGAGAGTGCCCCAGAGGAACAGCGTGCCGGCCTCTCCATCACTGGCATTCCCCAGGTTAGTTCCACACATTGCCCTGACTTGGGGATGCTACAGCTCGGCTTCAGGCCCTCAGCTCCAATGTTTTATATGCTCTGCTCACCTGTAGGCCATCCCTGCAATGTTTTATGGGGTTCGCTAGGCTTCAGGCCTTCAGCTCCAATGTTTTATATGCTCTGCTCACCTGTAGGCCATCCCTGCAATGTTTTATAGTATTCGCTCGGCTTTGGGCCCTGAACTATAATGTTTTATACAGCCTGCTCACATTTAGGCCATCACTGCAATGATGACACCTTCAGTCACTTACCTCCAATGCTTTATATGGTCTGCTCATCTGTAGGCCATCATTGCAATGTTTTATGGGCTTCACTCGGCTTCAGGCCCTTACCTCCAATGTTTTGGCAGACCTGATTCAGTGCAGGAATTGCTGTGCTTTTATTTCATGTTTCACTCTTCGCAGGTTTGGATGCTGTCTGATCTGCAGACAGTTCTCCATAATGCAGCAGGAAATTGCATTTTTGAAATCTGAGATTTGTAAAGTAACTGTTAGACAAACTCAGGCTTGGAATGTTGCAATGCCACTGCCACAAAGGCCCCCCAGAAATGGAAGATGGGTTACTGTAGGTTCTGGTAGACTTAGAGCTGTTGATAGAAGACATGTCCCACAGTCTGTGGCTCTCCATAATTCATTTGCAGCACTTTCAGAATGCAAGAGCAACATGGAGGATGGCTTAGGCACAGTGGGTGAGGAACAATCATCTCCTATTCCTAAGGTATGCAAGACTACTGACAAAGACAAAAAGGATATAGTGAGTACTAATAGTAAGCAGCTATTGGTGGGCGATTCTATCATAAGAGGTGTGAAGTTTGATGAAAATGGTTTTGTGAGATGTCTCCCTGGTGCTACTGCCAGCAGGGACAGACAACGTATCCTTAACATTATTAAGCAAGCAAAAATGGAAAAGGAGGTGGATGTTATTGTCCATATTGGGACAAATGATCTGGCTTGCAATGAAGTTTCCAAGGATGAAGGAAGATTTTCACACACTTGGTAATGATATACGGGAGATTGCATCGACTGTCTCATCCTCTGCAGTTCTGCCTGTGCATAACCGTCAGCATGACAAGCAGTTGCGTATGAAGGAATTCAATGCATGGCTTGGTGAATGGTGTTTTAACCAGTGATTTGGCTTTGTGTCTCATGTTGGCTCTAGCTGGAATGGAAAAGAACTGTACAAGAAAGATGGTTTGCATCTTTCTCTCAAGGGAACGAATGTCCTCAGTGAACAGTTCAAAGTTTTTGCTAAGGAACATTTAAACTAGGAAAGGGGGGCACAAAAGAGACAATCCATCAGTTCGGCTGCCCCCCGAAAAAACAATGCCAGAAGATGCCAGGAGCTGATAGGATAAGAAATGACAAGCTGAGAGTCTTGTCTACAAATGCTCGCAGTTTAGGGAATAAGATCAACGAACTTGAGTCTGCAATGGCATCTGAGAATATAGATTTAGTGGCTGTTACTGAGACATGGTTCAATGAGAGTAATGACTGGGACATAACAATACCTGGGTTCTCTCTATATAGGAAAGACAGAGAAGGCAAGAAAGGGGGTGGAGTGGCCCTATATGTGAAAAATAGCATAAAATCTAATCTAATAGAAGCCAGCAAAACCAATTTACAGTCAGTTTGGGTTACGTTGCAGCTTGGTAATCATAAGGTAACTCGTGTAGGTGTCATATACAGACCACCAAGCCAAGTCAAAGAATTGGATGATCTACTAGTTGAGGAAATGGCTAAAATGACATTAAAAGGGGAAGTTGTCATTATGGGAGACTTTAATCTTCCTGATATAAACTGGAAAACCAAAATAGCTAGTTCTGCCAGGAGTACAGACATTCTAAATTCCCTACTGGGATTATCTCTACAGCAAGTAGTTGAGGAGCCAACCCGGAAGGAGGCCATTTTAGATTTGGTGTTCAAAAATGGCAATTTGGTATCTGATATCACTGTAGGGAAAGCTTAGGATCCAGTGATCACCAGTCAGTGAGGTTTACTATAAGTACAGTGACTGAGTCACTCCACACAAAAACAAAAGTTTTAGATTTTCGGAAAACAGACTTTTCTAAAATGAGATCAGTGGTATACGAGTCCCTATCAGACTGGAACAATTTCAATGGAGTCCAAGAGAAATGGGACTACTTAAAATTGGCACTACTGAAGGCAACAGAAAAGTGCATTAGGCTTGTCAGTAAAGGCAAAAAAAGGAAGAGACCACTGTGGTACTCAGCAGAAGTGGCCAAAATCATTAAAAACAAAAAGATGGCATTTAGCAAGTATAAAAACACCCAAAACGAGGATGACCGGGAAATCTATAAGATGAGGCAGAGAGAGGCCAAGCAAGTTATAAGAGCTTCTAAAGCTCAGGCAGAAGAGAAATTAGCTCAGTCAGTGAAAAAGGTGATAAGACATTCTTCAGATACATAAATGAAAAAAGGAAATTAAAAAAGGAATTACCAAATTAAAAACAAAAGAAGGAAGGTATATGGAAGAGGATAAAGAACTAGCTGACTGCCTCAATGAATACTTCTGTTCAGTTTTTACAAAGGAAAATGAAGGAGAAGGACCTCAGTTAGGGAGGAAGACTAATGAATCCTTTGATGCAAGTGTCTTTACAGAGGAAGAGGTTCTAAGTCAGCTGTCCAAAATTAATACAAATAAATCACAGGGGCCTGATGGGATACACCCAAAGCTATTAAAAGAGCTTAGAGGTGTACTAGCAAAACCATTAACAGATTTATTTAACCAATCACTGGTAACAGGTGTCGTCCCAGAAGATTGGAAATTAGCAAACGTTGTGCCAATTCACAAGAAAGGTAGTAGAGAGGAATCGGGCAACTATAGGCCAGTAAGCCTGACATCAATAGTGGGGAAATTAATGGAAACCATACTCAAGGAGAGGATTGTGGAACATCTAAAAACCCATGGGTTGATTGATAAAAAACAGCATGGGTTTACTTCAGGGAGATCATGTCAAACTAATCTTATTGACTTTTCTGATTGGGTGACTAAAATAATAGATGGCGGAGGTGCAGTAGACATCGCTTATCTGGACTTTAGTAAGGCATTTGATACTGTCCCACATAGAAGGATTATCAATAAACTGCAGTCTTTGAGCTTGGGCTCATATATTGTTGAATGGATTAGGCAGTGGCTGATGGACAGAAAACAGAGGGTTGTAGTCAATGGAGTATATTCAGACCATGGTATTGTTACCAGTGGGGTACCTCAGGGATCTGTTCTGGGACCCATATTGTTTAATATCTTTATCAGCGAAATTGCAGAAGGCCTCAATGGTAAGGTGTGTCTTTTTGCTGATGACACAAAGATTTGTAACAGGGTTGATGTTCCTGGAGGGATACACCAAATGGAAAAGGATTTAGGAAAACTAGAGGAATGGTCAAAAATCTGGCAACTAAAATTTAATGTCGATAAGTGCAAGATAATGCACCTGGGGCGTAAAAACCCAAGAGCAGAATATAAAATCAGTGATGCAGTACTAACCTCAGTATCTGAGGAAAGGGATTTAGGGGTCATTATATCAGACGACCTAAAGGTGGGCAGACAATGTCATAGAGCAGCAGGTAATGCCAGCAGAATGCTTGGGTGTATAGGGAGAGGCATTAACAGTAGAAAGAGGGAGGTGCTCGTGCCGCTCTACAGAGCACTAGTGAGACCTCATTTGGAGTATTGTGTGCAGTACTGGAGACCATATCTGCAGAAGGATATTGAAACTTTGGAGAGAGTTCAGAGAAGAGCTACT
This sequence comes from Bufotes viridis, assembly GCA_033119425.1. Classification (NCBI taxonomy): domain Eukaryota; kingdom Metazoa; phylum Chordata; class Amphibia; order Anura; family Bufonidae; genus Bufotes; species Bufotes viridis. The sequence continues at coordinate 44,398,193 of CM065591.1, read as the reverse complement.
AAACTAGTACATGGATTGCAGGACAAAACTTACCAGGAAGGGTTAAAGGACCTTAACATGTATAGCTTGGAAGTAAGAAGAGACCGAGGGGATATGATAGAAACTTTTAAATACATAAAGGGAATCATCACGGTAAAAGAGGAGAGAATATTTAAAAGAAGACAAACTGCTACAAGAGGACATAGTTTTAAATTAGAGGGGCAAAGGTTTAAAAGTAATATCAGGAAGAATTACTTTACTGAGAGAGTAGTGGACGCATGGAATAGCCTTCCTGCAGAAGTGGTAGCTGCAAATACAGTGAAGGAGTTTAAGCATGCATGGGATAGGCATAAGGCCATCCTTCACATAAGATAGGGCCTGGGGCTATCCATAGTATTCAGCATATTGGGCAGACTAGATGGGCCAAATGGTTCTTATCTGCCGACACATTCTATGTTTCTATGTTTCTATGTTATACAGTCTGCTCACCTTTAGGACATCCCTGCAATGTTTTATGGGGTTCGCTTGCCTTCAAGCCCTCACCTCTAATGTTTTATACGGTCTGCTCACCTGCAGGCCCTCACTGCAATGTTTATTGGGGTTCGCTCACCTTCAGTCCCTTACTACCAAAGATTTATACGGTCTGCTCACCTGTAGGCCATTACTGCAATGTTTTATGGGACTCGCTCACCTTCATGCCCTCACCTCGAATGTTTATACGGTCTGCTCACCTGTAGGCCATCACTGCAATGTTTTATGGGATTCGCTCGGCTTAAGGCCCTCACCTCCAATGTTTTATATGTTCTGCTCACCTGTAGGCCATCACTGCAATCATTTATGGGGTTTGCTCGGCTTCAGTCCCTTACCTCTAATGCTTTATATGGTCTGCTCACCTGTAGGCCATCCCTGCAATGTTTTATGGGGTTTGCTTGGCTTCAGGCCCTCACCTCTAATGTTTTATACTGTCTGCTCACTTGTAGGCCATCATTGCAATGTGTTATGGGTTTCGCTGGGCTTCAGGCCCTCACCTCCAATGTTTTATACGGTCTGCTCACCTGTAGGCCATCCCTGCAATGTTTTATGGGGTTTGCTCGGCTTCAGGCCCTCACTACAATTTTTTAAAGGGTCCGCTCACCTTCAGGCCTTCAACTATAATGTTTTAGGGGGTTACCAGCAGGCTCTTGCTCCTAATATTTTTGAGAGTTACCAGCAGTCCATCAATCATAATTTTTCAAGGGTATGTATGATGCCCTCCTTTATGTGAAGTAAGGGGTGCATTGGAGTGCCGGTTCCTTGCAATTTTTGCCAGCCCTTTCACTTAGTGCATAGGCTTTATGAGTGTAGCAGTGTACCTGAACAATGGTAGCACCATGTGAATGAGGCCCTCCTTTATGTGATATACAGGCTTTATCGGAGTGCTTTTCCTTGCAATTTTTGCTAGCATTTGCACTGTATATACAATTAAATATACAGGAAAGAATGTTTCCTAACAAATTTACCTCTAAAAATGTCTTTTTTTTTTTTTTTAGGGGGTGGGATTTGGGTCGTGATTTTGTCGCTATGTAATAGTGGCAGACAAATGTGACAATATGGTTCCAAGCAGCTACATTGGAGTCCTAGATGCACCCAGACATGGTCTCCATGCTGTTCCAGATCCATTTCGGGGGAAATCCTGGCTGTTCCACAGCTGATTCATCTTGACAAAGGTCAGTCTCTCCACATTTTGGGTGGACAGGCGAGTTCTCCTTGGGGTAACTATGGCCCTGCCTCACTAAACACCTTCTCTGATGCCACAATACTGGCCGAGCAGCTTTTCCAAGGCAAACTCGGACAGTTGCGGCCACAAATCCAGTTTGGCAGCCCAATAGTCCAGCGGATTTTCAAGGTGGGGTGGCAGGGTGCTGTCCAAGAATGCCACCACCGGCTGGTTTAGGTTCTGCTCCAGGTCTACATACAAAATGACTGAAAAAATAGCGTGGTGCTAAACAGGCAGGAAATGCTCAAACCTAAATGCAGTTGTGCATATATACGGTATATAAACAGGGGAGCAGATCCTACACTTGTAGCCCGTTGCTAATGGCGATCCCCAGCAAAAATGCATAAATGCATACAATGGAGGATGCCCGCAGCGGACCACAAGTACCAAAATAGACATCCTACACAAGATGGCAATTGTGTGGATGTGATGAACAATATAAAATATAACAATAACAATTAAAAAGACAGGTGCACTCTGTGGTCTTATTAAACCCTCATACTGATGTTGAAATTGAAAGATTAGCCAACATATCCTACTATGGAGGACATGTCTGAGCTGAGCACCGCGCCAAGGTTTAGCAAGCTGCTCCAGGTCTAGCTGCTGGTGAGTTATTTATTCACTAGGCGGGATAAGGAAGCTTCTCATCATCAACTCTAGACTCAAGCTGCTGCTGATGGAGCTGGTGATGCTCCTACCCCCCACCACGCCACAGTAGCCATGGCTGTGGAAGGAGAATGCAGAAGGCCCCCCTCCCCTCTGCAGAGCCTGTCACTTCTCTGTCTGCCATACTGTTAGATCAAATAAGTAAATAAAAAGGAAATTTGTTACACCCCAAAAGAGGCTGTAATTCTGTCACTTCACCACACAAAGGCAATAATGCTTTTTTTGCCACTAATACATGCCAAAAAAGGCTTTTGAACATATAACTGCACCGCTGAATGGCAAATAATATACCTGACCTGTATATATCTTTTGGCACTAATGCGTGCCAAAAAGGGCTGTAATTTTGTCCATTCACTACACAACAGCTAATAAGCCCTTTTTTTGCCAGTAATACAAGCCAAGAACAGCTTTTGAACATATAACTGCACTGCTGAACAGCAAATAATACTTTTTTTTGCCACTAAAACACTCCAAAAAGGCTTTAGAACATATAACTGCACAGCACATAGGCTAAGACATATAAATATTTTTTAGTAATACACCCTGTTAATGGCTGTATCATACAGCACTTGCACCCCAATAAAAAGAACAGTTTGCTGGAATTACAGAGGCATCATCTATTGCCAACCTGAAAGCAGCAGTATAATGGCAATTTGGATCCCAAGTCAATGCAGCAAGGTGAAAATTGTTCATATTAACCAGGCTATACACTCCCCTATTAGACCCTGTTCTACTTTTATAGTGTGGAATCATTTATCCCTATCCTTTCCCTTCACTTCTAATGATCTTTCCCTGAACTTCTATTCAGCAAAATAAAAGTTTTGAAGTATTTCCTAGCATGGTCCCTAGCACCTGCTGACGTCTCTCCTTGCACTAAGTACACTGGAAAATGGCTGAATCCAAGATGGCTGAGGCTATTTATAGGGCTGTGATATCACGGGGCTGGCTGCTAATTGGCTGCATGCATGGCATTGTGGGTAATCCTTCGTTCCCAGAGTACTTTGCTCCATGTCCTAACACGTGCTGCAGCCATTTTAGGAAAAAATTAGATTCGTTACCACGAATCGTGAGGAAATTCTGATTCTATGCAAATCGAATTTTTCCTGAATTTCGGATCGAATTCCACTTCGTCAACTTTGATTCGCTCATCTCTAATTATATACAAATCCATTTTTATGTTTTCAACTGGCTTTACTAAAATATAAAGGTGATATAATGAAGATTTATTACGCAAATCGTGTCTTACTCCTTATCTTAATCAAACATACCAAAATTTATTACAATGTCTTACTTTTGAGATGTACCAGGGACTGGAGAGACGAAAGCTCCTCACTGCTTTGTGAATTTAATGGAATAAGTAAGATGATAAAAGAAATATAGGGAATGTTCCGCCATATACTCAAACAGTTCTGTTAATTGGTGTCTACAGAGTTATCAAATGCACGTGTGTTTTCTTTTGATGTCTGCAATTCAAAAGCATACATTTATTTTAGTCAACATCGACTTGGTTCATTTACACTAACTAAATCACAAAAATGGAAGTAATTGGATGCTACAAGTTTTTTATGATGATTAGCTGAAGACTCATCTTTTTATTTCAAATTAGAACCCTTTCATTAGAGCCAGGAAACAACCCGTTATTTGTCAGTGAGTCTTTATTTTTAACTCTATGAAAGAATTTATTTAAAGCACCTCTTGAAAAAAAGCACAAATTTTAAAGAAACTAGACCTAAGAGTTCTGGTTTAAACAAACTCTTACTAAAGATTTAGAAAAAGATGCAGTTTAACTACTTTTGTTTATAAGGGTTTTAAGAAAGACCTGTAACCTCTTCTTATACAGATGTAGGATTCTCAATTTCCCATTTTGTACTGCGACTGTCCATTCAATTTTTATTACAACTCCCATACTACACAAATAGCATAAGAACATTCCTCACCATACTCTTAAATATCTTGTAGAAGGGTTACGCAACAAAATATAAATTTGTACTGATAAAACAAAACTGTGGAAAGTAATTAGCACAAGCGAGGATGGTTTACTACTACAAATGGATTTGGTTCTGAAAATTAGGAGCTTGTGATGAAAAGTGGCAAATGAGGTTTAACCCTTTCGTTACCAGCGGCGCTGCTGCAATCTTTAAACATGGCGCCCACTCACGCATTTAGTGGGTGCAATAGGCAGCGGGTCTCTGCTGCTTCAAACAGCAGAGGCCTGCAGCTAATGTCCATGACTGGCAATAATGCTGATTGTCGATATTACAGCCTTTAAATGCCGTGATCACAGCACCTAAAGAGTGAATAACCGGGAAGCGTGCACTTCTGGGTTAACACCGGCATCGCCGTGTGGCGATTGAGGTGACAGTAATTAATTCTAATAGGATGGGTCTCTCTAAAGAGACCCAGCCTATTAGATCTGCAATTCCTTAGTTAATCAGCAGGTGGCAGGCCAACATGGGAAATCAGCAATCTATGTATTTCTATATTCCCTATCGGAGTAATATTCTATAACAAAACGTAGAAAAAATATAAAAAAATATAAAAATTTAATTCAACTACCTTTCCTTAGAATAAAAAAATAAATTCATAAATAATAAAAAATATAATCATCATGGGCATAACGGCCGGAGCAGCGCTGCTAGCAGGAAACCAGAAGAGTACTACAAGTATCAGCGCAGCAAAACTGAACCTGAACCGGCGACCAAGGCAGCGATCATACATCCAGAAAGAATAAGGTAACCACCCAACAGCGATTGTGCGCCGATTATATATGGTTCGTTGCTGCGCACTGACAGAATTTCAAAAGCCCAGTACACACTGCAACTGCACCCTCGCAGTTGAATTTATCTAATATCGATAACCATCCCAAAACTGGTGCTGTTAACACTATTACCACCAAAAGGATCACACTGTCACCCACATTTAATCGCACAGTACTCCAGCGCTACTATCATTATCGCAATTTGCGATTATTCTTCTACACTTTAGTACATATAGGGACTGCAACAGATTCCCAAATAGATAAGTAGCAGCGGAGTCTCCTCCCAAGGAGACTAAGTACTGTACTACACATACGGCAGCGCAGGCAAATCTTGTAATTAATAAATATTACATTTTGTTTGGCTCTGAACCCTTGATGTGTTAAAGAAAAAAAATGGATTAAAATGGAAAATCTGCCAAAAAAGTGAAATTTAGAAATGTAATCTCCATTTTCCTTTAATTCTTGTGGAACACCTAAAGGGTTAACAAAGTTTGTAAAATCAGTTTTGAGTAACCTGAGGGGTCATTTATGGGGGGATTCCCACTATGTACATCCCAGAAAGTGACTTCAGACCTGAACTGATCCTTAAAAAGTGGGTTTTGGAAATTTTCTTAATAAATTTAAGAATTGCTTTTAAAATTCTAAACCTGCTAACATCCTAAAAAAATAAAATGACATTTACAAAATGATGCCAACATAAAGTAGACATATGGGGAATGTTAAGTAATAAATATTTTATGAGGTATTGTTTTCTGTTTTAAATGCAGTGAAATAGAAATTTTGAAAATTGCGAATTTTTTTATTTTTTTGTAATTTGGGGTTTTTATTTGTAAATAAAGGTGAAATATATTGACTCAAATGAATAAATATCATGAAGTACAATGTGTCACTAGAAAACAGTCTCTGAATAGTTTGGATAAGTGAAAGAGTTCCAAAGTTATTACCACATAAAGTGACACATGTCAGATTTTCAAAAGATGGCTCGTCAGGAAGAGGGTAAATGGCCCGGATGGGAAGTGGTTAATAAATATTTTTTTTTTCTTTGGAGCCTGTTTAGACTCAGTTTCCTTTTGTGTATAGGTATGTGCATGGTGAGTTGTAAGAAGGCAGCTGCTGCCTTCTCAAAACAGCTCATCAGTGGGGTCCGGGGTGTAAGATCCTTACTGTTCAGATACTGATGACTTATCCAGAGGATAGGTCATCAGTATGAAAATCTCAGAAAACCCTTTTAACACTCACATGTAGATTGCCTCACCCTGTGTATTGCTGTAGTAATCACATATACAGTTGCAAGAAAAAGTATGTGAACCCTTTGGAATTATTTGCATTTCTGCACAAACTGGTCATAAAATGTGATCTGATCTTCATCTAAGTCACAAGAATAGACAATCACAATCTGCTTAAACTAAAAACACACAAATAATTAAATGTTACCATGTTTTTATTGAACACACCATGTAAACATTCACAGTGTAGGCGGAAAAAGTATGTAAAAACCCTAGACTAATGACATCTCCAAGAGCTAATTTGAGTGAGATGTCAGCCAACTGGAGTCCAATCAATGAGATGAGATTGGAGATGTTGGTTACAGCTGCCCTATAAAAAACACACACCAGTTCTGGGTTTGCTTTTCCCAAGAAGCATTGCCTGATGTGAATGATGCCTCGCACAAAAGAGCTCTCAGAAGACCTACAATTAAGAATTATTGACTTGCATAAAGCTGTCAATAAATGAAAAAGGTTTAGCACTGCTGCTACTCTCCCTAGGAGACCAGATCACATTTTATGACCAATTTGTGCAATTAAGGAAACAGGTTTTCCTAAAATGGTGGCTACACATGTTGCAAAGTGAAAGTGAGAAGCTCGGGAATATGAGATCCCCAATAATGCCATGTAGCCAGCCATCCCATGTGATGTCACAGCCCTATAAAACCCTCATCCCATGCTGTCTCCACCATTGTCCTGTTAGCTGAGCATAGGGAAAGACGTGGCAAGTGCTCATGCGGTAGGGACAGTGTTGCTGAAAATGATTAATAGAAGAATACTGGAGAGGCAGAGTGCAGGTAGATGGCAGGGAGAGTGTAGTGAGATTCCAGGGAGAGTGCAGGGAGACTTATTCTGCGTCAGTTTAATTTATTTATTCCTACATTTACTTATTCTTACATAAGACCTAAACTAAGATATGTACTTCAATACTAATAAGATAAAAGCCTTTATTATTCCACTGTCAGTGAGCCAACCCATACCATCCAGTCTGCACCCCTTAGGAGGGCCAGATCTTAATGATGACCATCCTCATCTTTTTCTGGCTTTACTTCTTCCAAATCATCATGAAAAAAGGAAATTAAAACAAGGAATTACCAAATTAAAAACAAAAGAAGGAAGGTATATGGAAGAGGATAAAGAACTAGCTGACTGCCTCAATGAATACTTCTGTTCAGTTTTTACAAAGGAAAATGAAGGAGAAGGACCTCAGTTAGGGAGGAAGACTAATGAATCCTTTGATGCATGTGTCTTTACAGAGGAAGAGGTTCTAAGTCAGCTGTCCAAAATTAATACAAATAAATCACAGGGGCCTGATGGGATACACCCACAGCTATTAAAAGAGCTTAGAGGTGTACTAGCAAATCCATTAACAGATTTATTTAGCCAATCACTGGTAACAGGTGTCGTCCCAGAAGATTGGAAATTAGCAAACGTTGTGCCAATTCACAAGAAAGGTAGTAGAGAGGAATCAGGCAACTATAGGCCAGTAAGCCTGACATCAATAGTGGGGAAATTAATGGAAACCATACTCAAGGAGAGGATTGTGGAACATCTAAAAACCCATGGGTTGATTGATAAAAACAGCATGGGTTTACTTCAGGAGATCATGTCAAACTAATCTTATTGACTTTTTTGATTGGGTGACTAAAATAATAGATGGCGGAGGTGCAGTAGACATCGCTTATCTGGACTTTAGTAAGGCATTCGATACTGTCCCACATAGAAGGCTTATCAATAAACTGCAGTCTTTGAGCTTGAGCTCACATATTGTTGAATGGATTAGGCAGTGGCTGAAGGACAGAAAACAGAGGGTTGTAGTCAATGGAGTATATTCAGACCATAGTATTGTTACCAGTGGGGTACCTCAGGGATCTGTTCTGGGACCCATATTGTTTAATATCTTTATCAGCGAAATTGCAGAAGGCCTCAATGGTAAGGTGTGTCTTTTGCTGATGACACAAAGATTTGTAACAGGGTTGATGTTCCTGGAGGGATACACCAAATGGATTTAGGAAAACTAGAGGAATGGTCAAAAATCTGGCAACTAAAATTTAATGTCGATAAGTGCAAGATAATGCACCTGGGGCGTAAAACCCAAGAGCAGAATATAAAATCAGTGATACAGTACTAACCTCAGTATCTGAGGAAAGGGATTTAGGGGTCATTATATCAGACGACCTAAAGGTGGGCAGACAATGTCATAGAGCAGCAGGTAATGCCAGCAGAATGCTTGGGTGTATAGGGAGAGGCATTAACAGTAGAAAGAGGGAGGTGCTCGTGCCGCTCTACAGAGCACTAGTGAGACCTCATTTGGAGTATTGTGTGCAGTACTGGAGACCATATCTGCAGAAGGATATTGAAACTTTGGAGAGAGTTCAGAGAAGAGCTACTAAATTAGTACATGGATTGCAGGACAAAACTTACCAGGAAAGGTTAAAGGACCTTAACATGTATAGCTTGGAAGTAAGAAGAGACCGAGGGGATATGATAGAAACTTTTAAATACATAAAGGGAATCATCACGGTAAAAGAGGAGAGCATATTTAAAAGAAGACAAACTGCTACAAGAGGACATAGTTTTAAATTAGAGGGGCAAAGGTTTAAAAGTAATATCAGGAAGAATTACTTTACTGAGAGAGTAGTGGACGCATGGAATAGCCTTCCTGCAGAAGTGGTAGCTGCAAATACAGTGAAGGAGTTTAAGCATGCATGGGATAGGCATAAGGCCATCCTTCATATAAGATAGGGCCTGGGGCTATCCATAGTATTCAGCATATTGGGCAGACTAGATGGGCCAAATGGTTCTTATCTGCCGACACATTCTATGTTTCTATGTTTCTATGTTTCTATCAAGTCTCCATGTCCTACAAAAGTCAGCAAGATGCATAGAGAGAAGGATCTGGATGTTCCTCATTACATATTCTCATCAATATTAGATGATGTGGAAAAGGAGGAAATGCAGATGGCAGAAGAAGGGCTCCCATCTGTAGGGCAGGAGGACGCTGGGGTTGGAGAAGAGGATATGTCAGAGCAGATTAATATTCTGTGTTTGCTGTCAAATAACCTGCAGGAGATTGCAGGCCAGAAAAGCAAGAATATGCATATTGTGCCCCCACCTAACCAGGCAATCCCCACACCAGCAACAGCCCCTATTTAAAGGTGTCGATTAACAATGAAGAATGACTATACAGTGCAGGCTTCATTATTAAATAAATCGCAGCATGGCTGCAACCCATCCACGGCATGGCCGATCTGTGTGGCTGTTCCCTAAAGCAGAGTGCCTTGGGTATACCTGATTTATAGTGATTTGTGACAAAATGATTCGTAACAAATACTCAACATGCTGTAATTGTAATTACATAACAATTCTGGAACATCTTTCCTTTGTGTTGTGTCATTCCTTTTTTATCCCTCCTGAGTATTTATGAATAAATAGACAAATGTTCAGGGGCGTTCTCTTTGCTAAAGAGTTGCATTCCTAAACAGTATGATTGGACAATGTCAGACCGTGTAGAAGCAGTTGTTAGTCTATCTAAAAATATCTAGGGGCAATAACAGAGGAATGGCAGGGCAAAGTGTTCCACGAAAAGCTGCCCTACTATAGCTGTCTCATGAAGAATACATGTATTTATTGGAAACGACATGTCATGGGAACTGGCAGATCATTTTAAAAAGAATCGGGGACAAGAGGAAACAAACATAAAAATATTGATATAGGAGCTCCTGTTCTTATGTCAGGAGGGAAAAAAATAATTCAAAAATATCTCATCATAGTATGAAAGAAAGGAGGGAGTCAAAAAACAAGACATATTTAGGTCTTTAAGGGGGTGATGACTATAACCCTTTTTGTCAGGTTATCCTAGTGATGTCAATTATTTCTAGTGCATTTAGTGTTTCAGTTTTCAAAGTAACATTATATTTTACATCCAGATATCAGTGAAGCTGCCACAGGAGTGTAGTTAGGGCGCAATAGTATTTATTTTTTAATCTGTACAGCATGTTCTTTTACTTTACTCACACATAAGATTTAGGTCTCTGTAAATGTTTGCTGCCAGTAAACAGTAGAATATAAAGTCCTCTACACAATTGCGTTCTCTTTTATTTTTTATTTTTGGCTCAGTTTTCTTCACTGCTGTAGGTCAGCTTTAAAGGGGCAGGGATCTGTGGATGACACTGTTAAGGGAGCAGAGTGCTGTGGAGGTCACAGTTAAGGGGGCAAAAGATGGACTTTAAAACCCCGCCCCCAGCTCCCTCCAAGCCACGTCCCCAATCAAGTTAGGCCACACCCCCTCCCACTCTGCAGCCGATGGGGATTGATAAAATGAAGGTAAAAATCGACTTCTATCAGCTGCAGGGGTGGGAGGGAAGTACTGCTGTCTGAGAGTGAGCTGTTCAAAAGAACATCCCTATGTTCGTCCAGGCCCTGCGCCAGACGGAGGATACGGAGTCTGAAAGCCGGACTGTCCAGCCTAAAACCAGACCTCTATCCACCCTAGGGGCAGGCAGCTGTGGAGTTCACTGTTAAGTGGGCAGGATCCTGTGTAGGTCACTATTAAAGGGGTGGGTGCTGTGGAGGTGTCTATTAAGAGGGCAGGGAATGGTGGAGGTCACAGTTAAGGGGACGGTCCACTATGGAGGTCACTGTTAAGGGGGTGGGTTATTGTGTAAATCACTATTAGTTAGACAGGGTACTGTGGAGGTCACTAATAAAGGGGCAGAAGCTGTGGAGGTCACTGTTAAAGGGGAGTGTGCTGTGGATGTTACTGTTAAGGGGGCAGGCCACTGTGGAGGTCACTGTTAAAGGGGCAGGGTATTATAGATGTCACTGTTATAGTGGATATCATTGCATCCATAACAATCTACTCTATAAAAATCGCATATGATCTACCCTGTCAGATGAATGTTTTAAAAAATAAAATGTAAAAACGGTGCCAAAACAGACATTTTTTGGTTACCTTGCCTAAAAAAAATAAAATAATATAGATCAATTAAAAATCGTACATACCCCAAAATAATACCAATAAAACTGACACCTTACCCCCTAGTTTCCAAAATGGGGTAACTTTTTAGGAGTTCATACTGTAAGGTGCATTAGGGGGGCTTCAAATGGGACATGACATCTAATAACCAGTTCAGCAAAATCTGCCTTCCAAAAACCATATTGGGCTCCTTTTCTTCTGCGCCCTGCAGTGTGCCCTTACATCAGTTTACGAACAATTGTGGAGTGTTTATGTAAACGGCAGAATCAAGTTAATAAATATTGAGTTTTGTTTGGCTATTAACTCTTGATGTGTTAAAGAAAAAAAACAATTCAAATGGAAAATCTGCCAAAAAAGTGAAGTTTTGACATTTTATCTTCCTTTACCTTTAATTCTTGTGATACATGTAAAGAGTTAACAAAGTTAGTAAAATCAGTTTTGAGTAGCTTGAGGGGTGTAGTTCCTACAATAGTGTCATTTTTGGGTGATTTCCACTATGTAAGCCCTACAAAGTGACTTCAGACCTTAACTGGTCCTTAAAAGTAGGTTTTGGAAATTTCCTTAAAAATTTTAAGAATTGTTTCTAAACTTCTAAGCCTTCTGATGTCCTAAAAAAATAAAATGACATTTAATAAATGGTGCCAACATAAAGTAGATATATGGAGAATGTTAAGTAATAAATATTTTATGAGGTATCACTTTCTATTTCAACCCCTTATGGACCGGGCTGATTTTCATCTTAATGACCAGGACATTTTTAACAAATCTGATCAGTGTCACTTTATGTGTGAATAACTTTAAACACTTTTACTTATCCAGGCTATTCTGCGACCTTTTTTTCACATATTTTACTTCATGACATTGGTAAAATGGAGTAAAAAAATTCATTTTTATTTATAAAAAATACCAAATTGACCAAAAATTGGGAAACATTTTCAAATTTCCATGTCTCAATTTCTCTACTTCTATAATACATAGTAATACCTCCAAAAAAAGTTATTAATTTAAATTCCCCATATGTCTACTTCATGTGTTTGGATCATTTTAGGAATGCCATTTTATTTTTTGGGGACGTTACAAGGCTTAGAAGTATAGAAGCAAATCAAGAACATTTTCAGAAAATTTCCAAAACCCACTTTTTAAGGACCAGTTCAGGTCTGAAGTCACTTCGTGAGGCCTACATAATAGAAACCACCCAATTCTAGAAACTACACCTCTCAAGGTATTCAAAACTGATTTTACAAATTTTGTTAACCCTTTAGGTGCTCCACAAGAGTTAATGGCAAATGTAGATGACATTTCAGATTTTCTTTTTTTTGGGCAAATTTTCCATTTTAATCCATTTTTTCAAGTAAAAAAGCAAGGGTTAACAGACAAACAATACTCAATATTTATTGCCCTGATTCTGTTGTTTGCAGAAACACCTGATATGTGGTCGTAAACTGCTGTATGGCCAAATGGCAGGGCATAGAAGGAAGGGACAGCCGTATGGTTTCTGGAAGGCAGATTTTGATGGACTGGTTTATTTACACCATATCCCATTTGAAACCCCCCGATGCACCCCTAGAGTATAAATTCCAAAAACGTGACTCCATCTAAGAAAATACACCCCTCAAGGTATTCAAAACTGATTTTATAAACTTTGTTAACCCTTTAAGTGTTCCACAAGAGTTAATGGCAAATGGAGATAAAATTTCAGAGGGGTGTAGTTTCTTAGATGGAGTAACTTTTTTGGAGTTTCTACTCATCAAAGGGGCTTCAAATGGGACATGGTGTCAAAAAACCTGTCTAGCAAAATCTTCCTTCCAAAAACCATATGGCGTTCGATTCCTTCTGTGCCCTGTTGTGTGCCAGTACAGCAGTTTATGACCACATATGGGGTGTTTCTGCAAACTACAGAGTCAGGGCAATAAATATTGAGTTTTGTTTGGCTGTTAACCTTTGCTTTGTTACTGGAAAAATGGATTAAAATGGAAAATTAGCAAAAAAAAATATAGCTGTTTTGGAACAATTTTTATTTTTTGTTATTTACATCATTGATCTCACAGGTTAGATCGTGTGCTATTTCTATAGAGCAGGTTGTTACAGACGTGACAATACCAAATTAGACTACTTTTTGGGAGGTTTTGTTTCAGGTTTACATAATAAAGCATTCTGAAAGCCATATTTATTTTTTTATTTTTTGGGCGACTGTCTTATGTAGGGGCTCATTTTTTGCGGGATGAGATGGTGTTTTGATTGTCACTATCTTGAGGTGCATATGACATTTTGTTTGCTTGGTATTATATTTTTTGTGATGTAAGGTGACAAAAATGGCTTTTGACACCGTATTTATGTTATTTCTTTTGCTGTGCTCACCTGCGGGGTTAGCTCATGTGCTATTTTTATAGAGCAGGTTTTTATGGATGCGGCGATACCTAATATGTCAACTTTTTTTATTTGCTTAAGTTTTACACAATAATATCATTTTTGAAACAAAGAAGAATCATGTTTCAATGTCTCCATAGTCTTAGAGTTATATATTTTTTTATTTTTTGGACGATTGTCTTAGGTAGGGTTTTATTTTTTGTGGGATGAGATGACAGCTTGATTCGGCACTATTTTGGGGTGCATATAACTTTTTGATCGCTTGCTATTACACTTTTTGTGATGTGAGGTGACAAAAATGGCTTTTTTGACACTGTCTTTATTAAAAAATTTTACGGTATTTAACTGAGGGGTTAGGTCACGTAATATTTTTATATAGCAGGTTCTTACGGATGTGGCGATACATAATATAAATATTTTTATTTATTTTACTTTAACAGCATTTTAGAAAAAAAATAATGTTTTAGTGTCTCCATAGTCTGAGAGCCATATTTTTTTTATTTTTTTGGGCGATTGTCCTATGTAGGGGCTAATGTTTTGCGAGATGAGATGGCAGTTTGATTGGTACTATTTTACACCTTTTTGATTGCTTGGGATTACACTTTTTGTGGTGTAAGGTGACAAAAAAATGGCTTTTTTTACACCATTTTTTTTTTATGATGTTCACCTGATGGGTTAGGTCATGTGAAATTTTTATAGTGCAGGTTCTTACAGATGCAGCGATACATAATATGTATACTTTTTCAAATTTATTTTACTTTAACACAATAACAGCGTTTTAGGGGAAAAAAATATGTTTTAGTGTCTCCGTAGTCTGAGAGCTATATATTTTTTTACTTTTTGGGCGATTGTCTCATTTAGGGGCTCATTGTTTGCGGGATGAGGTGTCGATTTTATTGGTACCATTTTGGCATACATACACCTTTTTTGATAATATTTATTACCTTTTTCGGGAAGAAAGGTGGCCAAAATTTCAATTTCATCATAGTTTTTTTTTTTATGGCGTTCACCGTGCGGAGAAAGTAACATGACCATTTCATAGATCAGGTCATTATGGACGCGGTGATATCTAACATGTGTAATGCATTTTATTTTTTTTAATTTTTAATTTGCTAAATGTGTTTTTTTTTTACCCAGACCCACTTGGTTTTAAAGATCCAGTGAGTCTAATGTCTGTATAATACAGTACACTATATAGTGTACTGTACTGTAATTTCACTTTACACATGCCCACAGCCCCTGCCGTGGCCGTATTGCGGCCCACATACGGCGGGTCCGCAATACACGGGGCACCAATCGTGTGCATTCCGGATCACGGATGCGGACCCATTTACTTGAATGGGTCCGCAAATCCGGAGATGCGGTGCGAAACGGAACGGAACCACGGAACGGAAGCACTACGGAGTGCTTCCGTGGTGTTCCATTCCGTGCTTCCGTTCAGCAAAAAAGTAGTGCATGCACTAGTTTTTTGCGGTTCGGACCATCGATGTGGATCGCGGACCCCATTCAAGTGTATGGGTCCGCAATCCGCATACGGCTGGCCCATGGTCGTGCCCGTGCATTGCAAACTACAATTTGCGGTCCGCAACATGGGCCTGTACGGCACACGGCCGTGGGCTTGAGTCCTTAGTCTGATCATACTTCTGCCTTTAGCAGATGTCTGATCAGCCTTAGCATTACCATGGCAAGCCGGAAGCCTGTAAAGGCATCCGGTTGCATGGTAACCATCACCAGCTGCCACAGCAGAGCAGCGGTAGTGATGGAGAGGGAGGTTTCCCCCCTCCCTCTGTGATCCCGTCAAGAATCGGGGGCTGAAATGGCACGGCACAGCAGCCCCAATGGGAGAGGGAGGGAGCCCCTACGGACCATGGCATGGAAGGGGTTAAATGGCTGACATCTGTGTCCGATGTCATCCATTTCAAGCAGGCGCCTGCACCGCATGCAACGCCATCACCCCACCCCCACTGCACAATGAGGGCTGCAGTGGAGGGGGGGTCGGTTAAAAATACAAAAACCTCATTTTGAAGTTTCTGATCCCTGCTGTCACAGACCGCGGGGATCAGAAAATTCCAAAAGCACTGCAAACCGCAGGTCTGAATTTACCTGCAGTTTTCAGCGATCGCCGATACGGGGTGGTCACAGGATCCCCCTCGGCATTGTACCAAGGTGCCTGCTCAATGATTTCAGCAGGCAGCTAGTTCTGATCACCGCCCGCCGCGCGGCGGTGATCGGAAATACACAGGACATACTGGTACTTTTGGAACTGGTACCGGTATGTCCTGTGTCCTTAGGTATCGGGACATCAGGGCGTATTGGTACGCCCCGTGTCCCCAAGAGGTTAAAAGCAGAGAAATTAAAATTTTGAAAGTTGAGAATTTTTCAAAATTTTTTGTAAATTAAGGATTTTTTCATGAATAAAGGTGAATTATATTGACTCAAATGTATGATGAAGTAATATAATAATAATAATAGGACATGTGCACTCTGCGGTCTTACTAACCGCAGAGTTAAAATCGAGAATTAGCCAACATGTCCTACTGTGGCACTGAGCACGAGCCGAGCAACCCGCCAAGGTTTTTCAAGTAGTTTGAGTCCTAAAACTCACCTACCTGTGCCGTATGGGCAATACCAGGGGCCAGTGGGCTAAATTACAGGAGTGTAAAGGCCGATTCGCAGCAAACTCCCCAGTCACCTCCAGCATGTCGCCATGCCTACAATGAGAGGAGGGAGAAGGCTGTGAGACCCACCCAAGACTGGCTGATATGGTCCAGGCCTCACAGGTGCACTAAAATTTAGCCTGTGGATGGACCTCAAGCACATTTACCTAGGAGTTTATACACCTCCAAACAACTTTACACTCCTGTAATTTAGCCTTCTGGCCCCTGGTATTGCCCATACGGCACAGGTAGGTGAGTGTTAAGACCCGAGCTACTTGAGAAACCTTGGTGCGGTGCAAGGGCTCAGACATGTCCTCCACAGTAGGACATGTTGGCTAATTATCAATTTTAACATCAGGATGAGGGTTTGTAAGACCTCAGAGTGCACCTGTCTGTTCTATTATTATTGTTATATTGTTATATTATTTATCACATCCACACAACTGCCACCATGTGTAGGATGTTTATTGTGGAACTTGTGGTCCGCTGCGGGCATCCTCCATTGTATGCATTTTTGCTGGGGATTGCCAATAGCAATGGGCCACAAGTGCAGGATTTGCTCCCCTGTTTATATATGAACAACTGCATTTGGGTTTGAGCATTTCCTGCCTGTTTAACACCACACCATTGTTTCAGTCGCTTTCTATCATGAAGTACGTGTCACAAGAAAACAATCTCAGAATGGCTTGGATAAATAAAAGTGTTCCGAAGTCATTAGCACATTAAGTGACATATGTCAGATTTGCAAAAAATCTGGGCAGAAAGTTAAAAAATCTGCCATGTGAATTGCCCCATAGACTGGAGCTAAAATGGCCGTTTAACGTTCTTGTGCATGAAGCCTAAGACTAGAGTTGAGCGAACACCTGGAAGTTCGGGTTCGCCGGGTTTGGCCAGTCTTCGCAAAAAAGTTCGAGTTAGGGATCTGAACTTGACCCCGAACACGAACCCCATTTAAGTCAATGGTGACCGGAACTTTTGGGCACTAAAATGGCTCTAAAAATGTCATGGAAAGAGGTAGAGGACTGCAAAGGGCAGCAAAATGTGCTTAAGAGCATTACAAATGCTCTGCAAACAAATGTGGATAGGGAAATAACTTAAAATAAAATAAAATAAATTAAAATTAAAAATTACAATCTTGAACTAGGAGGAGGAGGTGGATGTTGAGTAGGAGGTTGAGGAGGCAGTGACATTAGTGGTGTAGGTGGAAGCGAGGGTAGAGGTTGAGGAGGTAGCCAACGCTTTTTTTTTGTTTGTTTTTTTAATTGGGGTAGCCTCCAAAATATTTGGACAAAACAAAGAATAAGTGCACTTGAGTACAAGAATGGATATTTGAGGCCGGTATAAATGTTTATTCTCCTCAAGGTACAGACAAGTCCTGTGGGTCCATGCCTGGTTCATTTTAATGAACGTGAGCTTGTCCACATTAGCATTGGACAGACTGCTGCGCTTGTCTGTCATAACCCCCCTTCCGTGCTAAATACACATTCAGAATATACACTGGCTGCAGGGCAGGCCAGCACCTCCAAGGCGTAAAGGGCAAGCTCAGGCCATGTGCCCAATTTGGAGACTCAGAAGTTGAATGGGGCAGACCCATCAGTCAGTACGTGTAGGTGTGTGCACACATACTGTTCCCCCATGTTGCTGAAATGCTGCCTCCTTCTAAGACGTTGCATATTAGCTGGTGGTGCTAGTTGTTGTGGTGTGGTGACAAAGCTTTTCCACATTTCGGCCATGCTAACCCTGCCTTCTGAGGTGCTAACGGTGACCCGGCTGCGTTGGCGACCTCTTTCTCCTTATCTGTCTTCGCCTTGTGCTTCCACTGAGTCCCCGGTGTCAGGTGGGAATGCCAATAGCCATGTGTCTACCAGCGTGCGCTTGTACTCACACATCTTTCGATCACGCTCCAGTGAGGGAATTAAGGACGGCACGTTGTCCATGTAACGGGGATCCAGCAGGGTGGCCACCCAGTAATCAGCACAAGTTAGAATGTGGGCAACTCGACGGTCATTGCGCAGGCACTGCTGCATGTAGTTGCTCATGTGTGCCAGGCTGCCCAGAGGCATGGACAAGCTGTCCTCTGTGGGAGGTGTATCGTCTGTATCATCGGTATCCCCCCAGCCACGCTGCAGTGATGGCCCTGAGCTGCTTTGGGTTCCACCCTGCTGTGAACACGGTTCCTCCTCATCCTCCCCTTCCTCCTCATCCTCCTTATCCTCCAGAAATGTGCCCTGGCTTGACAATTGTGTACCTGGTCTATGTTGGTGCAGGAACCCACCCCTTGAGCCACTTGTGAATGACTGGCCTGATAACCATTGAAATGATTCCTTTTCCTCCTCCTCTTCCTCCTGTGTCACATCCTCTTCCATAATCGTCCGAAGCCTTTTTTCAAGGAGACATAGAAGTGGGATAGTAATGCTGAGAAGGGCGTCATCAGCACTGGCCATGTTGGTGGAGTAGTTGAAACAGTGCAACAAGGCACACAGGTCTCGCATGGAGGCCCACTCAGTGGCAGTAAAGTGGTGCTGTTCCGCAGAGCGACTCACCCCTGCGTGCTGCAGCTGAAACTCCACTATCGCCTGCTGCTGCTCGCACAGTCTCTCCAGCATGTGCAAGGTGGAGTTCCACCTTGTGGGCACGCTGCATATGAGACAGTGAGAGCGAAGTCCGAAGTTATGCTGCAGCGCAGACAGGCGAGCAGCAGCAGGGTAGGAACGCCAAAAGCGCGCACAGACAGCCCGCACTTTATGCAGCAGCTCTGACATATCAGGGTAGTTTTTCAGGAATTCCGCACATGCATCAGGAAAGGGATGTGCGTCATACCGGCTAGCCCCAGAGCTGCTACGAGATTTCATCCATTATCGCACACCACCAGGCCGAGCTTGAGGCTCAGTGGCACCAATCATTCATCGGTTTGTTGTTCTATGTCCGTCCATAGCACCTGCGCGGTCTGGGGATTGTCCCCCAAACAGATGAGTTTCAAAACTGCCTGCTTTCATTTTCACCCGGCTGTGCTGAAGTTGGTGGTGAAGGTGTTACGCTTTTACTTCATGAAGGTGTTACGCTGACTGGATGAGGAGGTGGTAGAGGGGAAGACGCAGTGGAGTAGGAGGAGGAGGCAACAGGAGGCAAAGAGAAATGCCCTGCAATCCTCGGTGACGGAAGGATATGCGCCAAGCAGCTATCTGCTTCAGGCCCAGCCGCCACTGCACTTACCCAGTGTGCTGTTAGGGAGATATAACGTCCCTGTCACCTATGCAGAGCAGGGGTTTGTGTATGGCGAAACTAGGTTACTGTCACCCAATAATGTAACAGACGATTTAAAATTTTTTGCCTCCTTGTCACCTATGCAAAGCAGGGGTTTGTACATGACAAAAATAATAAAATGTCACCCACCAATGGAACAGACAATTTTTACAAATTTACGTCCCAATGTACCAATGTAAATGCAGTATGTACGGTTGTATTGGACTGTCAGAAATGTGGCGTAGCATGCAAATTAGCTTTTTTTATAGCAACAATATAACTGCAGTATGTAATGTTTTAATTGGACTGTCAGAAATGCAGCATAGCCTGTAAATTTACTAACTTGCAAAAAAAGTGTGATTTTTTTTATATCAGCAAGGTAATTGCAGTATTTAGCCCTTTTATTGGACTGTCAGATATGTAGTGCCTGTTTCAGACAGATGAAAAATCACTTTAGGTCACAAAAAAATGTGACATACTAATGTAATTGAATGATTTTCACTGCCATGTATGCACTGCAGGCCGCAGGGGTACTTGACCGGGAAAAAAAGGGAATTTGTCCTCCACTGAGCTACCAGAACAGAATTAAAGTAATGTCCCTGGCACACATGCAGTTCACATGCAGTTGCAAGGGCACTGCTCTTGCAAAAATGGCCGCCGACGCCAACCGAACTAGCAGATGGATTCAAACTTATTTTTCAGTGTCACTGGGCTCAGGGCTGGGTACAAAAATGTAGCATAGCACCCTCAATAATCTCTGTAGTTTGAAGATTGAGCACACCACCAAGTTCAACAGAATTCTTTCCTAATCTCTCCCTCACAGCAGGAGCATCCTATCCCTACGCTGAGAAGAGCATAGTGATGTGCGGCGCTATGTGACTCCAGCCTATATAGAGGCTGGGTCACCTGCTGCTCTTGGCCAATCATAGCCATGCCATTAGTAGGCATGGCTCTGATGGCTTCTAAGGGCAGACTAGTGAAATGCTTGTTGATTGGCTGCACTGCAGCCTTTCAAAAAGCGGCAAGAAATCGCCGGACACAGAAATCGAACCAGAACTTTTATGGAAATGTCCGAGTTCGTGTCCAGGTACCAAAAACCCTAAAGTTTACAGTTTGGGTTCGCTCAACCCTACCTAAAACACATTTTTGTATACTGCTCTTTATAAACTGTCAATATATTTTTCTCTGCACTATGATTAGTATGTGGCCACTAGTGATGTCGCAAACATTTTGTAGCTCAGTAAAGGAAAAAAAATAATTCTGGCTGCTCAAGTCCCCTATATTGCTTTTTGTATGTTTAAGGGGTGACATAGTCCACTTGTCTAGTCTGGGATCTGTGGTGCCACAGAGCACTTGTGTATACAATGCACTAAACCGTATATTTAATTTCAGCTATCAAATAGTGCATCAGTGTATTTAATTAAAAAAAAAGTGGTCATCTTGATCCACCAAACCTATTTTACACCGCCAAAATATGTGTTTGACATTTTTGCGGTGAAATAGAGAATCCGTGCAATTTTGGGGGAAAAAACGTATTCCTTGTCCACAAAACAGTTCTGCATACACCGTCCAACTACATATTTTATATTTCTGCAGGGAAATAGTGCTTTTTTGTTTTCTATAGAAGAAAAACGTTATTCAAGGTCCACCAAACAGTTTGTAATCACAGATTAGACTGTCACCCGTCTCAGGTAGATTGTTGGTGGTCGATAAAGTATTCACATGATTCACTGAACAACCACCATTAACTAATAAGATATAACTTTTATTCTTATACTATTAAAATCAATATTCCACCTTAGTTGTATTTATTTACCAAAAAACAATAAACATATAGACGGGATGTATACCAATATTTCTAGGTGGGTCGAGAGACTGGGATTAGAGTATTAGGGGAGATGCTAACCCTAGTGTCTCCCTATACTAATGCACCCTACCTAAGAACGGAATGGCCAACCTGATAGGGGCAATCCCGTGTCACGTGCCTCCTGAATTCCCTAGGAGACCCTGATAGAAATTGGCCTCGTCTATACTGGCCTAGACTGTTAGAATTTGCCAAAAACAAAAACACAAATTACAATTCAAAGTCCCCAGTGAGGTGCAAAAAATAAATAAGTGAATTAGAAACAAACATCACATGATGTTAGGCTTATCAAGGTACAAAAAGTCGTGGATCTATATCCATCTAAAAACAGTCTAGAAGTAGATATTCAGACCATATCCACCATACATTTGAGGATATCAATAAGAATGTAGCTGAATGTACACAAAAACAGCTCTCTGTCGCCTGTAAAGATAACACAGATTTTAGCGCCAGATTTAACAGAGATAGAATACTTCCCTAACCAGAAGGAAGCTGAGTAGTTAGAAACAACCGCTGACTATAAAGCTGTGTACATTTAAGTTGTGCTGAATACATATATAGGACAGGCTAGATACAAAAGGCTGCCAACAATGTGAACAAATATCCAGAAGTCAAAAGTTACCAACAGAAAAAAGGTTAATGTTTATAAATATGACATCAAGTGACAATAAATACCTCCATTTCAAATAGAGGCAGTGCTGAATACACAATAGTACCTCTATATGATCTCAGTGCTACATATACGTAACATTGATTAAGCTGAATATATAGAATTGGGCTGGATATGTAGGATATGTGCTGAAATAACACAGAAAACAACAATGTCGCTTGCAAACATCATACATGAAAAATTCAAGCTGAATACATCATCCTGTTCAGTATATACATACATATAGCGTACATACACGGTATATATACCTACATTTAATTTACAGCAGTGAAAAACTGCATTTGTGAATTTTGGTGACAAAAGCCGTGACATGGTCCATTTTTCTAGTCTGCAACCTGTGGTGCCACAGAGCACTTTTGTATACTATGCACTAAACCGTATATTCCATGTCAGCTATCAAATAGTGCATCAGTGTATTATAGTTTAAAAAAAAAGTAGTCATCCTGATCCACCAAGCCTATTTTACACCGTCAAAATATATATTTGACATTTCTGCGGTGAAATAGAGAATCCGTGTAATTTTGGGGGGAAAACCGTATTACTTGTCCACAAAACAGCTCTGCATACACCGTCCAACGACATATTTTATATTTCTGCAGGGAAATAGTGCTTCTTTGTTTTCTATAGAAGAAAAAACGTTATTTAAGGTCCACCAAACAGTTTGAAATACCCATTCCAACCACCTATTTTACATTGCTACTGTGAAATACAGCATAAGTGTATTTTTTTGACAAAAAGTGGTAATCCTGATCCACAGAGCATCTTGAAATACACTGCCTAAATACCAATTTCACATTACCGCTTATAAATAGTGCATTATTCTTTTTTTGTGGGAAAAAAAGCAATATTCTTCACAAAGCAGTTGTACATACACGGTATAAATATGTAATTTAAATTTATTGAAAAAAGCTGTGTTTTAGGCCGAAAAAACAGTTGTGCATCCGTCGTTTAAATAATTATTTACAATTTATAACAGTCTAATACTGCATTTGTGAATTTTGATGACCAAATCTGTGTTCTGGGTCCCCAAATCTGGTGTCCATACATAGTATAAATATCTACTTTTAATGTACAGCAGTTAAAAACTGCATTTTGGGATTTTATTGAAAAAAGCTATGTTTTAGGCCGAAAAAACTCTTGTGCATCTGTCGTTTAAATAATTATTTCCAGATTATAGCAGTTAAATATTGCATTTGTGAATTTTGGTGACCAAATCCGTGTTCTGGGTTCCCAAATCTGGTGTCCATATATAGTATAAATATCTACTGTTAGTGTACAGCAGTTAAAAACTGCATTTTGGGGTTTTATTGAAAAAAAAGTGTTTTAGGCCAAAAAAACTGTTGTGCATCCGGCGTATAAATAATTAATTTCAATTTACAGCAGTAAAATACTAATTTTCTGTATTTTATTACAAAAATACTTGTTCTTGTTCCACAAACCACTTGTGCATACAGCGTACCAAAAAAAATAAAAATATTACATTTCCGCATAGAAATTGAGAATCAGTGTATTTTGGGCCCAAAAAACATTATTCTGGGTCCACAGAGCATTTTTATGACACGGGCACTGACTTAGCGAACGTAATTGTCGACTAGTAGCAGGTAAATTGACACTGGAGAGAGACCAATCTTTCAGCTTGGTGGGTGAATGCAAATAATAAGGAGAACATCAAATAAGGGATGTGGGCACTGGCGTAGCTATAGGGGTCGCAAAGGTCGCAGTTGCGACTGGGCCCCTAAGTCAGGGGGGCCCAGAGGGCCACCCCTTGCCAGAAGTGCTCTGCTAATTACCTATTTTCGTTACATAAGATGCAGTGCATCTTATAAAGAGAATACTAGTGAATGCTTCCATATTGGAAGCGCTCACAAGCCTGCAGGAGGAGGGGGAGAGAAGCGCTGCCTGCGCTGTACTCACCCCTCCTGTTTGGTCTCTTCCAGGCTGTGCAGTTCCTTCTCCTGCACGGGATCATCTCCAGAGCCAGCAGCAAACCCCTCCCCCCAGCAATCCATCAATCAGCTAAAGACTGAAGAGTGGGCGGGGCTACACGGTGCACACAGCATTTACAGCAGAAACCTGCAGGACCTTTGGTGATGTCACCGTCACCTGATTAAGGTTCTTTAGCCAAACAGGCACAGGAAGAGGACCGAACTTGGTGTGAAGAGGGTAAGTGTCATCTATGTGATGTGTGTGTAGGGATCATAGGGGTCATCTCTATGTGTATGATGTGTGTATAGGGATCATCTATACACTGTGTGATGTATGTGTGTGTATATGGGCTGTTCTCTGTATAGTGCATTGTGTGTTAGTATATAGGTTGTCATCTATATTGTATGGTGTGTACAGGGTTTCATCTGTATAGTGTCGTGTGTGTATAGGGTGCCCTCTGTATAGTGCGGTGTGTGTATAGGGTGCTCTCTGTATAGTGTGGTGTGTGTATATAGGGTGTCCTCTATATAGTGTGGTGTGTGTGTATATAGGGTGCCATCTATATTGTATGGTGTGTACAGGGTGTCATCTGTATAGTGCGGTGTGTGTATAGGGTGCCCTCTCTATAGTGTGTTGTGTGTATATATTGTGTCCTCTAAATAGTGCGGTGTGTGTGTAAAGTGTGTCCTCTGTATAGTGGAGTGTGTGTATAGGGTGCCCTCTGTATAGTCCAGTATGTGTGTAGGGTGTGATCTATATAGTTCGGTGTGTGTATAGGGTGTCCTCTGTATAGTACGGTGTGTGTGTGTGTAGAGTGTCCTCTGTATAGTCCAGTGTGTGTATAGGGTGTCCTCTGTATAGTGCGGTGTGTGTGTGTATAGGGTGTCCTCTGTATAGTGCAGTGTGTGTGTGTGTGTATAGGGTGTCCTCTGTATAGTGCGGTGTGTGTGTGTGTAGGGTGTCCTCTGTATAGTCCGGTGTGTCTGTTTATAGGGTGTACTCTTGATAGTGGAGTGTGTGTCAGTATATAGGGTGTGATCTATACAGTGCGGTGTGTGTATATAGGGTGTCCTCTGTATAGTGCTGTGTGTGTGTATAGGTTGTCCTCTCTATAGTCCAGTGTGTGTGTGTAGGGTGTCCTCTGTATAGTCCATTGTGTGTGTAGAGTGTTCTCCGTATAGTCCAGTGTGTGCATAGAGTGTCCTCTTTATAGTCTGGTGTGTCTGTTTATAGGGTGTTCTCTGGATAGTGGAGTGTGTGTCAGTATATGGGGTGTGATCTATATAGTGTGGTGTGTGTGTGTTTATAGGATATCATCTATATAGTGTGGTGTGTGTATAGGGTGTTCTCTATATAAGTAGAAGTATTAGTACTGAGGTCTATAGAGAACATGATT
Organism: Bufotes viridis; assembly: GCA_033119425.1. Taxonomy (NCBI): domain Eukaryota; kingdom Metazoa; phylum Chordata; class Amphibia; order Anura; family Bufonidae; genus Bufotes; species Bufotes viridis. Next base: position 44,372,668 of record CM065591.1, on the reverse strand, counting down.
AGTAGTATGGGCACAATGTGGGCATTATTCCTAATTGGAGGCATTGTTAACACTATGCACTCTGGAAGATAATTGTTTCTATTGGGACTTTGGGGAGCACTATTACTGTGGGGGTGTTGAAGATGGGGTGTTGAGAAGATGTGAGGAGGATGATGGAAAGTTAGGAAACTAAAATGTCTGTTTGTCAAACTCTGCAGAGACAAGATGCAGCTGAAAGAAATCATCATGGTGGTCTGGTCTGAATAGAAGAGATGTGGAAAGAGAACATCCAAATCAGAGGAGACATCACTGGATGTAAGAGGTATGTGGCGCTGTATAACCCTATGTTCTTTAGTGCTGTATGTAATGTTTTCCAACTCTGTCTTTAACCACTACAAGACCGCTTAACGCACGGATGCGTCCGGCGGGCGGTCCTGTAGTTCTGATCTGACGCATCGGCTTGTCATCTCGCGAGACGCGAGATTTCCTGTGAACGCGCGCGCACAGTGCCGCGCGTCTCAGGAGTTTAACTACAGCCTGCCAGCGATGATCAATCGCTGGCAGGCTGTAGATGCGAATTAAATCGCATCAAAGAGGTATATCAGACGCTGTTTTGTTAACAGCGTCTGATATACCTGCTACCTGGTCCTCTGGTGGTCCCATTTACTGGGATCGACCACCAGAGGACCAGGTAGCTATGTAAAGTTGCACCAAACACTACACTAACCCCCCACCCCCTCACTTATTAACCCCTTGTTAACCCCTGATCACCCCATATAGACTCCCTGATCACCCCCTGTCACTGATCACCCCCTGTCATTGATCACACCCCTTGTAAGGCTCCATTCAGACGTCCATCTGTGTTTTGCGGATCCGTGATTCACGGATCCGCGGATCTGATCCACGGATCCGCAGATCCTCAAAACACGGACACCGGCAATGTGCTTTACGCATTTTGCAGATCCGCACATTGCCAGAACTATATAGAAAATGCTTTTTCTTGTCCGCACTGCGGACAAGAAAAGGACATGTTCTATATTTTTGCGGAACGGAAGTGCAGACTCGAAGCGCGGATCCGTAATTCGATCCGAGCAGGACAAAGTCTGTCCCCATAGAAATGAATGGGTCCGCAATTCCGCTCCGCAAACAGAATTGCGGACGTGTGAATGGGGCATAAGGGTCCCTTATCACCGCCAGTTAGCTAGCTACTTGTTAGGTAGCTAGCGCCCAGCCCACCGCACCGCAGTCACTGATTTTGGCAGAGATTTTTTCATCCACATTGATCGATGCGAATGAAAAAATCTGTGCCGTTCATTATTTTTTTTTTTTCAGCCCAGAGGCTGAACAGAAAAAAAAAATCTCATTACCCGTATGCTCAATATAAGGAGAATTGCAGAAACTCCTAATGCTGGCCATACGTGTAATGATTGCGGAGACCCTCAAATGCCAGGGCAGAACAAACACCCCACATGTGACCCCATTTTAGAAAGAAGACACCCCAAGGTATTCGGTGAGGGGTATGGGGAGTTCATGTAAAATTTTATTTTTTGTCACAAGTTAGTTAATTATGAGACTTTTTAAAAAAATATATATATATATCAATTTCTGCTAACTTGTGACAAAAATTATTTTTTTCTGTGAACTCGCCATGCCCCTCACAGAATACCTTGGGGTGTCTTCTTTCCAAAATGGGGTCACTTGTGGGGTATTTATACTGCCCTGGCATTTTAGGGGTCCTAAAGCGTGAGAATCCAAATGCGTAAAAATGCCTTGTGAAATCCTAAAGGTACTCATTGGAATTAGGGCCCCTTTGCGCATCTTGGCTGCAAAAAAATGGCACACATGTGGTATCGCCGTACTCAGGAGAGTAGGGCAATGTGTTTTAGGGTATATTTTTACATATACCCATACTTTGTGTGAGAAATATTGCTGTAAATGACAACTTTTTACATTTTTTTATTCAAAGTTGTCAATTTACAGAGATATTTCTCTCACCCAGCATGGGTATATGTAAAATACACCCCAAAACACATTGCCCTACTTCTCCTGAGTACGGCGATACCACATGAGTGACACTTTTTGCAGCCAAGATGCGCAAAGGGCCCAAATTCAATGAGTAACTCTTTAGGAGGGCATTTTACGCATTTTTCTCTCACGCTTTAGGGCCCTAAAATGCCAGGGCAGTATAAATACCCCACATGTCACCGGAATACCTTGGGGTGTCTTCTTTCCAAAATGGGGTCACATGTGGGGTATTAATACTGCCCTGGCATTTTAGGGGCCCTAAAGTGTGAGAAGAAAAATGCGTAAAATGCTCTCTCCTAAAAGGTACTCATTGACTTGGGCCTTTGCATCTTGACTGCAAAAAGTGTCACACATGTGGTATCGCCGTACTCAGGAGAAGTAGGGCAATGTGTTTTGGGGTGTATTTTTACATATACCCATGCTGGGTGAGAGAAATAACTCTGTAAATTGACAACTTTGAATAAAAAAATGTAAAAAGTTGTCGTTTACAGCGATATTTCTCACACACAGTATAGGTATATGTAAAAATACACCCTAAAACACATTGCCCTAATTCTCCTGTGATACCACATGTGTGACACTTTTTTGCAGCCAAGATGCGCAAAGGGGCCCTAAAACCAATGAGTACCTTTAGGATTTCACAGGGCATTTTTACGCATTTGGATTCTCACGCTTTAGGGGCCCCTAAAATGCCAGGGCAGTATAAATACCCACAAGTGACGCCATTTTGGAAAGAAGACACCCCAAGGTATTCTGTAAGGAGCATGGCGAGTTCACAGAATTTTTATTTTTTGGCACAAGTTAGCGGAAATTGATATATATATTTTTTTCTATTTTGTTTTTTTATAAAGTCTTATATTCCACTAACTTGTGACAAAAAGTAAAATTTTACATGAAGTCTCACCATACCCCTCACGGAATACCTTGGGGTGTATTCTTTCCAAAATGGGGTCACTTGTGGGGTGTTTATACTGACCTGGCATTTTAGGGGCCCCTAAAGCGTGAGAAGAAGTCTGGAATCCAAATGCGTAAAAATGCCCTGTGAAATCCTAAAGGTACTCATTGGAATTTGGGCCGCTTTGCGCACCCAGGCTGCAAAAAAGTGTCACTCATGTGGTATCGCCGTACTCAGGAGAAGTAGGGCAATGTGTTTTGGGGTGTATTTTTATATATACCCATGTTGGATGAGAGAAATATCTCTGTAAACGACAACTTTTTTTAAAAAATTTATACAAAGTTGTCAGTTTACAGAGATATTTCTCTTACCCAACATGGGTATATATAAAAATACACCCCAAAACACATTGCCCTACTTCTCCTGAGTACGGCGATACCACATGAGTGACACCTTTTTGCAGCCTGGGTGCGCAAAGGGGCCCAAATTCCAACGAGTACCTTTTGGTTTTACATGGCGGCTCACAATTTAGCCCAGCCCAAAATGCCAGAACAGTAAATACACCCCACAAACGACCCCATTTCGGAAAGTAAACACCCCAAGGTATTCACTGAGGGGCATAGTGAGTCCGTCTGAGATTATTTTTTTTTTTTGTCAGAAGTTAGCAGAAATGGAAACTTTATTATATATTTTTTTTCCTCAGAAAGTGTTATTTTCTGCTAACTTGTGAAAAAAAATGAAATGATACATGAACTCACCATGCCCCTCCGCGAATACTTTGTGGTGTCTTCTTTCTAAAATGGTGTCATTTGGGGGGTATTTATACTTTCCTGGCATTCTAGCACCTGAAGAAACATGACAGGTGCTCAGAAAGTCAGAGCTGCTTCAAAATGCCGAAATTCACTTTTTTGTACCATAGTTTGTAAACGCTATAACTTTTACCAAAAACAATACACTTATTGGATTTTTTTTATCAAAGACATGTAGAACAATAAATTTAGAGAAAAATTTATATAGAAATGTAGTTTTTTTTTAAAATTTTACAACAGAAAGTGAAAAATGTCATTTTTTAGCAAAAATGTCGTTAAACTTTTATTAATGGCAAAAAAAGTAAAAATGTCAGCAGCAATGAAATACCACCAAATGAAAGCTCTATTAGTGCGAAGAAAAGGAGGTAAAATTCATTTAGGTGGTAAGTTGCATGACGGAGCAATAAACGGTGAAAGTAGTGTAGTGCAGAATTGTAAAAAGTGGCCTGGTCATTAAGGGTGTTTAAGCTAGGGGGGCTGAAGTGGTTAAAGGGGTTATCCAACCCCTATAATGACCCCCCCCAATGCCCATGCCCCTCATATAGCTTATACTTATTCCTTTCCACGGCACCTGATGCAATAGCAGGCTGTGACTGGGACAAGCTTGCCTATCGTCACTCGTGATGCTAGGGAGGTTCTTCCCTGTCGCGGCCTGCTATTGGCTGCTACCCTCCCACAACATCACCGGATGTTTTGACGGAGAGATGCAGTGGCTGCCATGCAGGGATCAGGAGCGACATGGATGTCGGGGAGCCTGGTAAGTATAATTCATTGGAAGGGCCTATGCATTGGGGGTCATGTTTTAGATGTTGGACAACACCGTTAACAGTAGGGTTTGAAGGAAGGGGTTAGGTTGAGAATTTGGAATGCCGTTTCCATTTTCGCCTCAGGCAGCAGAAAGGATAGGTGCACCCCTGTCCCTTGCCACAAAGCACTAAGGGAAGGAGAGGGCCCAAGCTGAATTCTTGCACCAGGGCCCATGGGCCTCCTGGACGTGGGCATGGTTGTGGTTGTGTTGGTGGAGCTCCTCTTGCTGGGAGGGGACGTGACCGTTCAGCACCAACTACCGCTCCAAGTCTAACACCTTCCTCTGGTGCGAGTAGACGACGGAATCTGCAGCGTTATTTGTTAGGCCCAAATGCCGCTTAATGGATGGTGAAGCCAGAACCTGTACAGGTGATAGTAGATCGGGTGGCTGACAGTGCCTCCAGTTCCTTCACAGTATCTAACACACAGTCCTCTGCAGAAAGCTCAGAGTTGACATCTGCAGCCCATGCCCATCAGTCTTCCACCTCACCCCCTTGCAAATCAGCCAAGCATTCAGAGCCCCAAGTCATGCAGGAAAGTCTCATGCTTTTTGATGACTCTGTTGGCAGGGTTTCCACGGCCCATCCACCTAGCCCTGCCCCAGAAGAGGATGAGCTTGAATGCACTGATGCTCAACCACTTTTGTTGCAGAATGAGGACATGGGAAGACCGCCGCAACACGTCTCTGATGATGACGAAACACAGGTGCCAACTGCTGTGGCTTTCTGCAATGTGCAGACCGACGAGGAGGTCAGGGGTCATGAATGGGTGGAAGATGATGTGAAGGATGATGAAGTCCTAGACCCAGACTGGACTGAAGGTCATGCTAGTGAGTCGTGCAGTTCTGAGCAAGAGGCGGTGGTCGCAAAAAGGCAACAGCACAGCAAAAGAGGGAGCAGGGTGCAAAAGAGCAGCGGCCGTTTCAGACACAGTATGCCTGCTACTGTCCACCGCACCCTTGCACCGAGCACACCAAGGCCTGCTCCATGGAGTTCATTGGCGTGGCAGTTCTTCACACAATGCCCTGACAACAAGACACGAGTGGTTTGCATGTTGTGCCATCAGAGCCCGAAGCGAGGCATAAACATTCCTAACCTCATGTAGGAGAGTACCTGGGGTGGTAATAGACGGCAGGTACGTGCCACCGGGGGTCCTGGTCCTGGTGGAGTAAGAGCCGGAAAAGTGTGTTTTGCAGCGGTTATGCTGTTAACACAGCGGATCCGGGCCGGCTCTTAATAGGAGCAGGCAGATATGCGGGTGGGTGCCTGTCTCCCCACGGTCCAGGCCAGGTTTGCAGGGGAGGGTTTAAAACCCGACCAGCAGCAAGGGTGTGGTGTGGAAGCTTTTGTTCTCTTGCTGTGAGAGTGAGAGGTGAAGGTGAGCTGGGCTGTGTACTGAGGCCTGTAAAGGACTGTGCGGGGAACCCCAGCTGAAGCCAGGAGGGACCCGTATTCCGTGGCTAGAAGCCGGACCCAGGGGCTTGATTCCCCAAGGAGAAAAAGGTGACATTACTCCTGGCTTTGAATAGACTTTTCTTGATGTGATGGAACCAGGCCTTTAAGTAGCCTGCAGCTGGTTTGGGACTGAACTATTATTTTGCCGTTGTGTGTGACCACCCTCCCTATAAACTGCACTGCCTTTTCACTGTTGTTCACCGTGTGAATAAAGAAAGCACAGTTTAACACCAAGACCTGTCTGTGTTGCCTCTATACTGCACTCGCTACCACTGCCTACCAGAGCGGATCCCCACACTCAGCACAACCTGCATGACCAGGCAAAGCATGCACTGCAGTGGAAAAAACACCTTAAAAAACAGGAATCGTCTCAGGCTCCTCCTGCTCCCTCTTCTGCTGCTGCCTCGGCCTCTCCCTCCACCTCTGGCGTCAGCTGGCACCTGGCGACCAGCAAACAGAGGATGTTCTACCCACACCACCACATAAGACACCATCACAAAGCATCTCCACCCTGTCACACGGAAGCATTCAGCTGTCCATCTCCCAAACATTGGAGAGAAGGAGGAAATACCAACACCCACCCTCGAGCCATGCTGTTATTCCGTGTGGTGGACACAGACATCTTCAAACAGCTAATGTCCATGGCTGTCCCCCAGTACGTTGTTCCCAGCCGCCACTACTTTTCCAGGCGAGCAGTCCCTTCCCTGCACAACCAATTGGAAGATAAAATCAAGTGTGCGCTGAGCAACACCATCTGTGGCAAGGTCCACATAACCACAGATACATAGACCAGTAAGCATGGCCAGGGTCACTATATCACCCTAACTGCACACTGGGTAAACGTAGTGGTGGCTGGACCCGAGGCGGATAGCGGTTTGGCGCATGTCCTTTCACCACCGAGGATCGCAGGGCATTATTAGTTGCCTCCTGTTGCTTCCTTCTCCTTCTCCTTCTACTTTACATCATCCTCTCCTCCTACTCCTCTTCTACCACCCCCACATCTGGTTATCGAAAGAACCTCACCCCCAACTTCAGCACAGCTCATGTGTTTGGATGAAAAACCCCACACCGCTCAGGAGCTTTGGAGGGGCATAGAACAGCAGACTGATTAGTGGTTGCTGCCGGTGAGCCTCAAGCCCGGCCTGGTGGTGTGCGATAATGGGCGAAATCTCATTGCTGCTGTAGGACTAGTCGGTTTGACGCACATCCCTTGCCTGGCGCATGTGCTGAATCTGATGGTGCAGAAGTTTCTTAAAAACTACCCAGACATGTCAGAGCTGCTGCTGAAAGTGCGGTCCATATGTGCGAGCTTTCGGCTCTCACCCTGCTGCTGCTCGCCTGTCTGTGCTGCAGAGTAACTTCATCCTTCCTGCTCACCGCCTCATATGCAACGTGCCCACCAGGCAGTGGAGTTTCAGATGCAGTATGCACGGGTCAGTTGCTCTGCAGATGAGCGCCACTTCACCACCAGTGACTGGGCCTTCATGCGAGACCTGTGCACCTTGTTGTGGTCTCTTGAGTATTCAACCAACATGGCCAGTGCTGATGACGCTGTTGTTAGCATTACAATTACAATACCCCTTCTATGTCTACTTGAAAAAAATGCACACTTCTGGAGGATGAGGAGGGGGAGTATGGGGTAGAGGAGGAGGAAACGGTTTCACTGCAGGGTGGCACCCTACTCAGCTCAGGGCCATCACTGGAGACTAGATGGGGGGATACGGAGGACACAGACAATACACCACCTACAGAGGACAGCTTATCGTTACCTCTGGGCAGCCTGGCACACATGAGTGACAACATGCTGCAGTGCCTGCACAACGATAGCAGAGTTGCCCAACTTTTAACTTGTGCTGACTACTGGGTTGCCACTCTGCAGGATCTCTGGTACAAGGACAACGTGCCCACCTTAATTCCTGCACTGGAGCGTGATAGGAAGATGCGCGACTACAAGTGCACGCTGGTAGACACGCTCCTGAGGGCATTCCCAACTGACACGGGGGGATAAGTGGAAGCACAAGGCGAAGGCGGAGGAGGAGAAGGAAGAGGTCGCCAATGCAGCTGTGTCACGGCCAGCTCCTCAGACAGCAGGGTTAGCAGGGCCGAGATGTGGAAAAGTTTTGTCACCGCGCCACAGCAAACTGCACCACCAGCTTATAGGGAACGTGTTAGCAGGAGGCAACATTTCAAAAACATGGTGGAACAGTACATGTGCACACACCTCCACATACTGACTGATGGTTCTGTCCCATTCAACTTCTGGGTCTCCAAATTGTCCACATGGCCAGAGCTTGCCCTTTATGCCTTGGAGGTGATGGCCTACCCTGCGGCCACTGTATTCTCTGAACGTGTATTTAACCCGGCAGGGGGTGTCATTAAAGACAAACGCAGCCGCCTATCCACAGCCAACGTGGACAAGCTCACATTCATTAAAATGAACCAAGCATGGATCCCACAGGACTTGTCCGTACCTTGTGCAGAATACACATTTAAAAATCGCCTCGCCCTCAACCATACATTCTTGTACTCCAGGGCACTTCTTTATTGAATCCTCTTTTTTTATTTGTACCATTATTTTGGGGGCAACCCCAAGTTGAATGAAACTCTCCTCTGTCTGGGTGTCAGGGGCCTATATTTAGTTTAATCGCCTGCTGCATTGGTCGGAGACATTAACCTCTTTTTACCGTCAAATGACTTCTCCTCTGTCTGGGTGTCAGGGGCCTATATTTAGTTTAATCGCCTGCTGCATTGGTGGGAGACATTAAACTCTTTTTGCTGACAAATGACCTCTCCTCTGTCTGGGTGTCAGGGCCTACATAAATGATAACGGCCTGTTCATTTGCAGGTTGACCTGATGCCTGAGTTGCTGTTATGGGACCACTCACCTCTGTCTGGGTGCTAGGGTCTACATAAATGATAATTGCCTGTTCTATTGCAGGTTGACCTGATGCCTGAGTTGCAGTTATGGGACTGCTCACCTCTGTCTGGGTGCTAGGGCCTACATAAATGATAATGACCTGTTTTATTGCAGGTTGACCTGAGGTCTGAGTTGCTGTTATAGGACCGCTCACCTCTGTCTGGATGCTAGGGCCTACATAAATGATAATGGCTGTTCTATTTCAGGTTGACCTGAGGACTGAGTTGCTGTTATGGGACCGCTCACCTCTGTCTGGGTGCTAGGGCCTACATAAATGATAATGGACTGTTCCATTGCAGGTTGACCTGATGCTGTGCTGCTGTTACAGGACCGCTCTCCTCTTTGCGGGAGCCATGGGCCTGAATGAGTGATTGTGGCCTATGGCACTGCTGGGTGAAATCAATACTGTTTTGGCGTGATTTGAACTCTCCTATTTGTGGGTGCCAGTGGCCTGAGTTTGTGCATGAGGCCTGTGGCACTGCAGGCATGAATCCTTTTTGTCTGTGATGAGAACTTCTCCAACTCCCATATATGGTTCCCTTGGGCCTGAATCTGTGAATGTAGTCTGTGGCACTGCTTGCAGACATGAATCTACTTTTGGCTGTGATGAGAACTTCTCCAACTTCCATATTTGGTTGCCTTGGGCCTGAAACTGTGAATGGGGCCTGTGGCACTGCTGGCAGACATGAATCCTTTTTGGCTGTGATGAGAACTTCTCCAACTCCCATGTATGATTGCCATGGGCCTGAAGCTGTGAATAAGGCCTGTGGTGCTGCAGGCAGACATGAATCCTTTATGGCTGTGAGGAGAACTTCAACTCCTAAAGCATTCCCACCTGACACAACCCCAACCTCCTATTCCACCTCCTCCTCCAAGTTTCCAATTAATATTGGTTAATTTTTATTTATTTTATTTTATTTTAAGTCATTTCTTTATCCACATTTGTTTGCAGGGGATTTACCTACATTTTGCTGCCTTTTGCAGCCCTCTAGCCCTTCCCAGGGCTATTTTACAACCATTTTAGTGCCCAAAAGTTCGGGTCTCCATTGTCTTCAATGGTGTTCAGGGTCAAGTTCGGGTCAAGTTCGGATCCCGAACCCAAACATTTTCGTGAAGTTTGGCCGAACTTCTTGAACCCAAACATCCAGGTGTCCGCTCAACTCTATTAAGCACAAACATCTTTGCCTCTTTGTTTTGATGTATACTGACAAATAGTGACAAATAGTGGAGGGCATCTTCACAGCTTTTTCAGGCTGAAATCCACTTTCAATCCTCATCAAATATTTCTGTTATTATTTTCATTTGGTATCTGCAATGGCATTCATATCCATATGGATTTGAAATCTACATCAATACGTAAGATTAAATGGGGATGGGTCAGAAGCAGATCTTTAGTAAACCCAACTGTACAGTATATTGTTCCAGTGGAAAAGTCCTGTCTGAATATAGCCTTGGGGTCTTATCATCCAGTTTCCATTCTCATGAATGTTACATTTCTTTATTGATACAGTGATATAACTCTGTCAATTACTGGAAATTGAAAATTAAAAAAATATGACTATGTATGAAATGTACATTTCTGTTAGACAGCAGTTAAATTTCCTTTTTTTGGGTTCATCTCATAACATGTTTTCTATATTTGTTGGGGTTTTTACGAGGCAGCTTCATGATGCAATTAAGTGATATTATCTTGAAATTCACTTTGATACATTACAGAGCTTTGGATTTGTACAATGATTGAAGTCATTTTATCAATTCACCATCGACATGAATATGAAAATGTTATTAGATGAAGTACAGCACGTCCTAATGCTATATCGAAAGAAGCAATTATTGAAAGGACAAGTTGTGGATAACTGCTCTCGTACTGTGCTTTACACTGAATTAAATATGTATATTAATTAAAAACTACAACTGATCAAAATGAACACTCCATGAGGCTCATGGTGAAGCAACAGAAGAAACAACAGAAGAGGCATTAATAGAACACTTTGTGACATCTAAAAGGTGGTTTACAGAGACGGAAAGTAAGCTCGTAGATCAGTTACAGAATGTATTATAATAAAAGTTGCACTGTGTTATAAGAGTCAATGATTTTATGTGTTTATATTCTTTTATGTATACCGGGCCCACATATTTTGCAACACTATACAGACATTGTCATTCACATTCTTCCCATTTCTACAGCTAGTTTCACACTAGCATTCGGGGGATCCGAAAGATTGTTGCGAACAGCAGTATTTTTCTGCAGTATTTTGTCCAGTATTTGCCGGGTTGCGGACGGATCTTCACTGGTTCCCATTACAGTTAAGGGGCCAGACGGTATTCATGAAGCTTCCAGCAATACTGGATCCAGAGAGACCCGATGGGGTGTTCCCTGCTGGAACAGCCTGATGGTTCCCCTGAATGCTAGCATCAAACTATCCTAAGTGTCTCAATCTAATTTCTTCTATCTCCATAACTTTTTGACAATGCATAAACATGGGGAGAACATCCAAACATAATAAGAATCAAACTCAGGACTCCATCGCTAACTGTGGTTGTCACAGATGGCGCTGGAGGCGGTTTGTAACAATGTATGAGGTCTGTGGGATGTGAGAGGTCTACTGAGGACAGTAGACCTCTCTTCACTGTGGATGCGACAGATGCTGCTAGAGGTGTCTTGTGATGAAATACCTGGCCTTTGGGTCTTCAATTAAGCCACAACAGGTACCAGTTAGGCCTCATGCACACGAACATATTTTCTTTCTGTGTCCATTCCGTTTTTTTTGCAGACCATATGCGAAACCATTCATTTCAATGGGTCCACAAAAAAAACGGAAGGTACTCCGTGTGCATTCCGTTTCCGTATGTCATTTTTTCCGTTCCGCAAAAAAATAGAGCATGTCCTATTCTTTTCTAGTTTGCGGACAAGGATAGGCATTATTACAATGGATCTGCAAAAATAACGGATCCGCAAAAAAAACAGATGCCATGCGGAACATCATCCGTTTTTTTTTGCGGATCTGCAATTTGCGGACTGCAAAACACATACGGTCGTGTGCATGAGGTCTTAGCAGAAGCCTTCGGGAGTAGAACCCTGCAAGCTGTTTTTAAAGTTCTTTCTCAATGTTTTTTTACATCAGCCAGAATATAGAAGTACAGATATTTTAACCTGTCATCATTCTGTATAACTGGTTGGTTGTTTTGGGAGGCCCAAATCTTTCTGACAAAAAAGTGCAGGTCAGAATATAGTACCGGACAATAATTATTGAGTAGTTTATGTACACCTTCTGTGTCATAGGAATGGAAGTAGGGCCCCCCAGTAGGGATGAGCGGACCCGTGGATATTCGGGTTTGCTGGGTTCGGCCTAACTTCGGGTCAAAGTTTGGGTTCGGGACCCGAACTTGACCAGAACTCGAACCTGAACCCAATTGAAGTCAATAGAACCTGAAATTTGTGCACTAAAATGGCTGTAAAATAGTCGTAGTAAGGGCTAGAGCGCTGCAAAAGGAAGCAAAAAGGGGGTAAGAGCAGGACAGTTGCCCTGCAAACAAATGTGGATAGGGAAATTAAATAACATAGAATAGAGAAAAATAAAAAATAATAATCTTGAACTAAGAGACGGAGGTCAAAGTGGAGTAGGAGGTTGAGGAGGCGGTGGACGTCGCGGTGTAGGTGGAAGCGGGGGTGGAGGAGGAGCAGGTAACCAACACTGTTTTTTTGTTTTTTTTCCCCTTTATTTATTTATTTTTTATAAATTTGGGAAGACCCCAAAATATTGGGAAATAGAAAATAGAATGCAAAGAGAAAATGCGCTGGAGTATAACAATGCCTGGGTGCGGCCGGTATACTTTTCTACTCAACACAAGGTAAGGATAAGTCCTGTGGGATCCATGCCTGATTCATTTTAATGAACATGAGCTTGTCCACATTGGCTGTGTACAGGCGGCTGTGCTTGTCTGTGATTACCCCCTCTGCCATGGTAAACACACGTTCGGACAATACACTTGTTGCAGGGCAGACAAGCACCTCCATCAGTCAGTACGTGTAGGCATGTGCACACGTACTGTTACACTATGTTGCTGAAATGCTGCCTCCTGCTAAGACGTTCAGCTGGTGGTGCTGGTTGTTGTGGCTGACAAAGCTGTTGTTATTGCCGACAAAGCTTTTCCACATTTCGGCCATGCTAACCCTCCCTTATGAGGTGCTGATCAGCTGCGCGTCTACCAGCGTGCGCTTGTACTCATGCATTTTCCGAACACGCCCCATTGACGGATTCAAGGACATTGCATTGTCCTTGTAGCGGGGATCCAGCAGAGTGGCCACCCAGTAATCAGCACTGGTTAGAATGTGGTCAACTTGGCGGTTGTTGCGCAGGCACTGTAGCATGTAGTCGCTCATGTGTGCCAGGCTTCCCAGAGGAAATGACAAGCTGACCTCTGTGTGAGGTGTATCGTCTTTGTCCTCTGTATACCCCCAGCCATGCTCCATTGATGCCCATAAGCTGCTTTGGGTGCCACCCGGCTGTGAACACGGTTCCTCCTCATTCTGCAGAACTGTGCCCTGGCTAGACAGTTGTGTACCTGGTCTCTGTTGGTGCAGGAACCCACCCTCTGAGCCACTTTTGAATGACTGGCCTGATAACGGTGAAAATGATCCCTCTTCCTCCTCCACTTCCATAATCACCCGAAGTGTTTATTCAAGGAGACATAGAAGTAATATAGTAACGCTGAGGACTGCGTCACCTGCACGGGCCATGTTGGTGGAGTACTCTAAACAGCGCAACACGGCACACATATCCCACGCTCTGGCTGGCTACATTTTGTTTCAATTGTGCTCTGTTTGCATATATATACTTCCTCTGATGCTAGCTGCTTACTACTGAGTTTGAAAACATACACGAACGCACACCCTGCCTCCCGTCATATTTTGTCAGCAAACTGGCGTCTTCACAACTACATTATATTTCTGTGTCAGTGGTAAAAAGCTGGTGCTTTGCATCCACAAAAAATCATTATATTATTTCATTTTATTTAATAGAGAATAGTGTAACTAGAAAATTTCTAAATCACTTCACTTAAAAAAAAAAAATATATGCCTGCATCCACCCAAAAAAAGCTTTAAAGTCATGGCCAATAGTGGTTTCTCTTCTACCAAGAAGACTCAGAAGATGGCAGAGAGGAAGTAGGGGTGTGTCAGAAGTAGCTAAGATCCTGGGTCTGATAAAGCAACTGCTTCTACACTGCTTCCAAACATCACAGGAGCCTCCTGCTTTTCTGTAACTGTGTAGCTGTGAAACAGCGAATAGTATAGCTGAAAGAGACCTTAGGGAAGCCACAAAAAAACAGCTCCTTCACAGTTATGATTGTACAAAAAAGAAGATTATGCAAACTTTTTTTTTTAAAACATTGTCACGCTTTGAGGTTGTTAGTCATTGGTCTGAAGTAATAAATGGAGTACCATATTGTTAAATGTAGCTTACACAATGTCCACAGAATTTTATGAATATCTATTTTGCCTATTTTTGTCCTATGACATTTGAGAAATGATTGCTGTACTATAGTAAACATTTCACTTTCACTCAAATTCCCATAAATCTGTGTGTTTTAAAGAGTAGATTTACACCTCTGTTTAACTGATTCGGCAGGCAGTTCCAGCACAGAACAGCATGCTGGAGTTCAGATAATCTGGCCTACCTGTATAAAGCTGTTTACTGCTGGACCTCATTGACTATAATGGTATCCAGTCAGGAATCTAGTTGCTTTCTGGTGAAATGCCAGCACTGGATGCAGTGAAGTCCAGAGGGCTGCAGCAATGTGAACGCAAGTGTGAACCAAGCCTTAATATTCCTTTAGACATCAGGCTTGTATCATATGAAACCAATAAGCCAATCAGTACACTTTTGAATTATTTGAGAAAACCTTTAGGAACTCATGTAGGTATGAAGATTGAAGAACATACCAATAGTATGTAGATAGTGTCCTTTATGAGATTCAAACTCTCAGTTCAGCTTTGGTAGCCAGTGTCATCTCATTGACACGACAGTGAAGAGCTCTGCAACATGATGATCTGTAGGCTGATATAAATTACACTCCTTGTCATGTCCAATAGCAGGCAACATTTGGCATATTGATGGATTATCTTATTCTGTATGATAGAGCTCATCAATATGTATGCCTCAGGCTTTTATGATATTTCTAATAGTATGTGACATCAATTCAAAGAGCTTTAAAATGAAAGCAAGAATGTCTTATAGAAATGAAGAAGTGAATTCAAAATGGAAAAGAAAACACAAAAATGTACACTAGATTATGAAGTATTGGTATAAAAAATACTAGGGAACCTATACTACCATATTGGGGCTTGTTCACACAGACCAGTGAACTGTAAATGTCCCACTGGACGTAGAGTTATGACCAGTTGCAGTACGAGGTTAAACGGTTATTTGAGAAGCAATTGTAAAATACTCTATCAGGGCTAGAGATGAGTGAAGTATTGGAAAATTTGATTCAGCTTCTTTGCCGAATTTTACTAAAATAATTTGCTTTGTGACAAATTACTTCATCACGAAAACATTTCTTTGTAGGGTAGTGCAACAACAGGGAGCAGCGATTGCGCCACCCTCTATCATTGTACCCCTCAGAGGTCTTGTTCATAGCTGATTGCGGCATCTAACAGTAATAACGCAGTGTAAAATTAAAAAAATGTAATCATACTTAGCCGGCCGCCCCCATCTTGATTGTACATCTATTGCGAAATCTAGCGTCATCACGTCAGAATTTTGCATGGAAACTTCAATCAAGATGGCGGAGGCTGGCTATTCGTGCTCAAACTGATGAGGTGAGTATGATTTTTTTAACATTTTTTACCGCCATTCAGAGAAAATCGATTTGTTACCAGTAAGCACGAGGAAATTCAGCTTCACGGCGAATCCCAACTTTGTAGACTTCGATTCGCTCAACACTAATCAGGTCGCTAATCTATTAACCATAAAGAGCTGCTCTTGCTCTGACAGACACCTCACTCACTCTGGTGATTAATATGTATTTCTCCATTTCCCCCTGTGGAGGCAATACAGAAAAAATTACCTTGCAGTGAGCTTTTTGTTGAAGACTCTTCTAACTGTCCAACTCCTTTCAAACCTCATCTAATCCCGGGAATATCAGTACCAAAATGCACCAGATGCGAGCAATCCTCCTCTTCCCCAGTTATAACACAGCACATAAACCAAAAGCAAGAATATAATTTCTTTGTGTGTATTAAATTTACTTGTGGACAGCTATGACATTTCTCCTATTGCTCCTCGTCTGCACTCTGAAATTCCATTTCCACAATTACTTAAATTGGTTTCCTTTTCAAAGAATCTCATAGCGTCTTTTTTACTACGAGTCACTAGTACATTACTTAAACAGCATTAAGTACTTTGCTTCCTCTGTATCATTTTTGAGAGCGCACCTAGCATGCATTATATCAACCTTTTAATGTAGCCAATTAAGTATTTTGCATTGAATTAGCCATTAAATTTAATTACATCTAGAAAATAAACTGCGGAGTACACTAATCTTTGTGAACTCCTTCCCTTCTGTTCTTTAGCTATGTGAAATAGAACTATGCAAAATCCTTTCAAATTTTGGCAATTATTTTATTTTTGACATATATTTTGCAACTGACAGGCCTATGATTGAATACAGCATGGGTCGTAATTCACTGACAGTTTATATAACATCTAAAAGACATTTTACTGGGGGTGAATAGGACAGGCTCGATCTTCTAATGGCTTGCAATTTCTCACTCACAGACTATATTGGTAAGAAAATTACCTTTGAAGCAGACCAATGTTGGATTTCTTTTAATAACCATCCTATTACTGAATAC
Source organism: Bufotes viridis (assembly GCA_033119425.1). Lineage (NCBI taxonomy): Eukaryota > Metazoa > Chordata > Amphibia > Anura > Bufonidae > Bufotes > Bufotes viridis. Next base: position 44,355,924 of record CM065591.1, on the reverse strand, counting down.
GGAGCGCTGAATTAATGACCAGCATCTTGTCTGTTGACTAACTGGACAAGACAAGTCTGCCTCAAGAGCTGGACTCGGTTACTTAGACATTACCTGTCAAAGTCATCTCGTTAGGAACAGGAAAACTTTGAATGAAAAGTGTTTGCTTACAGGTATAAAAGGTACAGGCTGGAGAATGAACTGTAAAACCAGCCATCCGAAGTTGGCATGGAAAAACATGCCCAACAATCTGCGGTCATTGCACTGATCATAATGAATAGAGATGAGCGAGGTTTTAAAAAAATTCGATTCACCAGCTTTGCCGAATTTTGACAAGAAATTTGATTTGTTACAAATTTCTTCATCACGATTCACTTTCCATTGCATGGAGCGCTCGCAATGACGGGGAACGGTGATCACGCCCCCGTCATTTAACCTCTCAGATGTCACGTTCAACGCTGATCGCGGCATCTGTGATTCATATTCAGCTGCTCAGTGGTTCGAAAATATATATATACTTACCTCATACACTTGATCATGGAGAGGCCGTCCGCTGCCTTCTTGATTGAAGTAAATCCGCCTGTGGAGAGCGTGATGACATCACTGGGCGCTTGTGGCGACTTCATCAGTGGTGCTTTTGGCAGGTTTTCTTCAATCAAGAAGGTAGCAGACGGCCTCTCCGCGATCAAGTGGATGAGGTGAGTAGAATTTATTTTTTCATTTCGGCCACTATTTTAGGAAAAAATTGATTTGTTACCACGAGGCTTGAAGCAATACGGCTTCATGGCAAATCTAATTTTTCTAGAAATTTGGATTGAAGTCCACTTTGTTCATTTCAATTCAGTTCATTTGCTGCCACACCCTCTGCACTTTGATTGCCAGGTCCATGCAGTGTAAACATCATACCAACTGGTTTCTGTCAATCAAAGTGCAGAGGCAATGGCAGTTGCAGAGAGACAGAGCCTCTAGGTGTAATGACAACGCCCCCATTGCTCCTATAGGCTCATTTGCATATATTAAAGCTTTATTTTTCTCAGCAATGCGGGCACATATGAACATGGGACCAACATAGATGCCTTCAGCTGCCAAGCTCACATGTAACAGGTCAGCCACTGTCATAGGTACAAATCCACTGACAGATGCCCATGAAGGGCATTGAGGTTGTAGTGGGCCTGTTAGAGGCTCTCTCAAAGGGGTTGTGTCATCTGGGACTTTGATGGAATATCCTAGCAATATGCCATCAAAGTTATTTTCTGATATTTTCGCAATCCTCATAGAAGTAAATGTAGAGTGAACCATGCTAGCGGCACCACTGTTTAACTTTTATGGGACTACCGGAAATAGCTGTGCATGCATGGCTGTGCTCCGCTCAATTTTGAGTCCTGTTCTAGAGATAGGTGTGAGTTACAGAGGTGGGGTCCACACCTATTTGACATTGGTGGCATATCCTAGCGATATACAATATACTGTCTTTCTGTAGCAGGCAACAAAAAAAAAAAGACCTTCTATATAGCTATGTAACTCCTTGTCAGTTTTCTGCTGCTTTGAGGGGAAGATGTTTCCTTAAGCGTTATCCTCATGAGAATAGTAGGCATAGAGTAAGGATAACAGTAGGCTAGCTCAATGTATCTCTATACCAGCCTAGATAAATATGAACACAGAAGAGCACTACAGTTACCAGTGTAAGGTGTGATGCTGTAATGGAGTCACTCATTCTATTCTCCCTCTGTTCAGACTGAGGCTGTTTGCAGAGCTAAAAGTCCTAACAAGAAGCTAGTCAAAGATCCAGGACAGGAAGTAGAATTCATGAAATGAATAAAAATTATATACAGAAAATCGTCCACCTGTAATATATATATATATATATATATATATATATATATATATATATATAACATAGAACATACACAGTATGTTGTTAATATGCTATACTGTATGCATCTTTGATGGTAGTATCCCTTCAAGAAAGTGCAAGACATTTTGAATAAGGTAATATCAGACCACAGAAGTCATCAGAGCAGCAGCCCACACCTACCGTATAATAATTATATATTAGATAACTCTTCAGACAGGAAAAGCACTTAGCATGGTGCTTAAAGGGTTGGGGGGGTAGCTCTGGGTAAACAATGATTGTAATGATCATTCATATGAATATTACGAACATGGACAGAATTTTAAGGCAAGCAATTAAACAAATGGGCTGGCAAAGATAGTGAGTAGAGATTAGTGATTTTTTGTAAATTCTCTTTAGGTCTGATTCGCCAGATAGACCATCCAATTTCATTAGGATTCAAACTGACTCAACCCAAATTAAAAGTGCTTCTCTTGCCCTGAAAATCTGTGGAAGGACATTCCATCTCTCTCCTGGAAGTGTGGCGGTACATGCGCAGTTGCTACTCTGATAAGCTGCAGCAGAACCTCTGCGCTTGTGCCACTACCCAGAGCAGCGCCGCAGGCGTGAGACTGTCAGGCGAGATGCTGGTAGCATCTTACTCTTAAATTAGTAGACTAAATAACTGCACAGAAAAGTGCCAAGCCCTGGGGTTTTGGGCCCACCCCATGCTAGAGACAGTTGCCAATAGATGGGAGGTAATCTCCTTAAATACAAGGAACAAGATGCTTTACATATCTTACACCTTGGTTACTAATTAGCAGTGGCCCAGATGGTCATGACACAGAAAAAGAATTGTGGAATGGAAACATGTCAGAAAAATATAACTTACTGACCTTTTATATACAGTGAGACCACCAAAATTAATTGCAAATTGATATTCTGAACCCCTTGAGACGTTTCACTGAAGTGAATACCTACCAGAAAAATTAGGGCAGTATGACCTTTCCCGCATTACAGCATTAATAGTTGTATGCCAGTGTTTACTAACTAAAACTTATTTAATGGTTTTGACAAGGAACCTTTCAACTGGAGCTGTAGTCAGGATGCATTGTACATTGTAAAATATAAAAACTTTAATAGCAACACTTTAATAGCACAGAACGCCTTGTGCTGAGTATTTATGGATGCTAGCATGGTTTAACCTTTCAAAAAGAATTGTTAGAACAGAACTACAGTGGCCGGGGAACTAGCAAAACTTCCAGTGCGATCACTAAAAAAGGAGGATTAGAATTCTGTTATTCAGTCTTATCAGACGTGCTGTAATTAGGGCGCTTCATCCCGATACAGAGCGTGACTTCTGGGCCAGGCATGAGCATGTCTTCAACCTGTCAGTCAGTGGTGGGGACGAGGCATGAAGGGCATTGAGCGGAGCGTCTGGGAGGATGGCACCATCATTGCTCCTAGGATGACATTTGCATATTACGAAACATAAATTTTCTCAAGAACGCTGTCACCTAAGAAGATGGGACCAAGACCACGATGTGCAACTGTCAAGCGCACATGTCTCAGGTGAGATGGTTTTATTGCAACGTATATGTGAAGACAGAACCTCTTTAACTCATTCGCTACCAGTGTAGTACATGTACGGCGCTGGCTGCTCTGGCTTAACCCTTTCAGGCCCGGAGGTGTTCTTTTTTTTTGCGTTTTCGTTTTGTGCTCCCTGCCTTCTAAGAGCAATAACTTTTATATTTGTCAGTTCACATAGCCATATGAAGGCTTGTTTTTTGCAGGACAAGTTGTACTTTCCAACGCCACTATTTAATATTGCATATGATGTAGTATAAAGCGGAATTTTTTTTTCCAAATGGGGTAAAATTGCAAAATAAAAGCAATGCCACCACAGTTTTATGGGTTTTTAAATTACGACGTTTGATGTGCGAGAAAACTAGTTCGTTTTATTCTACAGGTCATTACGAATCTGGCGATACCTAATATATATAGTTTTTCTTGCGTTTAGATAGTGATAAAAAATTCAAAAGTGGGAAAAATACGTTCATTTTTTGTTGCCATATTTTGACCCCTATAACTTTTTTGTAGTTATGTGTACAGTGCTGTATGGGGGCTCATTTTTGCAGCGCAATCTGAGCTTTTCATTGATACCATTCTGGGGTGTGTATGACTTTTGATCACTTTTTATTTCATTTTTTGTAGAAAATGAAGCAACCAAAAATGGCGAATCGGCCATTTGAATGTTCTTTTCCGTTTTGCTGTTTGCCGTAGTATGGGGTATGCAGAATATATTTTTATACTATGGGCATTTTCGTACATCATGAAACCCATGATGTGTATTTTATTTTTATTTTTTAGTTCTTGTATTTTAATTTTGGGAAAAGGGGGGTGATTTGAATATTTTTTTTTCTATTTTTTTACACTTTTATATAGTTCCTATAGGGAACTATAACAATCAGTCACCTGATTGCTATTATCATAGACTCAATACACTTATATTGGAGTCTATGATGATTTTACTACTTTCCTATGGAGTCCTATTACAGACAAGGGCTCCATAGGAAATACTATGCAGCAGCCTCTTTCATTCATAAAGAGCAAGCCTGCTGCATACATGTTCCGGCTCCTCCGATCACCACACAGGGGAGCCGGAGCACAAGCGAAAGTTTGACCGCGGCATCTGAGGGGTTAAATGTCCGCGATCAGCATTACTGCCGGTTGCGGACACTATTCACTGGTGTCTGCAACAAGAAGCAGGTGGCCACCCGTGGCTATGGCGCCCTCAACGGGCAGGATTAGGCGCCATGTTTAAACACCGCTCTGATGACGTACAGTTACATCATTGGGCGGAAAAGGGTAAGTCCCAGTGTCGTAGTACTACGGTGCGCTGATCAGGCGGATGCAGGAGCTGCGCCCAGCCGTTCAGCTTCAGGGGTCTGGCAGTGACTGAGAGTCGGAACCCTGTTGTGAAAACACAGATGCCGGCGCATTAACCCTAGATGTGCTGAGGTCAGCGCTTACCATAGCACATGCGATGTATGGGGAGGGAGGGAGCTGCTTCCCTTAGGCATCATGGCTGCCTTCTGTGTGGGCCTGTGAGATCCAGCCCCCTGGATCTCACAAGCAGAAAACTGTAATTGTATTATAGTGGTAATACACTTACAGCCAATGCATTAAAATACAGAAGTATTGTAAGGCATTGTACAGGGGATCAGACCCCCAAAAGTTGAAGTCCCAGAGTTGGACAAAGAATAGGGCAAAAAAAAAGTTAGAAAAAATAAAGTTTTACAAAAAAAATTCAAGTAAGGAATAAAAGTGCCCTTTTCCCAAAATAAAGTAAAAAAATTGTAAAAAATAGGGAAAAAAAGAAAAGTAGACATATTAGGTATAAGGTCCGTCCGCTCTATAAAATATCACATGATCCACCCTGTCATGTTAACGCCATAAAAAAAAAAAAATCACGCCAGTACACAAAAAGTGTAATACCAAGCGATCAAAATGTCTTATGGTACAAAATGGTACAAATAAAACCATCATCTCATCTCGCAAAAAAAGATCCCCTACCTAAGACAATCATCCAAAAAATAAGAAAAAATATGGCTCTCAGAAAATGTCAACACAAAAGCAAGGTTTTAAAGGTTTTATTCTGAACAAAAAGGTTTCACTGTGTAAAACTGAAAGAAAAAATAGACACATTGTGTATCGCCGCATCTGTAGCCACCTGCTCTATAAAAATATCACATGAGATGGCCCCTCAAGTGACTGTAAAAAAAATAATAATAATTTAACAAAAAACTATGCCAAAACAGCCATTTTTGTCACCTTGCCTCAAATAAAGTATTATGCCAAGTGATCATACAGTCCTATGTACCCCAAAGTGGTACCAATAAAACCACCATCTAATATAGCAAAAAATGAGCCCCTAACAAAGACAATCGACCAAAAAATAAAAAAATGGCGACACAAATACAAGATTTATTCCATTCAAAAAGGCTTTCACTGTGTAAAACTTAAAAAACAAAATTATAATAATAGACATATTAGGCATCACCGCATCCATAACAAACTGCTCTATGAAAATATCACATAAGATGGCCCCTCAGGTGACATTTTTTGTCACCTTGCCTCACAAAAAGTGTAATACCAAGCAATCAAAAAGTCTCATGTACCCTGACATGGTACCAATAAAAAAGTCACCTCATCCTGCAAAAGATGAGCCCTTACATAAGAAAATCACTCAAAAATGTAAACCAATACCACCCGTAAACCAATCCATCAAAATCTGCACTGCAAAACCCTTCCATTCTGAGTCCTGCCATATGCCCCCACAGCAGTTTATCACCACATATGGAGTGTTGACGTATTCAGGAGAAAATGGGTAACAAATTATAGGGTGCTTTTTCTCCTTTTACCCCTTGTGAAAATGAAACGTTTGCGGCTAAAGCAACACTTCATTGGAAAAAATGAAACTTTTCATTTTCACTGTCCAGTGTTTCCAAATTCCGTAAAACGCTTAGGGGGTCAAAGTGCTCAGTAACCACCGAATATATTCTTTAAGGGGTGTAGCTTCAAAAATTGGGTCACTTTTTGAGGGATTCCACTGTAAGGGTACATCAGGGTTTCTTCAAATACAAAATGGTGCCTAAAAACCATTCTAGCATAATCTGCCTCTAAAATCCATATGACGCTACTTTCCTTCTGACTACTGGCACATTTCCATAGAGTAGTTTACCGCCATATATGGGGTATTTCTGTAAACTGCAGAATCATAGTAATGCATATTGAGGTTTATTTTCCTGTTAACCCTTGCTGTGTTGCAAGAAAAAATTGACCTCCATTTTCCTTTAATTCTCGTGGAACACCTCAAGGGATAACAAAGTTTGTAACATCAGTTTTGAATAATTTGGGGGGTGTAGTTTCTAAAATGGGGTCATTAATGGGTCTTTTCCATTACGTAAGCCCCTCAAAATCACTATATAACTGAATTGGTGCTTAAAAATATGGTTTTGGAAATTTTGGTGAAAATTTGAAAAATTGCTTCGAAAATTCGAAGCCTTCTAACTAGTGTTGAGCGTGAATATTCGAATAGCGAATTTTTTTAGCGAATATCGGCACTTCGCTAATTCGCGAATATTTTGAATATAGCGCTATAAATTCGCTATTTCGAATATTCATTTTTTTAGTTTTTTTTTTGGTTATATTTTTTTCTTTCCCACTTCCCAAAAGTAGTTCTTACCTGTCCTGAGGATTCCTGGCTTCCTGGCTGCTCTAGTCAGTGCCCGTTGCCGCTTCTGCCGACTTCCGTGCTCATGGAGCGTCCCCATCACCATGGGAACGTCTCCATATACTAAAATGTACTGTCGGATTTGAGGAATTACGTTGAAATCGCAATGCGATTAATTCAAGTTATATTAATCGCATTGCGATTACAACTTAGCACTGCTATCTTACATAGGCTAGAATTAACTAGATATGGAATATAGCACTAGCAGTGCTAAGTTGAAATCGCAATGCGATTACTTCAAGTTAAATTAATCGCATTGCGATTTCAACTTAGCACTGCTGCTATATTCCATATTCGTTAACTTCGTTAATTCTAGCAAGCTGACCCATTATAAACCCAGCTCTAAGTTGAAATCGCAATGCGATTAATATAACTTGAATTAATCGCATTGCGATTTCTACTTAGACCTGGTTTACTATGGTTGGCTTGGTAGTATTAGCGAATATGACGAATTTATTCGTCATATTCCTCAAAACGAAGATAACGAAGTATTCTACATCTTCGTTTTAGCAACCTATTCGTCAACTTCGCTAATTCTAGCAATCAAATAGGAAGGTTGACTATAGAGACAGCTGTGTTAAATTCGCTATGCGATTTTATTATTTTTTTTAATAGATTAATTATATTACTTGATAATTATTATAATTATTCTATTTATTAAAAAAAATTATATAATCGCATAGCAAATTAAACACAGTTGTCTCTGTAGTCAACCTTCCTATTTGATTGCTAGAATTAGCGAAGTTGACAAATAGGTTGCTAAAACGAAGATGTAGAATACTTCGTTATCTTCGTTTTGAGGAATATGACGAATACATTCGTCATATTCGTCATCTTCGCTATAATTCTAGATATGAAACCAATAGGAAAGTAGCCTAAGTTAAAATCGCAAGACGCGATTATTTAAATCGCATATTAATCGCGATAACTAGAATAATGACGTATATTCGATTTCGACGAATATGAAACGAATAATCTTTCGAATATTCGCGAATTTCGTCGAAATCGAATATGGCACCTGCCGCTCATCACTACTTCTAACGTCCTAAAAAAACTTAAGTGACCAATTACAAAATGTACTAAATTATGCCACCATAAATCAGACATATGGAGAATTTTAATTGCTAATTATTTTATGAGGTATTACTATCTGTCGTAAAGTAGAGAAATTCAAATTTAGACATTTTTTGGTAAATTTTGAAATATTTTATAAATATGGGTGAAATATATTGACTCAAATTTATCGCTATCATAAAGTACAATGTGTTACGAGTAGTGTTGGGCGAGCATGCTCGTCCGAACACCATTTTGACTCGAGGATCGGGATGCTCGGCACATCGCAGTGTTCGGCCGAACACTGCGTGTGCTCAAGCGCGATGCTTGAGTCTCCTCCCCGCAAGTTTGTTGGCTGCTACACAGCCAATAAACGTGCGGGGAAGTACTGCTACTCACTGTAATGTCGTAGCCACTAGCCATGTTGGTTACTGGCATTACAGTAATTGGCTGGCCGTAACACGTCATCGGGTGCTATATAGCACCCGATGAAAAGTGGTTCGGCTCAGTCTTAGTCAGGGAGAGCTGCAGCAGAAGCGACAGGTTTATTTTTTTAGGCAGGGTTTAGTCTTGAAAGGTGTTAGAGACCCAAAAGTCCTTTTAAGAACTATTGTTTTATCTGGCTGCAATATATATTATTAGCTCAACCTGCGCTAAATTGTGTGCAATTGTTTGGCCGCTGCTGACAGTGACACAACCTTTGCTACATCTGTTGTGATACATTTTCGCATCCTAAATATCTGTGACATTGTTCACAATTGTTTGGCGGCTGCTGACAGCAACACTACCTACGCTACATCTCCTGTATATTTGCGCATCCTAAATGTCTGTGACCTTCAGTTTAATTTTTTTGCTGCTGGTGACAGCGACATTACCTTTACTACATCTCCTGTATAACGTTTGCACATCCTAAATGTCTGTGACCTTCAGTTGAATTTTTTCGCTGCTGGTGACAGCGACATTACCTGCACTACATCTCCAGTATAACGTTTGCGCATCCTAAATATCTGTGATATTCAGTTTACTTTATTTCCGCATACACTTACAAAACATGCTCTACTGTACATGTGACATACTTGCAAGCATATATAAAATTTTATATGCTCAAGGAGAGCAGTAAGGGACCAGGAAGTGGCCGTGCTGCTGATGATGCATGCAGAGGCCGTGGCCCTGGGCGCGGTGATACCGTGCCTGCTGCCACACTCATCCACGATGCCTAGCTTCATCTCCCAGTTTGCAGGGCGGTGCAGGACACCACTCTCGAAGTCACACCAGTGCGACCAGGTGGTCGTTTGGAATGCAGCAGATAATGCTTCCAGTCAGTTAAGTACCACCCTGTCTTTCACAAAGTCCAGTCTCAGTAGACAGGAGTCTGGTCAACAGAATCCTCACCCTGATCCTCCTTCCTCCCACCATGGAGAGTCTTGGCAAAGTGATCCCACACTCGGATATTCCGCAAAGCTCTTTTCATCGCCATTCCTTGACTTGGGCCACTCGCCAAGCACGCTTCAAGATGTATATGAGGAGATCTTGTGAACTGATTCCCAAACTCTTGAGCATCCACAGTCAGAAAAAGTGTGGGGAACGGCAATTAGTTTCATGAGGTGGATGCTTATGATTAGAGTTGAGCGAACCCGAACTGTATAGTTCGGGTTCGTACCGAATTTTGGGGTGTTCGGGACACGGACCCGAACACGAACATTTTCAAAAAAGTTCAGGTTCGTTGTTCGGCGATTTCTTCCCACTTTATGAAGGGCTGCACAGCAACCAATCAGCAAGAGTTTTACTTCTTGCCCTAAGAAGCCATCACAGCCATGCCTACTAATGGCATGGCTGTGATTGGCTGAGTGCAGCATGTGACCTAGCCTCTTTATAAGCTGGAGTCACGTAGTGCCCCACGTCAGTCTGCAGAATTGAGATAAGAGCAAGGTTGTTGCTGGTGCGATCAGGGACAGAACAGGCTTGAAATCTGAAGAACCTGTACAACTTTAATCCACAAGATACAGCCCATAGAGAGGGAGGGAGCCTCAGCAATCCAACATTTCTGTACCCAGCCACTGCCAGGGAGATTTTTTTTGTAATCCATCTATTACTGAGGTGGGGGTCGGCGGCCATTTTAGGCACTGCAGTGTACTGCATGTCTGCCAGCCTGCCAGGGACATCAGCCTAATCCTATTTTGTAGCTCAGTGAATGGAAAAAAAACTTTTTTTATTGCTGCTCAAGTCCCCTATATTGTCTTTTGTATGTTTAAGGGGTGACATAGTCTATTTGTCTAGATGGGATCTGTGGTGCCACAGAGCACTTTTGTATACTATGCACTAAAAAGTATATTTCATTTCAGCTATCAAATAGTGCATCAGTGTATTTTAGTTTAAGAAAAATGGTCATCCTGATCCACCAAGCCTATTTTACACCGCCAAAATACATTTTGACATTTCTGCGGTGAAATAGAGAATCCGTGTAATTTGGGGGGAAAAACCGTATTCCTTGTCCAAAAAACAGTTCTGCATACACCGTCCAACGACATATTTTATATTTCTGCATGGAAATAGTGCTTCTTTGTTTTTCATAGAAAAAAAAGGTTATTCAAGGTCCACCAGACAGTTGGAAATACCCATTACAACCACCTATTTTACATTGTTGCTGTGAAATACTGCATTTTTTAATCGCTTGCTGCATTGGTGGGAGACATTAACCTCTTTTTACTGTCAAATGACCTCTCCTCTGTCTGGGTGTCAGGGTTCTACATAAATGATAATAGCCTGTTCCATTGCAGGATGACCTGAGGCCTGTGTTGCTGTTACGGGACCGCTCTCCTCTTTGCGGGTGCCATGATCCTGAGTTAGTGAATGAGGCCTGTGGCACTACTGGATGAAATCAATACTGTTTTGGCATGATTGTAACTCTCCTCTTTATGGGTGACATGGGTCTGAATCTGTAAATGAGGCCTGAGGCATTGCTGGGTGAAATCAATACTGTCTTGGCATGATTTTAACTCTCCTCTTTGTGGGTCCCGTGGGCCTGAATGTTTGAATGAGGCCTGTACCCCAGTAGGCAGACATGATTCCTTCTTGGCTGTGATGACAACTTAAACTCCCATGTATGGTTGCCATTCGCCTGTCTGTGAGTGAGTCCTGTGACACTGCTGGCAGATATGAATCCTTCTTGGCTGTGATGTGAACTTCAACTTCCATATATGGTTGCCATGGCCCTGAGTCTGTGAATGAAGCCTGTGGCACTGCAAGCAGACATGAATCCTTTTTGGCTGTGATGAGAACTTTAACTCCCATAGCATTCCCACCTGATGCCACCCCAACCTTCTATTCCACCTCCTCCTCCAAGTTGACAATTGATATTGGTTATTTTTTTTTTTAAGTCATTTTCCTATCCACATTTGTTTGCAGGAGACTTACCTACATGTTGATGCCTTTTGCAGCCATCTAGCCCTTTCCAGGGCTATTATACAGCCTTTTAGGGCCCAAAAGTTCTGGTCCCCATTGACTTCAATGGGCTTTGGGTTCGGGGTCAAGTTCGTGCCGAGTTCGGACCCCGAACCCGAACAGTTTCGTGAAGTTCGGCTGAACTTCTCGAACCCGAACATCCAGGTGTTTGCTCAACTCTAATTATGATGAGACACAGTTGCCAATAAGTCAACCACAATTAGTGTCTCAAGAGGTTCATGATGAGGATGAGACACAGTTGTCAATAAGTGAGGTTCTTGTTAGGTCAACAAGTCAGGAGGATGACCAGATATGGAAATGAAAGAGAAGGTGGTGGATGATGAAATCACTGACCCAACCTGGGAAGCTGGAAAGCCGGGCGAGGACAGCAGTACAGAGGGGGAGGGATCTGCAGCACCTTAAAAGGCTAGAAGAGGCAGTGGGGTGGCAAAAAGGAGAAGGCGGGCCCCACCAAACAGTCCCGGAACTGTTCCCAGGAGACCCCCTTGCAGCAATCTCCCTTGCCAAGGGGAAGGTGTTCCATGGTCTTGTGCTTTTTTGAGGAAAGTGCAGACGATAAAAGAATTGTCATTTGCAACCTGTGCCGTACCAAAATGAGCAGGGACGTGAACACTAGCTATCTCAAAACCATCAGCATTATCCGCCACAAGGCATCAAAGCACCCTAATCAGACAATCAGTTTCTGCGGGTCACACCACTGCCTCTTCTTCGCAATGTGTTACGTGCTGGCCAATCCCCTGTCCAAGACGCAAGCCCGGATGCCTCCTGCCCTTAACCTGGACCTTCGCGAGCACCATCATCCTACTCAACCACTTCTGTGTCCCAGCACAGTGTAAAGATGTCCATACCCCAGGCCTTTGAATGAAAGCGCAAATACCCACCCACCCACCCACAGGCCATAGCATTAAATGCGCACTTTTACAAATTGCTGGCCCTGGAAATGTTTGCATTTAGGCTTGTGGACACTGAGGCTTTCTGCAGCCTGATGGCAGTGCCCATCCCTCGTTACTCAGTCCCCAGCCGCCACTATTTATCCCGGTGTGCCGTCCCCACCTTATACCAGCATGTGTCCCGTAACATCACCTGTGCCCTGACCAACACAGTTATTGGGAAGGTCCACTTAACGACTGACACATAGATAAGTGCTTTAGGCCAGGGATGCTACATTTCCCTGATGGCACACTGGTTGAACGTTGTGGATGTCGGGAGTGAGTTGTACCCTGGGATGGCACAGGTTCTACTGATGCCAAGGATTGCGGGCCCTACTTCCATCAGGATTTCCGCCACCACCTACATTAGTGGCTGCAACACCCCTTTCTCCTCCTCCACCTCCTCCTCCACTTCCACCTCTGAATTCTCATCTTGCAGTCAGTAGCTGGAAGCAGTTTAGCACTGCAGTGGGGATGTGGCAACAGGCCGTACTGAAACTTATATGCTTAGGTGACAAACAGCACACCGCCGCAGAGCTGTGGCAGGTGATAAGGGACCAGACTGAGCTGTGGCTCTCGCTACTCAACCTACAACCAGGCATAGTTGTGTCTGATAATGGCCGTAACTTGGTGGCTGCTTTGGAGCTCGGCAAGCTCACACACATACCATGCTTAGCCCACGTGTTCAACTTAGTGGTTCAGCGGTTTCTCAAAACCTACCCCAATTTCCCTGATCAACTGGTGAAGGTGTGCGGCGTGTGTCCCCATTTTTAAAAGTCTCTACAGCTGCCGTCGGTCTGGCAACGCTGCAGCAGCACTTGCAATTGCCAGCTCACTGACTGTTGTGCAACGTGAGCACGTGCTGGAACTCCACGTTTCACATGTTGGCCAGGCTTTGAGCAGCAGAGGGCAGTAGTGGAATACAGCTGCAACATGGTGGTCGCTTTTCCAGTCAGCTTCCGCTCTTCACAAGCGACAAGTGGGCATGGATGTCTGTGCAGGATGTTGTGATACGTAAAGTGGATAAGGGGGGAGCAGTGGTGTTGCTAGACAGAAAGGTATAAAAGATGAAAATTAATAAAATGTTGAAAGATGAGAATTAGTGATGAGCGAGCACCAAAGTGTTCGGGTGTTCAGGTACTCGGAGGAGGAGGCGGATGAGAAAACAAGATTCAAACCTATAAATTTTTTCCAGTAAAAAGGGTGCATTTGAATTTTGTGGATTGAGGACATTATAAATCATACATTTAAATTGCGTTTTTGTTCCTCATTAGCTCAGCTTTTCTCTGGTGGAGTGGAGAAGTCAAGGGCAATCCAGGCCTTGTTCATTTTTATCTGAGTCAACGGATAGCTGATACGCTTATCTGTTATGCCACCAGCAGCACTAAATACACGCTCGGACAATACGCTGGCGGCAGAGCAGACCAGCACTTTCAAGGCGTAGAGCGCAAGTTCCTGCCACGTGTCCAGCTTGGACACCCAGTAGTTGTAAAGCACTGAGGCATCATTTAGGATGATGACACGGTCTGCAATGTATTCTTTCACCATCTTCCAAAACTTCTCCCTCCTTGTAGCAGTAGGCCACGCTTCAGGATGAGGTTGCTGGCGGGGTGTCATGAAAGTTTCCCATGCCTTGGAAAGTGTTGCCCTGCCTCTGTTGGAACTACTGTGTTTTCCCCTTGTCTCCCTTCCTCGGTTGATTTAGGAAGTACGGACTCTGGCGGCCAAATTGTCAGATGGAAAATTTTGGCGCAATCTGTCAACAAGTACCTTCTGGAATTGCACTCATCCTCTCCATCACAGGAATGAAAGATGAGAAATTCTCTTTGTAGCGGGGGTCGAAAAGAGTGAACACCCAGTAATCTGTGTTACCTAAACTGCGTATAACGCAGTCGTCAGACACGACTATGCCTTGTTGTAGGTTGAGTGGCGAGATCCACAGCTCAGTCTGGTCCCTTATACCCTGCCACAGCTCTGCGGCAGTGTGCTGTTTGTCCGCTAAGCAGATCAGCTTTAGCACGGCCTGTTGACGCTTACTCACATCAGTGCTACACTGCTTCCAGCTAGCGACTGATCTTTGACTGCTGTTGGAGATGGAAGTGGAGGAGGAGGCTGCGGAGGAGAAGAAGAAGTCGGGATTGAAGCCAGTAACATAGCTGCTGGCGGAGACCCTGATGGACGTAGGGCCATAATCCTGGGCGTGGGTGGCACCTGTGCCATCCCAGGGTACGACTTACTCCCGGCCTCTACAACATTCACCCAGTGTGAGGTCAGGGAAATGTAGAGCCCCTGGACACCAGCACTTGTCCATTTGTCCGTGGTGAGGTAGACCTTCCCAGTAAGTGCATTGGTCAGGGCACGGGTGATGTTCTGGGACACAGGCTGGTGTAAGGCGGGCATGGCACACCGTGAAAAATAGTGGCAGCTGGGGACTGCGTAATTAGGGATGGCCACTGACATCAGGCTGCGGAAGGCCTCAGTGTATACAAGCCTAAATGGCAACATTTCAAGGGCCAGTAATTTAGAAAGTTGCGCATTTAGTGCTATGGCCTGTGAGTGTGTGGGTGGGTATTTCCGTTTGCGTTCAAATGCCTGTGTTATTGACATTTGGACGCTGCACTAGGACAGGGAAGTGGCTGTTGTTACTGACGGTTCATGCCAAGGTCCAGGTGTAGGGTGAGGGGCATCCGGGCCTGCACCTTCGACAGGGGATTGGCCAGCAGTGCGTAACACAGGGGAAGAGGAGGAAGTGGTGGGAACCGCAGACCCAGAGTGTGGACCCAGGCATTCGGCCCACTTATTAGGGTGCTTGGATGCCATGTGGCTGATCATGCTTGTGGTTGTAAGGTTACTAGTTTTCACGCCCCGACTCATTTTGGTATGGCACAGGTTGCAAATTACCCCTCTTTTGTCGTCTGCTCTTTCCTCCAAAAAGTGACATACTGCGGAACACCTACACCTTTGGCAAGGTAGGTTTACGCAAGGGGGTGCTCGGTGTAACCGTTGCGGACCTGTTTGGTGTGGGCCGACGTCTCCCTTTTGCAACCCCACTGCCTCTTCCAGACTGTTGCGGTGCTGCGGATCCCTCCCCCTCTGTACTGCTGTCCTCGCTCGGCATTTCACCTTCCCATGTTGGGTCAGTGACCTCATCGTCCATCACCTCCTCTTCTACTTCCTAACTCTGCTCATCCTCCTGACCAGTGGCGTAACAAGAGTTCTATGGGCCCCAGGGCAAACTTTGAATTGGGCCCCCCCCCACGCCTCCGCCCACCCCCCGGCCCTGATTTCAGACATTATTATTACCGCCCACTGATCAGCCATCCATCCGTCCATCCCACCCCCACCCTGATTGCAGACAATGGCAATAAATAATAATGTCTGAATTCAGAGGGCGTGTGGGGCGGATGGATGGATGATCAGTGGGCGGTAATAATAATGTCTGAAATCAGGGTCCGGGTGGGGCAGATGGATCATCAATGGACGGTAATAATGTCTGAAATTAGAGTACGGGTGGGGTGGACAGATCATCAGTGGACAGCAATAATTTATTACTGTCCACTGATCATCCATTCATCTATCCGCCCCACCTGCAGCCTGATTTCAAACATTATTACCGCCCACTGACCCATCATCCATCTATTTGGCACAGTATCAGACGGGATCCATTATTGAAAGTTATCCGGCTACCCTAATCCACAAGTATGTAGATTGTGCGTACCCCAAACTTCATGATATAAAAAAATTACATTACTAATGCTACCTGGAGTTGTAGTGTCCTCCTGGCCAGGCAGATGGAGCAGTACTAGATTCGGTCCGGTGACATGGTGACACAAGTCTCTCTTCCTTCCACTCTCTCTCTCTGGCTGAGGGGCCCTTAGGGCAGGGGAGGGCCTCTTTAAATCGGCTGGCGGGCTCTTGCTGCGCCTGAGCAGGGAGAGACCAGGGCCAGGCAGTCAGTGACAGTGGACCGCGCCGGGCCTGCGGGCGTGTCTTGCAGCCGAGGAGGGAGGGCCCTTCAGCCACTGTAGCTTGGGGCGAGGGGAGTGCCGGAGAAGCAGCGCGAGGCGCGGCGCTTCATGTGCGCACGGCTGCTGCACACTCAGCTCAGCACTGCAGTCAGCACAGGCACAGCAGCTGTGCTGATGGATCAAGCAGGCTGTGCTGAGTCTGTGCTGCGTCTGCCGTGCCGCCGAAGACTGAAGAGGGGAGGGCCCGCCGAAGAGGGGAGGGGGAGGGCCCGCCCCACCCAGAGGTGGGGACTGACTTGGGACTCGGCCTGACGCCTGAGGCTGGGTGAACTGACTGGGGAGGGGATGGGAATAGTGCCGGGAGCGTAGGCTGCCTATGGGAGGAGGAGCTGGCCGGCAAATAAGAGCTGAATCGCCTCCCTCTCTGCCCGCCCGCCCGCAGCTCTGGCTGCTATTAAGTTAAGTGAGTCCGCTCTGCCGCAGGGCCCGCCCGCCGCAGCGGGCCCCCCCCTCCCCGGGCCCGGTCGCGGTCGCACACTCTGCGACCGCGATCGTTACGCCCCTGCTCCTGACTTGACCTAACCACCACCTCAGTGATTGGCAACTGTCTCTCATCATCATCCACCTCTTGAACGAACGATTGCCGTTCACCACCGTCATCTTCTTGAGACTGTAAAGGCTCAAGAGGTTGGGAATCAGGGCACAATATTTCATGTACCTCATCAAGCGTGCTTGGTGAAAGAGACAAACCAAGTACTGGCGATGAAAAGAGGTCATGTGAATATCCGAGTGTGGGATCACTTGTTTGGCCAGATGCTACATGGTGGGAGGAAGGAGGATCAGAGTAAGGATTTGGTTGACCAGACTCTTGGCTATAGAGACTGGACTTCGTGGAAGAGAGGGTGGTACTTAACCGACTGGAAGCATTTTCTTCTGCAATCCAACCAACCACCTGTTCACACTGGTCCGACTTAGACAGTGTTGTCTTGCGCCGCCCAGCTAAGATGGACATGAAGCTGGGTAAGGTGGATTTTTTTGCACTGACAGCAGGCACAGTTTCACGGCCTCTGATTGCGCCATCAGTATCATGCCCAGAGAGACGGCCTCTGCTTGCACCATCAGCATCACGCCCAGGGCCACAGCCTCTGCTTGCACCATCAGCATCCTACCCAGGGCCACGGCCTCTGCTTACACCATCAGCATCACGCCCAGGGCCATGGCCTTTGCTTGCACCATCAGCATAACTCTGAAGGCCACGGCATCTGCTTGCACCATCAACATCACTACCACTTTGCCCTCCCTTTGTGCTCGCCTTTTTCATATTAATGGTTTTGTTAGTAGATGTGGCACAGATTGTTTTACTGTCCACTAAAGACACAGTTTTCTGATGCAGGGCAGTACTGGATGCAGAAAAATACCGATTTTCATCACCACACTAGCCCATAGTTAATGTAACCTTGACAATACACACTCTATTGGTTTCCAGTAAGGTACTGGATACAGAAAAATACAGATTTTTGGCACTACACTAGCCCAGAGATAATGTAATTTTTACAATACACACTGTATTGGCTTGCTGTAATGTACTGGATACAGAAAAATATTCGGATGTAGTTCTATATTAAATACAAATTTGTCCAAAATAAAATGTATTCTCTGCGGGAATACTATATATACGGTTACGACCTAAACACACAGACAGATGTCGCCAAAACTAGTTTACTATCGCCAAAATATAAATCACTCTCCGCTGGAGTGTATATAACGGTTGCAGATTGAACACATACACAGTTGTGGCACAAGTTAGATGAATTTCCCCAGAAAAAAATATTTCTCTGATGGTGCAGTGTATATCTCAGTACGAGGCACACTGTAGTGAATAAGCGCCTTTTTATAATGTCTACCCAACACACTGCTTTATGATGGCGTATTGTAGATGTCACTAATCTGAAATCTTCCTGTCTTTTTGAAGTTAAAAAAGCGATTTCACAGCACTGCTGTCAAACACACACTGTAGTCCTTAAAAGGACTGTTAGGTATGTCAATAAGGTTTTTGGAGTAAAATCAGTAAGTTTAGAGAAAACGTTATCTGCCCCTGACTACTGTCTGCTCTCCCTGACGAGCTGAATGAGCTGAGCGCCGGACCTAAGCTCCTATATGAAATGGTATCACGTGTTCTGGTCAGCCAATCAGTGTAAGGCTTACAGCTAACATGGCTATGGCCGTGCACTGAGGGGAATTACTTACCTGGACCTTGATTGGCTGCTTAGTAGGCACAAAACGTGCGGGGAGGAGACTCGAGCAAGGCGATGAATACACAGTAGAAGTAGTTTATATATGTGGATTGCCCTACTACACCTGCTTTCATGCTCTCCCGAAGGTGCACAAGGAGGGCTTTCCTCCACCTTTGAGACCTATTGTGGTGGGGATTGGTTCATACACCGAGAGTCTCTCGGAGTGGACTAACTCCCTGCTGCAACCTCTTGTGCCTCTTATACTGGGATATCTTAAATACTCCGGTTCAGTCCTACAAAACTTCCATCAGTTTGTATGGCTTAAGGAATATATATGGGTTACTGCCAACATTACTTCCCTATATACAAACATCCCACATCATTTGGCAATTTCAGCCTTGAAGTGGTTTTTGGATAGATATATTAATTACACCCTGGAACTCCAGGATTATTTGTGTATCTGTGTTGATTTTTTTATTGAAGCATAACTTTTTTATGTTCAATGGAGTTCAATGGAGTTCCCATGGGTGCCAAATTTTCGCCATCTATTGCAAATGTGTTTATGGCGTGGTTGGAAAGTTGTTATTTGTTTTCGGACAGTAGTAACCCATATTTATCCTCTGTGTTAATGTATGGTTGTTTCATCGACGACATGTTGCGGGTGATGCAGAGGATTTGGTCCCTTTTGTGGAGTATTTAAATAACTGTGTTCCCTCTATTAAACTTTCTATGGTCAGTAGTCATGTAGTCATATTTTTGGATCTATATTTACAGGGAGATCCTGTCAGCAATAGAGTGAGTACTTGCACATATCGTAAGACAACTGCGAAGAACACTATACTCCATGCATCATCTTGCCATCCCCCCATGTCACGAAGAATATCTCCAGAGGGAAGATATTAAGGGCGCAACAAAATTGATCCACTCCTGACCTTTTCTCCAAAAAGCTTCTGATATTACAGATAGATTGCGGACTAGGGGATATTCATTGGGGATAATCCAGAAAGCTGAAGAATTTGTAAGACACAAAAATAGGAATTCCCTTCTCTTTCCCTTAATTATGGATGATAAGTACCTAAATGAAAAAAGAAAATATAATAAAAAGAAAAAAAGAAAATATGACAATCTGAAGTCACAGGCCTTAAGTGAACCAGTGGCGTTTGTCACCAACTATAGCAAAGAATACCCTCTGATTTGTAATATTTCACTATCATTGGTTCTGATAGGGGTTGGAGAGATGTCGCTGATGTAGGTGTACGATTTATAGCGAAAAAAGCACCAACTATTTTACAGAAGGTCAGCAACTTTTCATTTTGCATCCATTCACAAAGGGGATGTCTATGCGTTTTCCATGCAAGGTATCGAAAGAGTGTCCATGTCTATTAGGGGTGGAGATCGCAGACAGAAACTTTTCAGTATGGAAACCTACTGGATGTTTAATTTAGGAACATGTATACCAAATGGATTAAACAAAAAGCATGATTTAACTTATAAATATAATTCTTTGTTGTGTATCATGCCTCTACTTCACCTCCCGAAGTTTCATTACCGGCTGGTGTGTGTTTCCGATGGGGATGATTACTCAATCAGGTAGGAGTGTCACAAAAATGTATAAAAACTTTTGTTTTAAGTATTTTTGTATGTCTTGATGAAGGGCTAGAAATGACATAGCCCAAAACGCGTCACAGCTATTTTTTCTACCTTTTGATGTCTGGATTTTAATGGAAGCCAAATAAAGTCGATTACATATGGAGCTGGATTTTACTTGTTATTTTGGATTTTGAATCTGACCATGTCAAGGTCTGTTTATTCCGTGTCTCCGTTGGAAGGTGCAGGTGAGAGCTGCAGTGATTTCTACCTGCCTATCTGATAACATCATTTACTAAGTCACGCGCCTGCTCCTCTCACTTTATGAATGAAGCAGGCGGAGCAAGCTTGTGACGTAGTGAATGACGTTACACCGCGACCGCCTGCCCGGCCTGCCTACAGGAGTTTCAACTGAGTACAGTTCTACATGGTACGCTGCAGAGGATTACTATAGTTTAAAACAGCGCCCATGCCTACACGTTACCTATTAATACTAAAGTGAGTGGGGCCCGGTGTAATAGAATAAAGTGACTGAATCGGGCCCCGCTGCCATTCCTACACCAGATATCGGCCCCCACCCCTCCTCCCTCCCTGCTGATACACCACCGGCCCGACCGTGCAGCATCACGGTCGGCGATGTATCAGTGTAAATTGCAGCATTCGCCTCATGAGACGTACTGATCCCCCCCACTTTTGAGGTGGAAAAAGTGCGTCTTATAGGGTGAAAAATACGGTATTTGTGGAATCTGTTATGAAGGACATTAATGTTTTGAAAATGAATGATGGGGATTTACAACACCCCAACATAATTTCAGCTGAAAGGGAAGCACCTCCTGCTCTTGTCCATGACCATGGCCTCAACATCAAACATGCTGACAAAGGTGGTGCGGTCGTGGTCATGGATACAAGTAAATATATTGGTGAGGCAATGAGACAGTTAAATGACTCGCAGTTAACTTATGAGCCAAAGTGAGAAATAGAGAAATGGATTAAGGGTTTTTTGGATAAAGGTTTACAGGGAGGTTTGATAGATGAGAAAGTAAAAAAAAATTTGATGGTCACATATCCAAGGACACCAGTGTTATATTTACTACCAAAAATACATAAGGACTTGAGAAATCCGCCAGGGAGACCAATTTTCTCTGCCAGGGATTCCTTGTTCAGTAATATATCTATATTCCTGGACAAGGTGTTAAGTAAATTTGCCATTTCTGATAAATCTTATATTAGAGATTCTTCTGATTTTTTAGTAATAATCAGAGACATAGAAATATCTACAGGGGCTATACTGGGGTCCTTGGATATAGTGAGTCTATACACAAGTATTATACATGAGCTTGGTCTCAAAGCGGTCAAATGCTCCCTGTCAGACACAGAATACACACCGTAATGTCAGGACTTTCTACTCAGTTTACTTTATGCTGTTTTGACAGACCACTACTTTTTAGTTGGGGATGACTTCTTTATGCAAATGGGTGGAACGGCAAGGGGGTCAAGTGTGGTGCCAACCTACACCAATGTGACCGTTGCCTTCCTGGAGGAGATGTACTGTACATCTATGTGTCCCACCACTTCGGCCATGGCTGAGGTTAAGGAGATACATAGACGACATCTTCTTCATTTGGACACACACAGAAATGGAGTTATTGGAATTTGTTTTTCCTTTTTAAATTCCATTGATGATGATATCAAATTTATGATACATTACTCAAGACAAGAGATAGAGTTTGTGGATACTAAAATTACCTAAAAGGATCGAGAGATAGAAACTAACGTGCATGTAATACCGGATAGGAACACATTATTTCATTTTACAAGTGCGCACCCAAGATCTATGATTAAATCTTTGCCTTACAGTTGATTCCTAAGAGCGAAACAAATTGTAAGTAATCCAGATTGACTTAACCAAACAGTAAATAGAATAAAAGGAGCTTTTGAAGAATGAGCGTACCCAAGAAGGATCCTAAATGCACATATGAAGAAAGTAGATGAACAGAACAGGGACCAACTTTTTACCTCAAAAGAGATTCCAAAAAGAAAGATCAATAGAATCCCACTGGTGACTACATATACTCAAGATAGCTACCGTGTGAGAAACATTGTCAATAAATAAAATGTGGTCTAGATAGAGTAGACAAATTTTAAATCTTACCTCTCATGTCTTACAAACGGTCCACTAATTTAAAGGACAAATTTGTCCATGCAGATGTAGGTTCACTTAAGAAAACCGGACAGAGCTTCCTCAGAACTCCAAAAATGGAATGCTACCCATGTTTGAATTGTATCAATTGTAAACATATTCATAATGGTGGCGTCTTCACATGCCCGGTAACAAAAAAGGAATATAAAATCAACTTTTATTTAACATGTGATACTACACATGTTATATATGTGTTATGGTGTCCTTGCTCATTGTTATATGTGGGAGAAACTACACTAGATTTTAATACCCGCTTCAATCAGCAAAGATATACCATTCGTAAGAAACAAATGGATTTACCAGTCTCCAAACATTTTACGGAGCCAGGCCATTGTGAAAAAGATATTAAATGGATGCTTATTGATCATATCCCGATTTCACATAGAGGCGGTAACAGAGTGTCAGCTCTAAAAAAGAGGGAAATTGGATCATGAAACTCAATGCTGTACTTAAATCAGGCCCTTCTGCGTGTTATTTCTGTTTTGTTTCGTCATCTTGTGATGATATGTGGGGTGCAGTTCTAATTTTAACACATGTTTTGTGATTGCTTGCAGAAAGAAAATGTTATTGAACCTGAAAAGACAAAGACCGGCATGGACCCTTGAGACACATGAGGATGTTTTATATTTATTGCTATGGATACATATTGATTACACAATTTGATTCACCGTTCCTTTTTCCCCTTTGCAGCAGAGTACTATTAGTTATATATTGCATAATTATGCCATTTGAGAGGTCTTGATATGGGCAAACAGCAGAAGATGGAGCTAGTATCGGTATGACGGGGACACATGGTGGTGTACCAGTGTCCCAGGCACTGGGATACAGGACACACCATGAAAATCCTGTTCATTTGGTGTGAGATGGTCCTTTAGGTTGCAGTCCGGTTGTTCCGGATACAGCTGGGACTCATGAGCCGATGTGACCAGATGTGGATGACCCCATTCTCACACTTATATTGAGAAAAATCTGCTGCCCACAATAGATCTGCTCATACATATAATATTACGCAGGTTGGACATATTTTATTGTATGGATTGAGATATGCATGGTCACATAAACGCTGCGGTAGCAAACTCCGGTGGGGTGGACCATGTGATGGTGATGTTTCTGGTCACATGGTTTCACAGACACATGACCAGAACCTTATGTATCATGTGAGTGATCCAACGATGCACTCCACTGGGAGCTGAAACTATATTGCATATCGCGCATGCGCATTTGATTATTCACCACACCGGCACCTCATTTGAACCAGGGATTCCCGCCAGGTTATTATTGTTCAATTAATAATTTTAGTTATGATTTTATCTACACCTGTGCACTTGTTATATGTATTGATTACCACTTGACTATGTATTTGGTTATGTAGAGGAATTACTATACCTTAACACCTAAACATTTTTTGAATCATGGATGTTATGAAATTAAAACTGTAAATTAGTTTTTTTCACATAATTATGCTGATAATTGATTGATATTGATCACCCTTTTTATATGCGTTGCGCACCTACTGTCTATATCATTGTTTGAGAAAGGTTCCAGTGTGTGGACCGAAATGTTGCTATTGGTAAATAAATCTACACTTTTTTTTACCTAAGGAAGTGCCAAGGACTTTTCAGGTTTATATATTTTGGGAGAAAGGATCACTCCAACAGCCTCTGGCACCAGATTTCAATATATTCTGCTGTGCTGTTCACAAGACTTGGACTTTTATATATACATTTTTTCCTCTTCTGGAGACACATACATAATTTAATGAAGGGAACTAAAAATCATTGCATGCAACATTCTTTTTACAAAGGAAATCAGACTTGTCAATAGGTCTAAAAAGGGTATTCAATCTGGACATGCCATAGAAGATATGTCATAAATATCCAAGACTCGGTGATGCTCATATGTAAAGAACCAGGGTGAGCACTGGCTCAGCAATTTTTGAGAGTCACATAGCTGTGTATGGAGGGGTGGCCCTATGGTGCCCTCTCCATTCACTGCTATAGGATTTCCAAATGGAGAGGGACGTTGTGTGTTAATATGGGCACGGAATAATTTTTAATCTTAAAAAAAATGTCATGCTATGCATTGTTTTGCTTTGCTTGTGCACAGAAAGCAAAACTTGATTATATCAGTGTAATAATAAAGATCAAGATGATATTTCTACAAGACCTTTATGAGTCCCATAGTAAACTATCAGCCAGATGGATCATATGGTTTAAACATATTGTTTAGTTGTGGATGAAGTTTGGAGGGTAGCAATTCGTTCTAGGGGACAATTAAATAATAGGGTCTTGCTGCTGTAATGTTAATCACCTCAGCCCCCCTAGCTTAAACACCCTTAATGACCAGACCACTTTTTACAATTCTGCACTACACTACTTTCACCATTTATTGCTCGGTCATACAACTTACCACCCAAATGAATTTTACCTCCTTTTCTTCTCACTAATACAGCTTTCATTTGGTGGTATTTCATTGCTGCTGACATTTTTACTTTTTTTGCTATTAATCAAAAATGACCGAAATGTTTGCAAAAAAATGACATTTTTCACTTTCTGTTGTAAAAGTTTTTTTTAAAAAAAACGACATTTCTATATAAATTTTTCACAAAATGTATTGTTCTACATGTATTTGATAAAAAAAAAAAAATACAATAAGTGTATATTTATTGGTTTGGGTAAAAGTTATAGTGTTTACAAACTATGGTGCAAAAAAGTGAATTTCCGCATTTTGACTTTCTGAGCACCTGTCATGTTTTCTGAGGCACTACAATGCCCAGACAGTAGAAATGCCCCACAAATGACCCCATTTTCCATTTTTTTAATACAAGTTGTCAATTTACAGAGATATTTCTCTCATCCAGCATGGGTATATGTAAAAATACACCCCAAAACACATTGCTCTACTTCTCCTGAGTACGGCGATACCACATGAGTGACACCTTTTTGCAGCCAAGATGCGCAAAGGGGTACTAATTCCAAGGAGTACCTTTAGGATTTCACAGGGCATTTTTACGCATTTAGATCCCAGACTTCTTCTCACGCTTTAGGGGCCCCTCACGGAATACCTTGGGGTGTCTACTTTCTAAAATGGGGTCACTTGTGGGGTATTTATACTGCCCTGGCATTTTAGGGGCCCCTAAAGCGTGAGAAGAAGTCTGGAATCCAAATGCGTAAAAATGCCCTGTGAAATCTAAAGGTACTCATTGGATTAGGGCCCTTTGCATCTTGGCTGAAAAAGTGTCATTTTTTGGTATCGCTGTACTCAGGAGAGTAGGCAATGTGTTTGAGGTGTATTTTTACATATACCCATACTGTGTGTGAAAAATATCCCTGTAAATGACAACTTTTTCCATTTTTTTTATGCAAAGTTGTCAATTTACAGAGATATTTCTCTCACCCAGCAAGGGTATATGTAAAAATACACCCCAAAACACATTGCCCTATTTTTCCTGAGTATGGCGATACCACATGTGCGACACTTTTTTGCAGCCAAGATGCGCAAAGGGGCCCTAATTCCAATGAGTACCTTTTTGGAAGGCATTTTTACGCATTTTTCATCTCACACTTTAGGGCCCCTAAAATGCCAGGGCAGTATAAATACCCCACCTGTGACCCCATTAAAAAATAAGACACCCCAAGGTATTTCGTGAGGGGCATGGCGAGTTCATAGAAGTTTTTCATAGTTTTTTTGACGATTTAGCGGAATTTGATTTTATTGTTTTTTTCTCACAAAGTCTCCCTTTCCGCTAACTTGTGACAAAAAGTTCAATCTTTCATGGACTCAATATGCCCCTCAGCGAATACCTTGAGGTGTCTTCTTTCCAAAATGGGGTCACATGTGAGATTTTTGTACTGCTCTGGCATTTGAGGGTCTCCGCAATCATTACATGTATGGCCAGCATTAGGAGTTTCTGCTATTCTCCTTCTATGGAGCATACGGGTAATGAGATTCTTTTTTCCGTTCAGCCTCTGGGCTGAAAGAAAAAATGAATGGCACAGATTTCTTCATTCGCATCAATCGATGTGGATGAAAAAATCTCTAGCAAAAAAAATGCAAAAAAAAAAAAAAAGGGGCCTGGCGATTGCCAGGACATAGGGGCTCCGACTAAACATCCATACCCACTTCAGCTCCTATGTCCTGGCAAACGTGATTTCTCCATTCACATCGATCAATCGATTGTTGTGGAGGAAGACTTCTTTGCCAGATTTTTGATACAAAGTGTTTGCCAAAGCATATGAACTCCAACACCTCTCCTCGGCTCATATGCCTGGGCAAACGTACCTGTACTGCGGAAAAGAAATCTCGTCCTGCAGCGCCGCATACACCGACTTCACGTGTCTTTTGACAGCAGCGCAATGCTTCTTTCAGAATTCACATCAGTGCTGCAGCGTTTTTTTCAGTTGGTCCAGCTGGAAAATAAAGGGTGGTTAGTAAAAAAAAAAGAAGAAAAAACAAGCAGCAGGCTCATAAATTTGAACGTTACGAACTTTATAAACCTGAACATCATAAAACTTTTAAAACCTAAACTAACTCAAGATTTATTTTTCTTGCTACCAGTTAATTTTTTTTTTCTTTTCACTCTTTGTTTTCCTTGCAGAAACCTCACCTCTCCCATGGGACAATGTGTAAAGTGTAAATCACACAGAGATGGTGCGAAGTACATTATGCACTTTATCCCAAGTGAAAGGAGACGTTTCTACCGTTTCACATAGCTGCAGTAGCACACTAGCACCCCTGTGTGTTAGGGTCTCTCAAAACCTATTATCCTGAGAGACCCTAGATCCTGATTGTAAAAACTACCTTTGTCCTGCGGTCCCTACGTCCCTAAGTGTACCTGAGTGTGGCACTTCCGGAAACACTCCCCTAGGCATAGGGCAGGGTGGTCAGGGCAGTCAGGACAGAAATAGCGGGTGTCACGCCTTATTCCACTCCTGCTACAGACACAACATATTTTTCGGGGTGGCGGTTGGTTTGAGGTACCAGCAACGACATTGGGGAAGTGTCGCTCGTGTAGATGCCTCACTGCACTGGTGGGCATGTGTGGGCGACCGATCAGGCCTGATCGGGAAAACACTGCGTTTTGGGTGGGAGGCGAACTAAGGTGACACTAATACTATTATAGATCTGACTGTGATCAGTTCTGATCACTTACAGATACTATAAAAGTTCAAATGCTGATTAGCGCTACGCTAATCAGCGAATCAGTGACTGCGGTGCGGTGGGCTGGGTGCTAACGAAAGCTAACTACCTACCAAAGGGGCCTAAACTAAACTAAACCTAACAGTCAATACTAGTGAAAAAAAGTGACAGTTTACACTGATCACTTTTTTCCCTTTCACTAGTGATTGACAGGTGATTGAAAGGGGTGATCAAGGGGACAATTGGGGTAATGGGGGGTGATCTGGGGCTAAGTATGTAGTGCTTGGTGTTCTTACAGTCACATGTGGTCTCTGCAGGGTCGAACCGACGAAAAGGACCCAGCAGAGAGCACAGAAGCCATTTAACACATGTGGGGAGTCACTCTGGTAGATAGCGGTGCGGGTGCAGTACCGAGGCAAAACAAGGAGTCCAGAATTGTGCAACAAACAGTGTTTTATTCACACTGACACAAAAATAAACAGAAACAGTCTCTTGGTGGTAATTCACACGGGCCAGACACAAGGAGGCAAAGCAAAACAGGCCAACACAGGTTCAGTCACCTGGGAGGTGTAGGTGCAGGTTCACACCACGCTGTCGGCCCCGCCGCAGGAGAATCCAGCTTCAGGTAGCCAGGAACAAAACACCTCCTTGCTGAGCTCTTTCCTCCAGGACAGAGAACTCCTCAGCCCTGTTAGCAGCTCCAGGATAATCACCTCCCCAGCTGCTAAGGAGGCTGCCTTTAAAGGGGCCGGATAAAGTCCGGCCTGGACCGTGGGGAGTAGGCACCCACCCTACACTTTACCTACTCCCAGTAAGAGCCGGCCCGGATTAGCTTTGCAGCCAAACTAAGTCACAGAGTCTAGCAGCACTAGCTGCTGCAGACAAAAACCCGGCTCTCACCTCACCGAGGCCAGCAACCTCGGTGACACGTACCTGCCATCGCATATGATACCTTGCACCCTCTTACACACCCCCTTTGTTCAACCCTGAGGGGTGAACACACGTGAGGCAGTGGACGCGGACAGGGCATCTGCGTTGCCCTGCAAGCGGCCTGCCCTGTGTTCCACGGAGAATTTGAAATTTTGAAGGGATAGGAACCACCTGGTGACCCGAGCATTCCTCTCCTTGGCCTGACTCATCCACTTGAGGGGGAATGGTCGGTCACCAGACGGAACCTCCTCCCTAACAGGTAGTAGCGGAGAGATTCGAGTGCCCACTTGATAGCCAGGCACTCCTCTCCACTATACTATATCTGGACTCAGCGGGACTGAGCTTACGGCTCAGGAAGACAACGGGATGTTCTTCCCCGTTGACCTCCTGCGACAGTACCGCACCGAGGCCTACCTCCGAGGCGTCGGTCTGTACGACAAACTCCTTGTTGAAGTCGGGTGTCACCAAAACCGGGACCCACACAGGGCCGACTTCAACGCGGAGAAAGCCTCCTCCGCCTTCTCACTCCAGCTAACCCTCCCAGACTTTCGCCCCTTCAACAGGTCTGTCAATGGCGCTGCTATTGTGGCAAAGTGGGGCACAAACCTCATGTAGTATCCTACAATCCCCAGGAACGACTTTACCTGCCTGGTGGTGACCGGTCGAGGCCAGTTGCGAATGGCCTCTACCTTAGTTACCTGAGGTTTGATGACTCCCGCCCAATTACATATCCCAGATATTTGGTCTCTTCCAACCCAATCGCACACTTTTTGGATTGGCGGTTAGTCCAGCTTTCCTCAGGGCATCCACTACCGCCTGCACCTTGGGTAAATGGCTTTCCCAGTCGGTGCTGTGGATGACTACATCATCTAAGTAGGCCGAGGCGCACCGACGATGTGGTCGCAGCACTATGTCCATTAACCTTGGAAAGTGGCGGGGCGCCATGCAGGCCAAAGGGTAACACCTTGTAGTGATATAGGCCCTGCGGGGTAACAAACGCGGTTTTTCCTTAGCCGTCTCCGTTAAGGGTACCTGCCAGTACCCTTTAGTGAGGTCCAGCACAGAAAAATAACGGGCTTGTCCTAAATTTTCAACAAGCTCGTCTACTCGGGCATGGGATACGCGCCAAACTTGGATACTTCATTTAACTTATGAAAGTCGCTGCAGAACCGCAACGTCCCATCCGGCTTGGGTATTAGGACTATGGGACTGGCCCACTCACTTTTCGACTCCTCAATGACATCGAGCTTCAACATTAACTGCACTTCCTCCGCGATGGCCCGCCGCCGAGCCTCGGGTACCCGGTATGGTTTTAACCGGACCTTGGCCTGAGGCTCAGTGACGATGTCATGTCGGATGAGAGACGTGGGGCCAGGGAGGTCTGAGAACACATCCGTGTTCCGACTGAGGAACTCCCTGACTTCCTGAACTTGTTTGGAAGACAGGCTGTCTGCAATTTTTACCGTGGTTACGGCTTCACAGGCCTCGAACTGTGGGGCTGGACCCTTTTCACCTAGAAGCCCTGGTCGGGGGCTGTGGTCGCCGGCCGCGTCCCTATCTTTCCACGGCTTAAGTAAATTCACGTGGTACACCTGCTCGGCTTGCGCCGCCCTGGCTGGTGTACCTTGTAATTTACTTCCCTACCTTCTCGATCACCTCATAGGGGCCCTGCCACCTAGCTAGGAATTTGCTGTCAAGGGTGGGTACCAGAACCAAAACCCGATCTCCCGGATTGAAGTCCCGCACCCGAGCCTGACGATTGTACACCCTACTCTGGGCTTGTTGTGCTGCCTCCATATGCTCCCGGACCAAGGGCAACACCCTTTCCATCCGTTCCTGCATCTGGGCGACATACTCAATGACACTTTTGTGGGGACAGGCTGTTGTTCCCATGCTTCCTTGGCGATATCCAACAGGCCCCGAGGGTGTCTGCTATAAAGCAGTTCGAAGGGCGAGAACCCAGTAGAGGCCTGGGGCACCTCTCGCACTGCGAACATGAGATAGGGCAGAAGCAGGTCCCAGTCCTTCCCATCTCTAGACACCACCCTTTTAACATATTTTTAGAGTTTGATTAAACCTCTCAACAAGACCGTCTGTTTGCGGATGGTAAACGGACGTCCGTAACTGCTTTATACGCAACAATTTACACAGTTCCTTCATTACTTTGGACATAAAAGGGGTCCCTTGGTCTGTCAGAACCTCTTTTGGCAGGCCCACATGGGAAAACATCTCCATTAACTCTTTGGCAATGAGCCTAGCTGAGGTATGTCGCAGAGGCACCGCCTCCGGATACCGAGTGGCATAGTCGAGAACTACCAGAATGTGTTGGTGGCCCCTAGCAGACTTTGGTACAGGCCCAATTAAATCCATAGCGATTCGCTCAAACGGTACTTCAATAATTGGCAGAGGTACCAGAGGACTACGGAAATGTGGCTGGGGGCTAGTTACCTGACAGGTTGGACAGGACTTACAATAATTTTCTACCTCCTTGAACACACTGGGCCAATAAAACCGCTGCAGTATGCGGTCCTGGGTTTTCTGCCACCCCAGGTGTCCCCCAAGAACATGTTGGTGGGCAAGCTCCATGACAAGCTTACGATACGCTGTGGGCACCACCAACTGTTCAACAGGTTCACCTCGGATTTGGTTCACCCGATACAACATATCCTGCAGAACAATAAATCGTGGGAACATTAATTCAGCCCCTGGTTTCTGGGGTTTACCATCAATTTCCAGCACATTCTCCCAGGCCCTGGTTAGGGTTTGGTCCCGGTGTTGTGCGGTCCCAAAATTTTCCCCGAGACATTGAGGTCTGCCAACTCAGGTCCCGGTGGCAAGTCCTCCGTGTCTCCCACCATTACACTCAGTGGGGTTGTCTCCCCACTACCGCTGCAGCAGTGGTCACCCCTACCGCTGGCCCTTCAGACTCGGGCTCCCAGGGTTCTGGCCTTCCAGTGGTATCAGGCCACTCTGCTAGGGTTACCCCTGTCTCAGGGCTATTAGACACCTTCACCTCAGGCCACAGTGATGGAAAACCAGGGAAGTCTCTCCCAATTATCAGTTCATAGGGTAGCTTTGTGGAGATCGCCACCTCACAAGTCCAGGTGCCGGCCGCCGTGGACAGAGACATTACAGCAGTGGGATAGTCCTTTAAGTCTCCGTGAATGCACACCACACCCACTTTCCGGCCCGTATACTGGGTGGGCTGTACCAGGGCA
Organism: Bufotes viridis; assembly: GCA_033119425.1. Taxonomy (NCBI): domain Eukaryota; kingdom Metazoa; phylum Chordata; class Amphibia; order Anura; family Bufonidae; genus Bufotes; species Bufotes viridis. Next base: position 44,324,098 of record CM065591.1, on the reverse strand, counting down.
GCACTTACCAGGGTTACCAGGCTCCCTGAGTCCAACAGCGCCACTGCCAGGTTATCCCCGACTTGCACCTGGCACAGATGACGACTGTCTATTGTCTCGGGGTGCCGGTCGCACACAGTCTCCGGGCATACATGGAAGGCCGGTACCCATAATTAGTCTCCATGGGTTCCCCCACTGTGGACAGTTGGCCCTTATGTGTCCAGGCTCCCGACACTGCCAGCAGACCACTGGGGACGGATCTGCAAGAGGTACATCCCGGGCGGGTTTGGCCGGCCGGGACTGGGGTGGAGACTTCCGGGTTTGACTGGCCCTCCCAAAAGAACCCCTTGCAGGTTTCTGGTGGCCTCATATCGCTCCACCAGGTCGACCATCTCAAGGGCATTGGTGGGGGATACCTGGCCGATCCAGTGTTGAAGGGGGTAAGGCAAGGCCCTCCAAAACATGTCAGCCAGCAGCCGGTCCAGCATAGCAGTCGGACTTAGAACCTCAGGCTGCAGCCATTTTTGCAACCTGTGCAGCAACTCATAGTACTGCGGCCTGGCGGGTTCAGCCACTTTAAAGTCCCACTGGTGGACCCGCTGAGCCCGACCAACACGTTTACCCCCAGTCTGGCCAGGATCTCCCCTTCACCGTGGGATAGTCAGCAGCCTGGTCGTCTGCCAAATCAAAAAACTTGCTGGGGTCCGGATGCCAGGAACGGAGCAACCACCTCGGCCCACTGGTCACGGGTAACTTTTTCCTCACGGCGACCTTCTCAAAGACCGCTAGGTATGTCTCCACGCCGCCTGCGGGGGTCATCTTTGGGATCGCCGCACGGACCGCTTCCGAGCATCATGGACGTGGTGGGACGCTCCTGCCGCCTGTAATGCCATCACATGTTGTAGCAGTAACTGGTTGGTCTCCCGCTGCTGCACGTTAGCTTCTACGAGAGCCTTCACAGCAGCCTCCATGTTGCCAGAGATCACAGGCTGCAACTTTGCCGGCCTAATATAGGACATTCACTTTTGCTCCGCACAAAAACAAAGTTCGGCGCTCACGCCAGCCTCACTGCGCATGCCCGCATCCGACACCAAATGTGGGGAGTCGCTCTGGTAGATAGCGGTGCGGGTGCAGTACCGAGGCAAAACAAGGAGTCCAGAATTGTGCAACAAACAGTGTTTTATTCACACTGACACAAAAATAAACAGAAACAGTCTCTTGGTGGTAATTCACACAGGCCAGACACAAGGAGGCAAAGCAAAACAGGCCAACACAGGTTCAGTCACCTGGGAGGTGTAGGTGCAGGTTCGCACCACGCTGTCGGCCCCGCCGCAGGAGAATCCAGCTTCAGGTAGCCAGGAACAAAACACCTCCTTGCTGAGCTCTTTCCTCCAGGACAGAGAACTCCTCAGCCCTGTTAGCAGCTCCAGGATAATCACCTCCCCAGCTGCTAAGGAGGCTGCCTTTTAAAGGGGCCGGATAAAGTCCGGCCTGGACCGTGGGGAGTAGGCACCCACCCTACACTTTACCTACTCCCAGTAAGAGCCGGCCCGGATTAGCTTTGCAGCCAAACTAAGTCACAGAGTCTAGCAGCACTAGCTGCTGCAGACAAAAAACCCGGCTCTCACCTCACCGAGGCCAGCAACCTCGGTGACACGTACCTGCCATCGCATATGATACCTTGCACCCTCTTACACACATTATATTTATAAACATAATGTGTTAGATGGCTTGTGATTCATTTTTTTAAAAAGTCATCAGCCTGCCAGCGCTGATCATTGGCTGGCAGGCTGATGACCAACTCCTTCTTAAACTCTTTACCGCTGCGCAGTGCGCATGCGCGGCGGCATCAGCGCGTAATCTCGCGTCTCGCGAGATGATGCGTCCAGCAAGAGAAAGAAGACCGCCCGCCGAATGCATCCGGTCCATAGGCGGTCCTGAGGAGGTTAAAGGACAGATAATAACAGATGACTAAGGGTGGACATGTGTACACAAGTATAATCCAAAACCTACTATACCTTAGTGAAGTGCCTGGTTCATTCTAGAATCTGATGTACCAGTCATTAGTCTGAGTATTTGCAACAGAAAAACGTTACTTGGAAATATTCATAATGTTCATGACTGGATCAATATTAATTCTCTATATATACTAACGAAGTATTTGAAGTGGCTAGAGTCTGCTTCACTCACCACTAATTAGAATGTTGTCTGTATTAGCTTAAAGGAAATATGTCACCAAAAATGTTATCTGCCAGTTAAAACCAGATAGCAACACATTTCCTTTTTCTTATCTGTTTTTATTTTCTGATTACAATTTTTTTTATTCTCTTTCCTGAACATGATTATGTGGGCGGCGATCTTGCCTGAGCTGTTCTTAACAGCATGTACAAAACATTAAAAAATTGCTTTAAGGAAGCTCCATGGGCCATGTACACAGTGTTCTGGAGGGGACCTCACTGACTTCTATGGGAGAGTTCTTAAAGCATGCTCTGTGACCTGTGCAGAGGTCAATGTACAAGGAAAGAATAGATAAGCTCTGACAATCACCTATTGTGAATGGTGGATCCTGTCTTATCTATACACAGAGGTGATATCTCCTTATCATTACAGACAGGTTTAGAATAATATATCACTGGAGTAAAGTGATCTGTACAGGCCAAGAGGTGGCGCCTATTATTAGTCTTAGTGGTCAGTGCAAAAACTGCAGGATTTTATGTTTTTTGTTTAAATATAGATATTGACATGGAACATAAAAATAGCATCATCCACAATTCTTTAAAAATATGTTAAACATAAAAATGTGATTTAAACATTAGGTCATTTTCTGAAGGCACATATCCTTTAAAAGGAACCTGTCACAATAACGTGCCATGCAATCAACAGTGCATTATTTGGTCTTGTTACCAGTGTTCCTAAAGGGAACTTGTCACATTAAATCTAGCATCAGATCTGCATGCAGAGTGTTATAGGACAGGCGGAACTGAACAGATTGATATTTAGTTTTGTTGGAAATTATTCAGTAACACTTGTAACTTATTTATTGAATCCCCTGCTCATTCTTTGCTTAGGAGTCCAGTGGGCAGTTCTACCAGTGCCAACTTTCGTTGCAAGACTTTACATAGTGAGATAGCTCTGTGCAGTACCCAGATATGGGGGTATCTGCTATTCCTGTGTATATAGTTTGTATTATTATGTATTATATTATTATGTATTATTTATGTTTCTGCCTGTTACCTCTAATAATGAGTGGATGGCAATGGTTGGCAAGGAACCAGACTAACCACCCTGTTTCTTCCCTTATTCCTTCTTGGTAGGAGAGGGCTAGTCCTGCTTCCAACAAAGAGAGGGAGTTCCTGTTGAGAAATAGAAAGAAGAGGAAGCACATGTCTGAACTCCTGTTCCTATGAAAGATTTTCCAGAGAGAATAACAGCTAAGGACATCCTCAAGCAAATACTTAAGAGAAATCAGACAGCAGAGTGGACAGCTGAGACCATCAGTGAAAGACACTGCAGTGAGGTGAGGGACTATGGCTAAAACACCCATCACCTAGAATACTATCAGGCCAGTACAACATAAGCGCTAAACTGCAACCTTCCAACCTGCCTCCAGAAGATTGCACTTGGAAATTGCTGCTATTGAATGTACCTGAAGCTACACTGTGCACTTCTGGTCTCATTCTTCAACAATACATTTCCACTGCCCCATTCCACAGGGAGCAACAGCCTGAGGGAGTACACCATGACACAACACTTCATCAGGGCCACTACCACTCTATCCCCTACCCGGGCTTCCCAGGTGCTCACTGCAGTCTATCAATGGACTGAAGCATAGTATAAGCATATACTGAATATTTTCTCATAAAACTATATATCAATCTACTATCTACTCCTGCTCTAGAGCCAGTGATCTGTGAAAACCATACAAAGGGGGACATTTATCAAAACTTGTGTAAAGTAGAACTGGTTGCCCATAGCAACCAATTCGATTCCTCCTAAAAAATTTCACACTTACTTTGGAAAATCAAAGGTGGAATCTGATTGGTTGCTATGGGCAACCAGTTCTGCTTTACACCAGTTTTGATAAATCTCCCCCAGTGTCCTCCTTTTCTGTAAAGTGTTTAGAGATTATGTGTGACAGTTTCTTACTTTACATTTCTTCTGGGAAGCACATCCATCATGGTCACCCCAGCCATCTTCCTCATACACTAGTATACCTACTGACTACTCAGGCATCTGGGGAAGCTCAGTCACAACCCCTGTGGTGTGGGAAGACCATTCATATTGGTTGTCTATGTGTTAGTTCAAGGATCTGCAACTACAACTCTCAGCATAACTGTCGGTGCATGCAGGGAAGGTGTATTTTTACTACCACTGGAGAGCCTTAGGGGACAGATGGCTGTCTGACACTGGGAATGTTACAAGATGTCTTCTCCTTTCTATTAGAGATGATATAGGAATTGGTGGAATATAAGAGTATGTCATCTTCTGATCGACTTGAGGAGCTACGGCGCTTAAATTAGTGTCTCCTGGAGAAACTGAGTATTAACCAGGATGAACTTCACAAGCAGCTGTCCACCGACCGCAGCATCTGCAATACGACCACTGATATACCATCGCTGATGAGATTTCTACTCTCATGCTGGCTCCATCCATCACATGAGACCAATAATATGTGAGTCCTGAACAGCATTCACCAGAGCGAATCACTGTGTACATACATTCAGGGATGCAGAGGTAGCAGTCAGGCCCAGAAACCTGAAGGGGCTGGTCAAGTTACAGTTCTGGCTTTAGGGAAGTGGTTAGGTTAAGAATTTGGAATGGGTAAAGGTGAGGGTTGGTGGGGGGTTGGTTCATTTAAATTTTTGCCTCAGGTAGCATGAAAGCTATGTGCTTTCCTGCCCCTAGCCACAAAGCACTGAGGGAAGGGGGGCCCAATCTAAACTCTTGCAGCAGGGCCCATGAGCTTTTAGCTACGCCCTTGAGGGCCTGGTATATGGCTCTGTTTTTTTTTAGGCCAGTTCCTCTGGAGGTAGGAGTCCTGCACAAGTTTTTAATCCCTAAAGAAATGGGACTAATCAGGCCTGGGTCAAAAAAAAAACATAATAGTTGATTATTGGTTAATCAACTAATGATACATACACCCTTGCTTTTCAGTAGAAATATGAGAAATTAACCATGATTTTTACCTCTTTTAGTAATTTTCCATCTTCTTGTGTATGCTGCTGGTTAAAGATCAGGATAGCATTGCATGCTGCTCTATTCTATCCATTATTAATTATACTGGTTGGACCCATGTTAAGTCAATGGCATCCATCAAGTTTTATTGGGATTAGTTATGAAATGCATCAATAGATCCTGGTATGAACAGTGTCTTGGTGCTATCTCCACTGATTTGGAAATGTTTGAGCACAGAGAAACCCAGTGCAAAAGCAATTATATACATGTATGATTTTCCTGAAGAGCATGTCTTTGGCATCCAGGGGGCTGGTATACGTCTGAATACAATGCAGTAATGCAGACAACTGGGCCATTCCATACTGACACACTCTGTGTAAAAACAAATACAACTCAGTATACAATGACAGCCTACAGCCAACCCTACAGCCAACATATGCCTATATTGTAGCAAATGTCAGAGTCTGCCACCAGAGGTATACATCAGGAGATACTACTGACATACAGCTCCAACAGAATTCTCAAAGGTAATGTGAAGAGAGCCTAAGGGTTATGACCACATGGTGCAGTCATGATGCGGTTATGGAACGCATGTGACTCACGTCATGTAGTTACCACATGCATAATTCTGCATTTAGGGTGTAATTTTTGTCAGTTATTGTTTATGGACTGTTGTTTGAACTGTTGTAAATGTTCAGGGTTCTTTAGCATTCTGATTAACTTCAAATAATGATGTACAGTATGTGGTAAAATATGTTAAACATATACTGTAAGTGGCTACTCAACTGTATACTTCATAAGGTCAGCAGCTACAAGCAACAGGAAAAATTTTACGTGCAATCAACCAGCCGTAATCAGGTGCAGTCATCACAACTTTGAAAGTGCCAGGTATATCTCAGAAACCTTTTTCTCCATTAAGTTCTGTTGGGAAATGAGATTCTGAGGTTCCTGACTGATTTACGACCACGCCATGTGGTTGTATCCTAAGAGTGGCAGACAACGAATGGGTGGGTATTCTGTTCTCTCCTAGAATCAATGTGTAATGTGGTCGTAGATTCTCATGACATCTGTGAAAAAAAATGTGTCCAACAATTTTATACACAGAGGTGTACAGTATGGGACAATACCAAGCTATAGACATCATATTTTAGATCTGCACAACACAAATGGTCCATGTGCATGAGTTTTACCAGATCTTCTATATTGATGACTTATCCTAAGGCACTAGAGATGAGCGAAGTTCTCAAAAATTCGATTTGGCTCCTTTGCCGAATTTCACAAAAAAATTAGCTTCATGACGAATTACTTTTTTACGAAGCACATTTCTTTATGAATAGCGGGAGCATTGACAGGGAATGGCGATGGTGCCGCCCCCCGTCATTCAACCCCTCAGATGCCAAGTTCATCGCTGATCGCCACATCTTGAGATCACCATTCAGCGCTGTCAGTGGTGAATCTATAAAAAAAAATACTAAACTTATTCATTTGATCGCAAAGAGTCCGCCGTTGCCATCTTGATTGAAGATCCAGAGCGAAACCTCACGTTGAGCGTGATGAGCGGCATAGGCAATATTCGTTTTTGCAATATTTTGTGAATTTTTTCTCATAATATTTGCAATAAATTTGCGAATTCTAGAATTCGCGATCTCAAATTCATTATTTTTGCAATTGCTCAAATCGGCACTAATGATGCACATTTTTTTGCGCAATAGGTGCAACTTCAAATTTTATCAGGTCTGAGTATATATTACTGATTGGTGCACTAAGTATTGTTGTGACATCACAGAACTGTGTCTAACAGAGACACTAATCCCTATCATAGCACATAGCACAATAATTCCTATCACACTACAGAACACCCTGCACTGACTATCTCCCACTAACTATCTGTATTATATATATGAGCTAACTATCTAATGTAATTAAATAAGGATCCAGATGAGTCTGCAAAGCACAGAACACAGCAATGACACTGCTGTCTTTCTCAGAACTGCAGAAAATGGCTGCTGCAGAGTTTCTTATATAGTAAAGGGGTAGGCAACATTGCTATTGGTTGCTAGGGATGTTGCTAAGCTGTAACAAAGATATTGCAGCCTTCCCATTGGCCCACAAGCAATAAGCAGTAGTAGTGATGAAAAAAAAAAAAAAAACTAGAACATTCGCGTTTACGAATATAGAGCACTATGCTCTAGATTTTTGCGAATTCTCAAACTGCTGATATTTGAGATAAACACTAGTGATGATTAGAGTTGAGCGAACACCTGGATGTTCGGGTTCGAGAAGTTCGGTCGAACTTCCCGAAAATGTTCGGGTTCGGGATCCGAACTCGACCCGAACCCGAAACCCATTGAAGTCAATGGGGACCCGAACTTTTGGGCACTAAAAAGGCTGTAAAATAGTCCAGGAAAGGGCTAGAGGGCTGCAAAAGGCAGCAAAATGTAAATAAATCCCCTGCAAACAAATGTGGATACGGAAATGAATTAAAATAAAATAAATACAAATTAAGCAATATCAATTGTAGAGAGGTCCCATAGCAGAGAATCAGGCTTCAAGTCACCCACTAATGGAGAAGGCCACTTTCTTTTATTAAGGCTCCAGCACCCAGACAGAGGACAGAGGTCGCATAGCAGGGAATCAGGCGTCATGTCACCCACCGATGGACAAGGCCACTTTTAAATAATTAGGCCCCTGGCACCCAGACGGAGGAGAGAGGTCTCATAGCAGAGAATCAGGCGTCATGTCACCCACCAATGGAGAAGACCACTTTTAGATAATTAGGCCCCTGGCACCCAGACGGAGGAGAGAGGTCACATAGCAGAAAATCAGGCTTTATGTCACCCAGCAATAGAGAAGGCCACTTCCAGATATTTAGCCCATGGCACCCAGACAGAGGACAGAGGTCGCATAGCAGAGAATCAGGCTTCATGTCACCCACCACTGGAACAGGCCACTTTCAGATAATTAAGCCCCTGGCACCTAGACGGAGGAGATGTTCATTCAACTGTCGGTTGCACCGCAATATAATGGTAAAATTAAAAAGAAAAGATTCAATAAAGAAGTGCCCCGGAGTACAAGAATATATGGTTGAGGGAGAGGCAGTTATAAATGTCTATTCTGCACAAGGGATGGACAGGTCCTGTGGGATCCATGCCTGGTTCATATTTATTAACGTCAGCTTGTCCACGTTGGCTGTGGACAGGCAGATGCATTTGTCAGTAATGACGCCCCCTGCCGTGCTGAATACAGGTTCAGACAAAACACTGGCCGCTGGGCAGGCCAGCACCTCCAAGGCATAAAAGGCTAGCTCTGGCCACGTGGACAATTTGGAGACCCAGAAGTTGAATGGGGCTGAACCATCAGTCAGTACGTGGAGGGGTGTGCACACGTACTGTTCAACCATGTTAGTGAAATTCTGCCTCCTGCTAACACGTTCCGTATCAGGTGGTGGTGCAGTTAGCTGTGGCGTGGAGACAAAACTTTTCCACATTTCTGCCATGCTAACCCTGCCCTCAGAGGATCTGGCCAAGAAACAGCTGCATTGGCGACCTCTTGCTCCTCCTCTGCCTTCGCCTTGGGCTTCTACTTGTTCTCCTGTGACATTTGGGAATGCTCTCAGCAGCGCGTCTACCAGCGTGCGCTTGTACTCGCGCATCCTATCACGCTACAGTGCAGGAAGTAAGGTGAGCACATTGTCTTTGTATAGGGGATCCAGCAAGGTGGCAACCCAGTAGTCCGCTCACCTTAAAATGTGGGAAACTCTACTGTCGTTGCGCAGGCACTGCAGCATGTAGTCGCTCGTGTGTGCCAGCCTGCCCAAAGGCAAGGACAAGCTGTCCTCTGTGGGAAGCGTATCGTCACCGTCCTCTGTATCCCCCCAGTCATGCACCAGTGATGGGCCTGAGCTGTGTTGGGTGCCACCCCGCTGTGAACCTGCTTCATCCCCTTCCCCCCCCACCTCCTCCTCCTTGTCCTCCAGTAGTGGGCCCTGGCTGACCACATTTGTACCTGGCCTCTGCTGTTGCAAAAAACCTCCGTCTGAGGTAACATAGTAACATAGTATATAAGACCAAAAAAAGACATTTGTCCATCCAGTTCGGCCTGTTTCCTACAAGTTGATCCAGAGGAAGGCAAAAAACCCCTGTGAGGCAGAAGCCAATTTTCCCCACTTAAGGGGAAAAATATTCCTTCCCGACTCCAATCAGGCAATCAGAATACCTCCCTGGATCAACGACCCCTCTCTAGTAGCTGTAGCTTGTAATATTATTACACTCCAGAAATAAATCCAGTCCCCTCTTGAATTCCTTTATTGTACTCACCATCACCACGTCCTCAGGCAGAGAGTTCCATAGTCTCACTGCTCTTACAGTCTACAGGTACTTCTAACAGACTGGCCTAAAAGTGCTAAAAATGACCCCTCCTCCTCCTCCTCCTCCTCCTCTTGGGCCACCTCCTCTTCCATCATCGCCCTAAGTGTTTTCTCAAGGAGACATAGAAGTGGTATTGTAACCCTGATAACGGCGTCATCGCCACTGGCCATGTTGGTGGAGTACTCGAAACAGCGCAACAGGGCACACTGGTCTTGCATGGAGGCCCACTTATTGGTGTTGAAGTGATGCTGTTCCGCAGTGCGACTGACGCGTGCGTGCTGCAGCTGAAACTCCACTATGGCCTGCTGCTGCTCGTAAAGTCTCTCCAGCATGTGCAAGGTGGAGTTCCACCTGGTGGGCACGTCGCATATGAGGCAGTGAGCGGGAAGGCCGAAGTTCCGCTGTAGCGCAGACAGGCGAGCAGCGGCAGGATGTGAATGCCGGAAGCGAGCACAGATGGCCCGCACTTTATGCAGCAGCTCTGACATGTCAGGGTAGTTGTGAATGAACTTCTGTACCACCAAATTCAGCACATGCGCCAGGCAAGGGATGTGCGTCAAACCGGCTAGTCCCAGAGCTGCGATGAGATTTTGGCCATTATCGCACACCAGCAGGCCGAGCTTGAGGTCCACCGACAGCAACCACTGGTCGGTCTGTTGTTCAATACCCCGCCACAACTCCTGCGCGGTGTGGGGCCTGTCCCCCAAACATATGAGTTTCAGAATGGCCTGCTGACGTTTACCCCGGGCTGTGCTGCAGTTGGTGGTGAAGGTGTGTGGCTGACTGGATGAGCAGGTGGAAGCAGAGGAGGAGGAAGCCGAGTAGGAGGAGGAGGCTACAGGAGGCAAAGAATGATGCCCTGCGATCCTTGGCGGCGGAAGGACGTGCGCCAAAGAACTCTCCGCCTGGGCCCCAGCTGCCACTACATTTACCCAGTGTGCAGTTAGGGAGATATAGCGTCCCTGGCTGTGCTTACTGGTCCACGTATCTGTGGTTAGGTGGACCTTGCCAAAAATGGCGTTGCTCAGTGCACACTTGATTTTATCGGATACTTGGTTGTGCAGGGAAGGCACGGCAGTCTTCAAGAAGTAGTGACGGATGGGAACAACATACTGTGGGACAGCCATCACCATCAGCTGTTTGAAGCTGTCTGTGTCCACCAGCCTGAATGACAGCATTTCAAAGGCCAGTAGTTTAGAAATGCTGGCATTCAGGCCCAGGGCTCGAGGGTGGCTAGGTGGGAATTTACTCTTTCTCTCCAAAGTTTGTGAGATGGAGAGCTGAACGCTGCCGTGTGACATGGTGGAGATGCTTGGTGACGCAGGTGGTGGTGTCGGTGGCACATCCTCTGTTTGGTGGGCGGCAGGTGCCAACATTCCTCCCGAGGTGGAGGAAGAGGCAGCAGCAGAAGAGGGAGCAGGGGGAGCCTGAGTGAGTTCATTGTTTTTAAGGTATTTACTCCATTGCAGTTCATGCTTTGCATGTAGATGCCTAGTCATGCAGGTTGTGCTAAGGTTCAGAACGTTAATGCCTTGCTAGGGAACTCCTGGCATGGTGCTTGGTCCCTGGTGGCGGTGGCCAGTAGCAGGTGAACTCTCTTGGCGGCGGCTGTTCTGCTTTTTCCCCCTGCTCCCTTTTTTGCTACGCTGTTGGCTCGGTCTCACCACTGCCTCTTCCTCTGAACTATGAAAGTCTGTGGCACGACCTTCATTCCATGTAGGGTCTAGGACCTCATTGTCCCCTGCATCGTCTTCCACACAGTCTTCCCCCCTGATCTCCTGTTCGGTCTGCACACTGCAGAAAGACGCAGCAGTTGGCACCTGTGTTTCGTCATCATCAGAGACGTGCGGACTCCGGTGAGGTGGTATTCCCATGTCCTCATCATCAGGAAACATCAGTGGTTGTGCTAGGTGGATTCCCTTGGGAAACACTGCCAGCAGAGTCTTCAAACAGCATAAGAGACTGCTGAATAACTTGAGGCTCAGACAGTTTCCCTGATATACATGGGGGTGATGTGACAGACTGATGGGCTTGGTTTTCAGGTGCCACCTGTGCGCTTTCTGCAGAAGACTGGGTGGGAGATAATGTTGTGAACATGCTGGATCCACTGTCGGCCACCCAATTGACTAGCGCCTGTACTTGCTCAGGCCTTACCATCCTTAGAACGGCATTGGGCCCCACCAAATATCGCTCTAAATTCTGGAGGGTACTGGAACCTGAGGTAGTTGGTTCATTAGGACGTGTGGCAGTGGCAGAATGGTCCCATGGACCCTCTCCCAGCACCAGAGGGTCCACTAACACCACCACGACCGTGTCCGCGTCCCTTATTAGATGTTTTTCTCATTGTTACCATTCACCAAGCACCACAATAAGAAAAAAAACAATTTGGCCCAATGTATGGATTTCAAATTCAGGCCTTTTTTTACAGGCACCTAACACTATCTGACTATTTATTTATGTACCGTATTACACTAATTCAGGCACAGCAGTAACCACTGATTTAGGGGAATATCAATTTTAGGCCTAGTATTTAGGCCCTGGATGAAAGGTATCCTTTTATGGATAGATTTGCACTTGGAGATGCACAGTAGTGTACGAAAAAATATGTAGGATTATGCCTTTAGCAATTGTATTTTATCACTTTGTGTAATATACCGTTTAACGGACAGAAATAGACTTGGAGATGCACGGTAGCGTGTGAAGTTATTGAAGATGACTCTCTCAGCACTTGTATATACACCTTGAGTGTAATATACCCTTTTACGGACAGAAATACACTATGAGATGCACAATATTGCGTGCAGATTTACAGGATTATGCTTTCAGCAATTGTAATGTAACACTTTTTGTAATATACCCTTTTACTGAAATAAATATACTTGGAGATGCACGCTGAGTGTAATATACCCTTGTTACAGATTAACACTTGGCCTGCAACAGCTTGAACACCAGATTCAGGGTATTGCTATACTGGCAAGTGAATTTCACCCCAGAACAAAATCTATCCTTTGACGGATACTATTAAACTTGTCCAGTTACAGCTGGAACACCAGATTTACTTTATTTCTATTTTGTCAACTAAATTTTACCGCAGAAAATAATAAATCCTTTGACGGACAGTATTAAACTTGACCAGCCACTGCTGGGACACCAGATTTACGGTATTGCTATTTTGGCAATTGAATTTCACTCCAGAAAAAAATATATCCTTTGCCGGACACTAATAAACTTGGCCAGCCACAGTTGAAACCACTGATTTATGTATTGCTATTTTGGCAATTCAATTTCACACCAGAAAAAAAAATATTCTTTGCCGGACACTATTAAACTTGTCAGTTCAGAGCTGGAACACCAGATTTACTGTATTTATATTTTTGCAACTGTATTTCACTCCAGAACAAAATCTATCCTTTGACGGACACTATGAAAATTATCCAGTCACAGCTGGAACACCAGATTTACTGTATTTCTATTTTTGCAACTGTATTTCACCCCAGAAAATAATATATCCTTTGACGGACACTAGGGAAATTGTCCAGTCACAGCTGGAACACCAGATTCAGGGTATTGCTATTTTGGCAATTAAATTTCACCCCAGAAAAAAATATACCCTTTTACGGACAGATTTAAACTAGGCCTGCAACAGCTGGGACAGCAGATTCAGGGTATTGCTATTTTGGCAATTTAATTTCACCCCAGAAAAAAAAAAATATCATTTGCCGGACACTATTAAACTTGTCCAGTCACAGCTGAAACACTAGATTTACTGTATTTCTATTTTTGCAACTGTTTTTCACCCAGAAAATAATATATCCTTTGACGGACACTAGTGAAATTGTCCAGTCACAGCTGGAACACCAGATTTACTGTATTTCTATTTTTGCAACTGTATTTCACCCCAGAACAAATCTATCCTTTGATGGACACTATGAAAATTATCCAGTCACAGCTGGAACACCAGATTCAGGGTATTTCTATTTTGGCAATTGAATTTCACCCCAGAAAAAAAAATATCCTTTGCCGGACACTATTAAACTTGTCCAGTCACAGCTGGAACACCAGATTTACTGTATTTATATTTTTGCAACTGTATTTCACTCCAGAACAAAATCTATCCTTTGACGGACACTATGAAAATTATCCAGTCACAGCTGGAACACCAGATTTACTGTATTTCTATTTTTGCAACTGTATTTCACCCCAGAAAATAATATATCCTTTGACGGACACTAGGGAAATTGTCCAGTCACAGCTGGAACACCAGATTCAGGGTATTGCTATTTTGGCAATTAAATTTCACCCCAGAAAAAAATATACCCTTTTACGGACAGATTTAAACTAGGCCTGCAACAGCTGGGACACGCAGATTCAGGGTATTGCTATTTTGGCAATTGAATTTCACCCCAGAAAAAAATATCCTTTGCCGGACACTATTAAACTTGTCCAGTCACAGCTGGAACACCAGATTTACTGTATTTCTATTTTTGCAACTGTATTTCACCCAGAACAAAATCTATCCTTTGACGGACACTATTAAACTTGTCCAGTCACAGCTGGAACACCAGATTTACTGTATTTCTATTTTTGCAATTGTATTTCACCCCAGAAATAATATATCCTTTGACGGACACTAGGAAATTGTCCAGTCACAGCTGGAACACCAGATTCTGGGTATTGCTATTTTGGCAATTAAATTTCACCCCAGAACAAAATCTATCCTGTGACGGACACTATTAAACTTGGCCAGCCACAGCTGAAACCACTGATTTATGGTATTGCTATTTTGGTAATTGAATTTCACCCCAGAAAAAAATATATCCTTTGCCGGACACTATTAAACTTGTCCAGCCACAGCTGGAACACCAAATTGACGGTATTTCTATTTTTGCAACTGAATTTCACTGCAGAAAATAATATATCCTATGACGGACACTATGAAACTTGTCGAGTCACAGCTGGAACACCAGATTTACTGTATTGCTATTTTCGCAATTAAATTTCACCCCAGAAAATTATCTCTCCTTTGCCGGACTCTATTTAACTTGGACAGCCACTGCTGGGACACCAGACTTACGGTATTGCTATTTTGGCTATTGAATTTCACTCCAGAAAAAAATATATCCTTTGCCGGACACTAATAAACTTGGCCAGCCACAGTTGAAACCACTGATTTATGTATTGCTATTTTGGCAATTCAATTTCACACCAGAAAAAAAAATATTCTTTGCCGGACACTATTAAACTTGTCAGTTCAGAGCTGGAACACCAGATTTACTGTATTTATATTTTTGCAACTGTATTTCACTCCAGAACAAAATCTATCCTTTGACGGACACTATGAAAATTATCCAGTCACAGCTGGAACACCAGATTTACTGTATTTCTATTTTTGCAACTGTATTTCACCCCAGAAAATAATATATCCTTTGACGGACACTAGGGAAATTGTCCAGTCACAGCTGGAACACCAGATTCAGGGTATTGCTATTTTGGCAATTAAATTTCACCCCAGAAAAAAATATACCCTTGTACGGACAGATTTAAACTAGGCCTGCAACAGCTGGGACAGCAGATTCAGGGTATTGCTATTTTGGCAATTTAATTTCACCCCAGAAAAAAAAAAATATAATTTGCCGGACACTATTAAACTTGTCCAGTCACAGCTGAAACACTAGATTTACTGTATTTCTATTTTTGCAACTGTTTTTCACCCAGAAAATAATATATCCTTTGACGGACACTAGTGAAATTGTCCAGTCACAGCTGGAACACCAGATTTACTGTATTTCTATTTTTTCAACTGTATTTCACCCCAGAACAAATCTATCCTTTGATGGACACTATGAAAATTATCCAGTCACAGCTGGAACACCAGATTCAGGGTATTGCTATTTTGGCAATTAAATTTCACCCCAGAAAAAAATATACCCTTTTACGGAAAGATTTAAACTAGGCCTGCAACAGCTGAAACACCAGATTCAGGGTATTTCTATTTTGGCAATTGAATTTCACCCCAGAAAAAAAAATATCCTTTGCCGGACACTATTAAACTTGTCCAGTCACAGCTGGAACACCAGATTTACTGTATTTATATTTTTGCAACTGTATTTCTCTACAGAACCAAATCTATCCTTTGACGGATAATATTAAACTTTTCCAGTCACAGCTGGAACACCAGATTTTCTGTATTTCTATTTTTGCAACTGTATTTCACCCCAGAAATTAATATATCCTTTGACGGACACCAGGGAAATTGTCCAGTCACAGCTGGAACACCAGATTCTGGGTATTGCTATTTTGGCAATTAAATTTCACCCCAGAACAAAATCTATCCTGTGACGGACACTATTAAACTTGGCCAGCCACAGCTGAAACCACTGATTTATGGTATTGCTATTTTGGCAATTGAATTTCACCCCAGAAAAAAAAATATCCTTTGCCGGACACTATTAAACTTGTCCAGCCACAGCTGGAACACCAAATTGACGGTATTTCTATTTTTGCAACTGAATTTCACTGCAGAAAATAATATATCCTATGACGGACACTATGAAACTTGTCAAGTCACAGCTGGAACACCAGATTTACTGTATTGCTATTTTCGCAATTAAATTTCACCCCAGAAAATTATCTCTCCTTTGCCGGACTCTATTTAACTTGGACAGCCACTGCTGGGACACCAGACTTACGGTATTGCTATTTTGGCTATTGAATTTCACCCCAGAACAAAATATATCCTTTGCCGGACACTATTAAACTTTGCCAGCCACTGCTGGGACACCAGATTTAGGGGATTGCTATTTTGGCAATTTAATTTCACCACAGAAAAAAATCTATCCTTTGCCAGAAAACAGACAGTATTAAACTTGGCTAGCCACTGCTGGAACACCAGATTTAGGGGATTGCTATTTTGGCAATTGAATTTAACCCCTTAATAAAATATAAAAATTTCTTTCCTGAGTTTCTAGGGGTGACAATAAGCACAGCCAAGCCCCTGATGTAGAATATAGAAAAAAAAGAAAAAAAAAATATTATTGATGGATTGATGGACTTGGTGGCAGCTTGTGCTGGTGCACCACAAGACACAAAATGGCCGCCGATCAAAGTGACAGAAAATTACTCTGTGCAGCCTAAAAACCAGTGAGCAATTAACTAGCAGAAGTTGAATGATTCACAGCTGTAGATTTATCACTTCATTAGGTGTTTTTGCTAACTTTTCCCTGCCTAATCTCGCCCTCACAGAATCTGCATCCTCTCCCTACACTAATTAGAGCAGTGTGACGTGCGGCGCTATGTGACTCCAGCTTAAAAAGAGGCTGGGTCACATACTGCACTTGGCCAATTACAGCCATTAGTAGGCATGGTTGTGATGGCTTCTTAGGGCAAGAAGTAAAACGCTAGCTGATTGAAAGCAGCCCTTCAGAAAGCGGGAAGAAATCGCCGAAATTTTTGAAAATGTTTGGGTCCGGGTCCGGGTCCTGAACACCCCAAAATTGGGTACGAACCCGAACTATCCATTTCAGGTTCGCTCATCCCTAGTGATGATGTCATCACACTGGCCAGCGTGGTGACATCATACGTCACCGCGCACGAGGTTTCACCAGGATCTTCAATCAAGATAGCCGAGGCGGACTCTTTGCTTACAAAAGGATTATGTGAGTTTGATTTATTTATTTTTTGCCACCATTTTAGGAAAAATTGATTAGTTACCACGAAGCAAGAGGAAATTCGGCTTTGCGGCAAATCGAATTTCACTTGGTGAACTTTTATTTGATCAACACTATGAGGCACTACAGGGGAGTAGACGCAGAAGACTAGCAGAGTTAATATTGCAGTAGCAGAAAAGAGAAAAATTCCAGCACTCCACCAAAATTAGTTTAAAAGCCTTTGCATCCTTTATTTTTGGTGAACGTAATCGACATACAAGGATAAGTTTTCCAGCATGATTACACCCGTGCAGCGGTCTACGCGCTTCGAGCGTTACCGCTCTTACTCATGACCTCCAGTGTGTCTGCAGCCATGACAAATAAATACTGTGTTGTGGGGGAGGAAACCCTCCCCCAAGTAAAATAGTCAACAGGTGTCTGGAATTGCACCTGATTGCAGAAACACTGGTGAACATTGCTTGGACAAATTTTATCCACAACTTAACAATTTCTCAGTTAAAAACAAATAATACAAAAAAGCAATGGTCTGATAACACTGCAAGTGTAAATAGCATGTATCTAATAGGCACACAAGAAAGTGGCTACATAATATGTGAAGGCACAAAAACCGCATCAATATCCTGTCTGAACAGTATCTAATTTCTCAGAGATATAATAATATATAATAATATAACTAGTACTGTGCAAAAAAATAAAAAATAAATACCTAGAACATAAATAGAATGCAGAGATATTCACTCTGTTAAATAGGAGAATTTATTTAGTAGAAATGTAGAAATTCCTTTTTATAATTCATACCTAATGGTGACCTTGTGTTCAGCTTAAATAGCCAAAAGGCTTCCCTTAACAGAGTTTTATGTTTCATGTCACCTCCTCTTACAGGTGTAGAAACTTTTTCTATGGCAAAAGCTCTGAAAGACTGTGTGCTTCTACCATGAAAATTAATAAAATGTTTGGCCGCACCCGAAATGTTAGTATATGACTCGCTTTTTATGTAGTTTAAATGTTCCAAAAGGCGGACTTTGAATTTACGTATGGTGCTACCCACATATAACATACTACATGCTGTGCAAGAAATAATATACACAACACCACTACTATTACAGTTTATATAAGAATCAATTTTGTATTCAGTGTTGTGTGTAGAATCCCAAAAGGATTTAGTGGGCAGCACATACTTGCAACACTTGCATGTGTGGCTGCCACATCTGTAAAATCCTTTACACTCAGTTCACACTTTCGCGTAAAACGCCGCGTTCGAACGCACATAAAAACGCACAACAGTACAGGAACCATGCATTCCAATGGGGGTGGTTCACACTTGCGCGTTTTTATTCGCGTTCGTAGGCGCCTATAAACGTCCGACGCATAAGCAAGTATGTTCGCGTTAATTCGGGGTTTTTTCGAGCGTTTGGTGCCAATATACTTCAATGGAAAACGCGATAGGCGTGTTGTTCGGGCGTTTGTGCAGCGTAAAACGCGCCTATGGATGCGCGTTTTACAAAGTTTGCAACATGCTGAATCAGCCACCATGGAATGTCACACCTCTAAAGCACTCAGATTGGCCAAACTATATCATAGGTCATTGGCCAACTATGCAGTCAATCACATAAATGCGCGTCAAACGCGCCTACACTATTTACCAAAACGCTTGAAAAAAATGCCCGTAAACGCCCATATTGAACGCGCATAAAACGATAGGCTTCTAAACGCTCAGGTCTGAACCCAGTGTTAGTGCTCAGCCATGTAGTTGTTTTTTTAGGTGTACAAGAAAAGAAAGAAGGTGACACTCTATTTGCAATAGTTGGCGAACGTTTACTGACAATTCTGCAACCACTTTTTAGAAGTGGATCCTGGGAGAAGGACATTTATATTCAGGTGAGCTGGACAATTACACTGTGTTTATGTTAATATGGCAGTTCATGAAATCTACACTACACCTTACTATGGAACCACAAAACCTCTGTGGACTGCCACACAGGATCCATCAGGCTCCATAGATATGGATGTGTGTTTGAGAAAACCTCCGTACATGTGGAGTTCAATTGGTTCTAGTAGCAATGTTTTGTTCATATAGGATCCAATAGGAAAAAAAAAGAAATAATGACTACATAATAATATGGAGGTACAGAAGAAACCTCATTCACTCCAATTGAATCTCGTTCCATCCCAAATGGATTCATAATTCCTTCTTGTGCATGATCTAAGAAAAGAGGTTCCAGTGAAACATTAACTGATCAGTATATAAATTATTACACAAAAGAAGAAACTTTATGTTCTAAATAAATGCTGTGAAGAACATATTCTCAATGAATTAACTACCAGAGAACATTCTTTGTAGGACTTACCGGTGACTTTGGAAGCAGTACGGTCTATTTTACCACAAGGATTAACTACTGTACTTTTTGTAAAATCAGCAAATGTAATGTGATTATTATGCCTAATTTTCAAGTCATTAATAAACATCATGAAAGTAATGGACCACAAAAGGAAACTGAGGGAACTTTAAAGCTCACAGAGCTCCATTCAAATGATTTACTGTTAATTAATAATCGTAATCTGATTTATCCCGCAGCTGAAATAAAATGAAATTACTCCCAGGTAGTCATATCTGCAAATATAACTGCAAGATTAGACTATCGTAAATATATCAACTTGCCAGCCCTCCATGACTGTGATAAAAGAGACTGCACAATTTAACAAAGCAGTCCAAAAAACGAGGTGAATCGATTAATCCTGATCAATTATTAGCATAGGTTATTCATTTTAATCAGTACAGCATACATAACATTTTCTACATAATGTGATGGTGGTGGGGCTATGTGTAGAAGAATGTCATTCTCAAGGCATTAATTTGTAGAATGGTAAAAACCAAATGGTAAAAACCATCTGCTATCTTCTAAAAGCTGGGCAACCTGTAAAAAATGCAGTACACCTCAAACATTTCAGAAAGTATTTTTTTACCTCCTTATGAAGTATTACTTGAATCACATCTTGAATATTGCAGTCCAGTTTTGGGCACCAATTCATCAAGGTGAATTTGTGAGCTGGAGAAGGTTCAATGAAGAGTAACCACATTAGGGTGTATAGAAGATCTCAGTTATGAAGAAAGGTTGCCAACAGTAAATGTATTTGCTAGAGATGAGTACATTTCTCAAAAATTCGATTCAGGCGGTTAGCTGAATTTTTCAAAAAATTTGGTTCCATACAAATTTATTTGTGGCGAATTGCGTTAAAAAACTGCTATTTCCTGGCTGCAGAGAGCCTTTTTAGTGGTGTAAAACACTATGACAATACTGTGAGTCAGTATGACATGCAGATGATAGGCGTCGCTCTTAGAATCACTGCACACTTCACTTTTTTGGGCAGTTATGGAACTGACCAAATAACTCAAGTGTGAACTCAGCCTTACAGGTCAATGTTAACGTCAAGAAGAAGCGCGCTCCTTTTACACCATCATCAGCTGATTCCACATAGATGTCTACAGAACCTGTTCTATTAAACACTTATACAAGTAGAGCCCCCATGGGTGTCAGCAGTAAGTTTGTTTTGACATCACTGATTGGCCCTTCCTCTTATCTGTCAGAACAATAACCCACAAAAAACAGATCCTTTCTGTGGAGCATCCGCATTAACTTAGTCAGCATTTGGTCAGTAATCAATCAGTATTGCTAAATCAAAAAAAAAAAAAAAAACAGGAGTGGATCAAAAACAGAGATGACACCTGAATGGAATATTTGCATGTCTTCTGTGTTTTGTACCCACTCGTACCAAATCGTAAGCCAATTCTGATGCAAAATAGGGACCATGTCATGCAGGCCTTACAGCTGTTACATAGACAGATCCAAAGAAGGGTCAAATAAATGATGATGTCAGCCAGGATGAAAGACAAAATAATGGCCCCAATCATGAAGTGAGGAGAGTGGGAACAACATGAGAAGTCCACAGAGTGGCCCTATGATATAGTTGTGAGGTGGAAGCAGCATGAGGATACCACAGAGTGGCCCAATGACAGTGTCTGGAGGTGGCAGCAGCATCAGAAGGAGTCCACAGAGTGGCACAATGACAAAGTGTGGAGGTGGCGACAGCAGCAGCAGCATCAGGAAGAGGCCACCGAGTGGCACAATGACAGTGTGGAGGTGGCAGCAGCAGAATCAGGAGGCCACAGAGTGGCACAATGACAGATTGTAAAGGTGACGGCAGTAGCAGCATCAGGAGGACGCTATAGAGTGGCACAATGCTAGTGTGGAGGTGGCAGAAGCAGCATCAGGTGGCCACAGGGTGGCAGCTTTTTGATGACTTTGCTCGCAGGGTTAACCAGGGCTATCCACCTAGCCCTGCCCCAGAAGTGGAAGAGATTGATGGCACCAATGCCCAACCACTTATGTTTGACATGGGAAGACCACCGCAGCACATCTCTGATGATGATGAAACACAGGTGCCAACTTCTGCAGCTTTCAGCAGTGTGCAAAATGACAAGGAAGGCAGGGGGGAAGAATGGGTGGAAGATGATTTGGAGGATAATGAGATCCTAGACCCCACATGGAATCAAGGTCATGCGAGTGACCTGAGCAGTTTGGAGGGAGAGGCGGTCGCCCACAGAGCCACCAGCACAGCAAAAGAGAGAGCAGGGTGCAAAAGCAGAGCATCCGTCCCCTAGACAGAACGCCTGTACAGGGACCGAGCACATCAAAGCCAGCTTCAAGGAGTTCCCTGGCGTGGCAGTTCTTCAGACAATGTGCAGACGACAAGACACGAGTGGTTTGCACACTGTGCAATCAGAGCATGAAGCGAGGCATAAACTTTCTAAACCTGAGCACAACCTGCATGACCAGGCATCTAAGTGCAAAGCATAAGCTACAGTGGAGTAAACACCTCCAAAACAAAGAAAGGTCTCAAGCTCCTCCTGCTCCTTCTTCTGCTGCAGTCTCAGCCTCTTCCTCCACCTCTGGAGTAACAGTGGCACCGGCCACCCCGCAAACAGAGAATGTGTCAGCAACGCCACCACGTCCGTCACCTTCAACAAGCAGCGCTCCAATGTTCCATGGCAGTATTCAGCTGTCCATCTTCTAAACACTGGAGCGAAAGATAAAGTTCCTCCCTACCCACCAGCGATCCCTGGCCCTGAATGCCAGCATTAAAAAATTCCTGGCCTTTGAAATGGTGCTATTCCAGCTGGTGTATACGGAGAGTTTTAAAAACCTTATGGCATTGGCTGTCCCACAGTACGTCATTCCAAGCCGCCACTACTTTTCCAGGTGAGCTATCCCTTACCTGCACAAACAATTGGGGGAAAAAAATCAGGTGTGCACTGCGCAACGCCATCTGTGGCAAGGTCCACATAACTACCAATACCTGGACTAGTAAGCACGAGCAGGGATGTTATAACTCCCTAACAGGACACTGGGTAAATGCAGTGGCCACAGGGCCTGAGGCGGATAGCTGTTTGGAGCATATTCTTCTGCCACCAAGGATTGCAGGAAATTTCTCTTTGCCTCCTGTTGCCTCCCCCTCCTACTCCTCTTCCTCCTCTAACACCTCCTCATCTGGTCAGCGTAACACCTTTACCACCAACTTCAGCACAGCCAGAGGGAAACGACAGCAGGCAGTTCTGAAACTCATCTGTTTGTGGGACAAACCCCACACCGTGCAGGAGCTGTGGACGGGCATGGAACAACAGACCGATGAGTGGTTCGTGCCACTGAGCCTTTGGTGGTGTGAGATAATGGGCAAAATCTCGTAGCAACTCTGGGCCTAGCCGGTTTGCCGCACATCCCTTGTCTAGTGCATGTGCTAAATTTGTTAGTGCAGAAATTCCTGAAAAACTACCCCGATATGTCAGAGCTGCTGCAGAAAGTGTGGGCTATCTGTGCACGCTTTCGGCATTCTCACCATGCTACTGCTCGCCTGTCTGCGCTGCAGCGTAACTTCGGCCTTCTCGCTCACCGCCTAATATGCGATTTGCCCACAAGGTGGAACTCCACCTTGCACATGTTACAGAGACTGTGTGAGTAGCAGCAGGCGATAGTGGAGTTTCAGCTGCAGCACGCACGGGTGAGTTGCTCTGCGGAACAGCACCACTTAACCGCCACTGAGTGGGCCTCCATGCAAGACCTGTGTTCCTTGTTGCGCTGTTTCGACTACTCCCCCAACATGGCCAGTGCTGATGACGCCGCTCTCAGCGTTACTATCCCACTTCTATGTCTCCTTGAAAAAATGCTTTGAGCGATGATGGAAGAGGATGTGGCACAGGAGGAAGAGGAGGAGGAAGAGGGATAATTTCCACGGTTATCAGGCCAGTCATTCACAAATGGCTCAGATGGTGGGTTCCTGCACCAACATAGGCCAGGTACACAATTGTCCAGCCAGGGCACAGTTCTAAAGGAGGAGGAGGATGAGGAGGTGGGGGAAGATCAGGAGGAATCGTGTTCACAGCAGGGTGGAACCCAAAGAAGCTCAGGGCCATCACTACAGCGTGGCTGGGGGGAAACCGAGGACACAGACAATACACCTCCCACAGATGACAGCTTGTCCACATTCTAACCAGTGCTGATTACTGGGTGGCCACCTTGCTGGATCCCCGTTACAAGGACAACGCGCCATCCTAATTCCCTCACTGGAGCATGATCGGAAGATGTGTGATTACAAGCGCACGCTGGTAGACACGCTGCTGATGCATTTCCACATGACATCGGAGTCTCACTGAAAGCAAAAAGCGAAGGCAGAGGAGGAGAAGGAGGTTGCCAACACAGCCGGGCCACCACCAGCACCTCAGAAGGCAGAATTAGCATGGCTGAAATGTCACCATGCCACAACAACCAGCACCATCAGCTGGTGCAGCATTTCAGCAAGATGGTGGAGCAGTATGTGTGCAAACGCCTACACGTACTGACTGATGGGTCTTCCCCATTCAACTTCTGGATCTCCAAATTGGGCACATGGCCTGAGTTTGCCCTTTATGCCTTGGGGGTGCTGGCCTGCTCTGTTGCCAGTGTATTGCCAGTGTATTCACCCCTCAGGTGAATACCGTCAAAAAATAAAAACTGTGCTAAAAAAAAAAAAAAAAATGTCACCTTACATCACTAAAAGTGCAACACCAAGTGATCAAAAAAGTGTATGCCCCTCAAAGTAGTCCCAATCTAACTGCCACCTCATCCCACAAAAAATGAGCCCCACCTAAAAAAAAATCGACTAAAAAAAAAAACTGTGGCTCTCTGTGACTATGTAGACACTAAGGCCTAATTCACACGTCTGTAGTGTGTTTTGCGGAAACACGGAAACACGGATCCGCAAAACACAGATGTCTGCAATGTGCATTCCGCATTTTGCGGACCGCACATTGCTGGCACTATATAGAGAATGCCTTTTCTTGTCCGCAATTGCTGACAAGAATAGGACATGTTCTATTTTTTTGCGGAAACGGAAACGCGGATGCGGAAACACGGATGCCGACATCACATAGTGTGCTGTCCACATCCATTCCTGCCCCTTTGAAATGAATGGGTCTGCAACCCTTCCGCAAAATTGCAGATGGGATGCGGATCCATTTTGCGGACGTGTGAATTAGGCCTAAAGCATATTTTTTTTTGCTTTTATTGTATTAAATGTAAAAAAAAATAAGTTGACATATTAAGTATCGCCATGTCCGTAACAACCTGCTCTATAAAAACTCCACATTACCTAACCCCTCAGATGAACACCGCAAAAAAAACTGTCATTTTTTGTCACCTTACATCACAAAAAGTGTAATAGCAAGCGATCAAAAAGTCATCTGCACCCCAAAATAATGCCAATCAAACCCTACCTAAGATATTCGCCCAAGAGCTAAAAAAAACGATGGCTCTCAGACTATGGAGACACTAAAACATGATTTTTTTGTTTGTTTCAAAAATAATATTATTGTGTAAAACTTAAATAAATAAAAAAGTATACATATTATGTATTGCTACGTCCGTAACAACCTGCTCTATAAAAATATCACATGACCTTACCCCTCAGATGAACACAGTAAAAAAAAGTGTTAAAAAAGCTATTTTTTTGTCTCCTGACATCACAAAAAGTGTAATACCAAGCGATCAAAAAGTCATACGCACCCCAAAATCATACCAATCAAACCATCATCTCATCCCATAAAAAATGAGAACCTACCTAAGACAATCTCTCAGAATATGGAGACACTAAAACATGATTTTTTTTTGTTTCAAACATGCTAATGCTGTGTAAAACTTAAATAAATAAATAAAGTATAAATATTATGTATCTCTGCGTCCGTAAGAACCTGCTGTAAAGAAATTTCACATGAACTAGCCCCTCAGATGAACACGGTGAAAAAAAAATGGTGTAAAAAGTGCCATTTTTTGTCACCTTGCATTACAAAAAGTATAATACCAAGCGATAAAAAAGTCAAACGCTCCGCAAAATCATATCAATCAAACCATCATCTCATTCCGCAAAAAATTAGACCCTACCTAGGACAATCGCCCAAAAAAAAAAAAAAAAAAACTATGGCTCTCAGAATATGGAGACACTAAAACATGATTTTTTTTGTTTTAAAAATGCTGTAATTATGATCTTTAAAAAGTGGGATTTTCTGAAAAATTTTAAGATTTGCTTCTAAACTTCTAAGCCTTCTATTGTTGCACACCATATTTGCAGTAAAATCTGTAACTTCCCACCCTTCTCGCCACTTTTCTTAAGTGTTGTGAAAAGAGGGCATGGCCAGGACAGGGAGGGGGCAGCACAGCAGGGCTGGTGCATTTACGTATCTTTATTCATTCTAGTTTTCTTATGTCAATTAACGCCTCTCCATAAATGTGCGGAGGGGGAATCAAAAGGGCCAACATGATGTTAGATAAATGTCCCCCTTTAGTGTTTCAACAGGAAAATAACTCACAGTTTGTAAATTTTGGCAAGAATTGTAAGGTAAATATATTTATGATGTTGTAGTACATTATGGACAAACCAACAGAAGCAGCTCTCACCTGTAGTGACTAGCAAAGAAGCACGGATGCAGTCTGGACTGGACTGTGGAACTTCAAATGAGAAAACAGGAAAATCCAGCTTCTTAAAAGTTGCAAATTTATTCCATCAGGTTAAAATCTTCAGAACAGGAAAAGACTCAACGAACAATGCATTTCAGACCTTAAAAAACATTACGGTCCTTACTCCTGTTTTCTCATTTGTAGTACATTATATATGAGATTATTTTATTTGTTTACTTATTTTATTTTTATTATATTCATTAATTTATTGCACATTAGTTTCATTTTTTTTTTTTTTTGCTTTTTATCTGAAACGTCCTTCACTATACTATCTTCCATGAAAGCAATGCATAGTGATATAACAAATATTAATTACCCTTAGCAGTTTTGTGGATACACTCTTATACAGCACCTATGGTGTTCTAATATTGCTTATTTTTCCCAGCACCATGATCCATACGTACACCTCGTCAAACAAGCACTGTTTTCCTTCCCTCTGATTATTCCTTAATTAATAACCTGCTGATATTTCTGACTCCTCCTTGCCCTTCTATGAATATTAAATTAAACATCTAAATTCACCACTGGAGATCTATTAAGCTGACTGCCTGCGAAATAATTAATCAGCTGCTAAAGTACATCCACAGCATTGACATGCCAGGACTTAAATTCAGCACGGGTGAAGCGGCTGATGGGGTTTTACGACAGATAGATTATAATTTATATTCATGTTTTTAAAGATACAGATGAACATATATATAGAGCAGGGCTTCTCTACATTTTTTTTTTTTTTTACTGGGGCCTTACCATCACAAGGTAATACCTGAGCCTTGCTATTGGTTAATCTACATGCTAAAAGTTAAAAATGTTAAATTATCTTCCAGTGTATTATTGAAATAAGCATGAAAATAGTAAATTCTTAAGCTAAGTGCAGTTTGTCTACAGATTTCACGTGGTGCTGCATCTCAGCCCAGGGGCGTAGCTAAAGGCTCTTGGGCCCTGGTGCAAGAGTTCAGCTTGGGCCCCCCTTTCCTCAGTGTTTTGTGGCCAGGGACAGGGAAGCACATAGCCTTTGTGCTGCCTGAAGCAAAAATTGAAACGGCAACCGCCAAATTCTTGACCTAACCCCTTCCCTCCAGCCAGAGGTGAAACTTGACCAGCATGCATTTTCTATAATACTGGTGTCTTCTTATGTTGCACAAGGGTCCATGGCACTTCCAAAAGAAAAAGAAAAAAAGTATTTGTTTAATCACCAGATAGCAAAGTTTCAGTCCTCTCAATGGGACCTTTCTCACTGCTTGATTAAACGAATACTTTTTTTTCTTTTGGAAGTGTTGTGAAGCTTATTTTTATTATCTATCTATCTATCTATCTATTTATCTATCTATCTATCTATTTACCTCATATCTATCTATCCATTTATCTCTCATATCTATCTAAGTTCTCACAAGTGCAGGTCAATGAACACAAGGAAAAACAAAACATAACTCTCTCTCCTAGAAATGTATAACATAAAATAATAATTTTTGTATATAAAGAAACAAAGTACAATTTCCTATTTCATATTATATAATGTTATAACATACTGTACTATAATTTATTATAGTACCATACAGTACATGTCAATAAAGTAGCTATAGGGCTGACTGAGAAGTTAATGTGACCCGGACACAAGTAAGTGAAGTCAGCACCGAGCTATCAGCATGCTGTCTGGTATTTCAGTGCAACCAAATATACAGGAGAATACAGCCCTGCATACCTATTACATCCAGTGACATCTCCTCTGATTGTAGACATTCTCTTTCCTCATCGTCTCTATTCAACCCAGACTGCCATGACAACTACTTTCAGCTCCCTATTGTGCCCAAGTAATAAATAATGCCCTATATAGCACCCACAAAAAATAATAATACCTCTTACTGCATCTAATAGTAAAAATGTTGCTATTATTCCCCCAGTAATAATAATGCCCCATATAGCGCCCCAGTATTACAAATGCCACTTTTTGTGCTCTTAGTAGTAATATAAAAAAATACACCCTATAGTACCTCCAGCAATGCCTTCAATAGTGCTCACAGTAGTATGCTCCCCAAGTGGCAGAGTAAAGTAAAGGAAAAATAAAGTAAAATACTCCCCTTACTCCTGTACCATGAAACTGTCATTGCAGGCCACAGCCTGTGGGTTGGGATGCCTACATCATGACGCAACACACTAGCAAGCCAATAATGTCATTGTGCTGTCTAAATGCCAATGCAGGCAGTCACAATGACTTCATTTAACTGTTTACTTTGAAGCACAGGTTGTCCTGATGAATACTGGCCATTCATACACTACCTGATTTGCTTAGTGTCTTGTGGTCTTTTAACATGAGCGGTGGGCTAAGGGAGATATCGGTTCCAATGCTCCACTACAGTATTAATTTGTATCACTGTCCTGAGAAGTGAAACCCAAGGGCAGTGATACAGTTGAATTCAGGAGGGCACCTGCTGCTCCCAATGTTAATAAATGCTGGAGTAGTCAGGCAGTTATGTACTCGGCTGGTGGCCATGAATAGTGTTGAGCGCGAATATTCGAATAGCGAATTTTTTTAGCGAATATTGGCACTTCGCTAATTCGCGAATATTTCGAATATAGCGCTATAAATTCGCTATTTCGAATATTTTTTTTTTTTTTAGTTATATTTTTTTCTTTCCCACTTCCCAAAAGTAGTTCTTACCTGTCCTGAGGATTCCTGGCTTCCTGGCTGCTCTAGTCAGTGCCCGTTGCCGCTTCTGCCGACTTCCGTGCTCATGGAGCTCATGGAACGTCTCCATATACTAAAATGTACTGTCGGATTTGAGGAATTACGTTAAAATCGCAATGCGATTAATTCAAGTTATATTAATCACATTGCGATTACAACTTAGCACTGCTATCTTACATAGGCTAGAATTAACGAATATGGAATATAGCACTAGCAGTGCTAAGTTGAAATCGAAATGCGAATACTTTAAGTTAAATTAATCGCATTGCGAATTCAACTTAGCACTGCTGCTATATTCCATATTCGTTAACTTCGTTCATTCTAGCAAGCTGACCCATTATAAACCCAGCTCTAAGTTGAAATCGCAATGCGATTAATATAACTTGAATTAATCGCATTGCGATTTCAACGTAATTCCTCAAATCCGACAGTACATTTTAGTATATGGAGACGTTCCCATAGTGATGGGGACGCTCCATGAGCAAGGAAGTTTATGGTTGGCTTGGTAGAATTAGTGAATAGCGAATATGACGAATGTATTCGTTATATTCCTCAAAACGAAGATAACAAAGTATTCTACATCTTCGTTTTAGCAACCTATTCGTCAACTTCGCTAATTCTAGCAATCAAATAGCAAGGTTGACTATAGAGACAGCTGTGTTAAATTCGCTATGCGATTTTTTTTTATTTTTTTTTTATAGAATAATTATATTACCTGATATAATTATTATAATTATTCTATTTAGAAAAATATATATATATATATAATCGCATAGCGAATTAAACACATTTGTCTCTATAGTCAACCTTCCTATTTGATTGCTAGAATTAGCGAAGTTGACGAATAGGTTGCTAAAACGAAGATGTAGAATACTTCGTTATCTTCGTTTTGAGGAATATGACGAATACATTCGTCATATCCGTCATCTTTGCTATAATTATAGATATGAAACCAATAGGAAAGTGATTATTTAAATCGCATATTAATCGCGATAACTAGAATAATGACGAATATTCGATTTCAACGAATATAAAACGAATATTCTTTCGAATATTCGCGAATTTCGTCGAAATCGAATATGGCACCTGCCGCTCATCACTAGCCATGAAGAGTGCTCAGTTCATCAGCCTACTAGATAGGTCCTCAGTATGATCTATGGTCAGTCCACCCCGGAAATTATATTGGTATAAATATTAGATTTTGATGTTAGAACCTGAAACTAACACTAAGATTAGCGGAGCAACATCAACTCTGCTCAGCCTTTCATTCAGTCGTGGATTACTTTGCTAGGAAGTTACATTTCTTTTGTCAGTCGCTTATTACTGACATTCAGGATCTACAAACATGTAGCATTTACCCCCTTTTTTCAAGAGATTGTTCAATGCGTATTATACAGTAACATCCCAGATGCCGAAGAACCTAAGAAAACTGCTGCAGTAAATATTATATAAGAAATCTTTTATATCAATCACTGGTAAAATGGTGGACGGTAAGTACCCCTTACGTCTGGCCATACTCCAACTTCCAACCGTAGCCTCCCAACCCTTGCAGACTGCTGGCAATTCTTTCTTCTAGAAGGAATACTTAAGGAGTTGCACGACATAGAGTTATATGAATAGATGCTCCAGAATTGTTATCACATAGGGAATACAAATAGTTACTAAATCAAACATGTCAGTAGAGGAGACAGGTCCTCTTAATGAAGTAGATGGTTAGAGCCTTCCATTACCGGAGAGAGATACTATAATTTTGTCAATGTATATTGCTTATGACTTTGTACTTGCTTACTTTATATCCCTCACATCTGAGATGAGCGCATCAGTCAGTTATATGAAAGAAAATAAGATTTTGTTCACATTTATATTAGAGCTATAATAGCATGGGTAAACTTACTGCGATAGCTACAACGTTCCAACTGATGATAAGTTAGGAAGTTTTGTGATTGCCAAGAAGAAGTTTGAAATATGGTATTAAGTAACTTAGCCTTCCTTGTCATTTGCTAGCTGAAAATATGATTACCTATGTATAGTTTCAGGCGTAGCATTACTATTCCTACAGTGATTTCTCAATCAGGCCTTGGAGAGAACGAGTATTCTTTTGGTGCTCAGTGACTAGTGACTGGAATATGATGTATGATTACTGCAGTTTGTATATTTCACTGCTATCGACATGGAAAAAAGTTCTAGGGACTGTAATGCTTCAATTACCTGCAATTCTGTAGGTTTTCTATGCACTATTCTTTATATAAAATGTGGCCAGTGACCTTACTGATAATTGGGAAAAAGGCAGGTTCGAAGCCTTTATAGATCCCCAGCAAAATCAAAGATAGTCTTCATCAGTGCAAATAACTTTCCACTGTATAATGTCATGCAAAGGGACATCTTGGGAATAAAAATTCTTCATTAAAGAAAATTTGATAAAGGATCTTCTGTGCTGCATTTTTAAGTATTTTTCAAAATTCTTTCTTCTGTAAAATAAATGGGGTAAAGACAGCACCTTAACTACATACACCTAGAAAGGTGAAGAATGGAGAATATGGCCACTTTAAAACTCAGAATAAGTTTGTCCTTGTGTAATCTACATATTTTAAGAGACTCACTGACCTGGAGTTACTGGAGAAGTGCTAGATAAGGTAAGATTAAAGGGGTTTTCCAAGATCTTTTTACTAATGGATAGGTCATCTTCCGGATAGGTCATAAGTCTGACCCCCAGGACCCCCACTGATCAGCTGTTTGAGAAATCACTGGCTCTTGCTGAAATCACATGGCCTTGGTGCAGTTTAGCCCTTTGGAAGTGAATGGGGCTGAGCTGCAATACCAAGCACAGCAGCTATCAAAAAGACAGCGCTGTGCTTGGTGAGCTGAAAGAAGGCTGTAGCACTACCGCTGGTGCCGTCTCAAACTGCTGGTCGGCGGGATCCCAGGTATTAGACCCCATTTATCATATACTAATGACCTATCCAGAGGATAGGTCATCAGTAAAAAGATCTCAGAAAACTCTATTAAGGACTAGATGAGGAGGTTCTTTGCCCTGGAAATACTGCATATATATTAGATAAACTAAGAGGAATATTGATTTTTGGTCAAAAATCAGTCACAGAGAAGACTATAGACAATCTATCTAGAGTGTGAAATGGCTGGGAAAGAATAGATTGCATTTAAAGTGGAAAACTTAACAATAGCAAAGACAGGTGCACTCTGCAGTAATACTAAACCCTCACACTAATGTTAAAATTGAGAGGTTAGTTCGACATATCCTACTAGGAGGACATGTCTTAAGCTCGGGCACCGCGCCAAGGTCTCTCAAGTAGCCCGAGGACCTACCACTTACCTACCTGTGCTGTATGGGCGATACCAGGGGCCAGTGGGCGAATTACTGGAGGATAAGGCCTGACTCACAAACAGCTCACCAGTAAAGTAGAAAATAGTAGAATAACGGCTCCAGAAAGCAATTTTCGTCCTATCAAAACTTCTCCTTTAATTCATAATATTCAACAGCAGATACAGTCACTTAATATGCAGTGCTCGTTTATGCGTTTCAGACAATACGTCCTTAATCGTAACAGTAACCTCCAGCAGGTAGCCATGCTTGCAATGGGAGGTGCCTGTGAGCCCCACCTGAGACTGGCTGATATGGCCCAGGGCCTAACAGGTGCACCTAAATGTAGCCTGTTGATGAAAAGCAGGCACATTTAAATTGGAGTTAAATTGGGCCTTATACTCCCGTAATTCGCCCACTGGCCCCTGGTATCGCCCATACGACACAGGTAGCTGAGTGGTAGGGCCTCGGGCTACTTGAGAGACCTTGGCGCGGTGCCCGATTTTAGCATCAGTGTGAGGGTTTAGTATTACCACAGAGTGCACCTGTCTTTGCTATTGTTAAGTTTTTGATTGTTCTCCACATCCACATAATCGTTACCTTATGTAGAATGGTTATTGTGGTACTTTGCTGGCATCTTCCATTGTATGCATTTTTTTGCTGTTGATTGCCCTCAGCACTGGACTACAAGTGCAGGATATGCTCCCCTATATACATGCACAACTGCATATGGGTTTGAGCATATCCTGCCTGTTTAACACCAAGTTTTCTAATGGTTTGCATTTAAAGTGGACCTTGGAATTTGATATGGAAATGTGAGAAAACATCACTGGTGTTGTATGGTAATCAATTATTGCCCCTTCGATACTGGTCTGATTCTCTTCAGGTTTGAATAATTTCTACCCCAATCGAAAATGCCCTGATTGCTTGGAAAAGTTTCTCTATCTACCCTCAATTCTCCTCAATTGAATCAGACAATTGAATCAGACATCAGATATACTGGTTCTTTAGAAGGATTTTTTTTTTTCAAAAATTCAGGTCAAAGAATTTCAGAATCAGTTCTCTCATCTCTACTTACTTGGTGATAAAAATGTAATACAATATTGTGATATTGGACCGCAATACATATCACAACCACTGGATGGCCATAAAGATATTCAATAGAGATGAGCGAATTTCTTGAAAATTCGATTCGGCTGATTTGCCGAATTTCACAAAAAAAGTTGCTTTGTGACAAATTACTTCACCACGAAGTGCATTTTTTTGTAAGTAGCAGGTGCAATGACAGGGAGCTGCAATAGCGCTGCCCTCATCATTGTCCCCCTCAGATGCCGCGTTCATACAGTGTGAAATTAACAAAGAAAAACATTACATAAAACTTTCCGCGTCCATTTGCTCACGACGGCTTGATGATGTAATCTCGCACCACACGGGATTTCGGCCGAAATCTTCTAGCAAGATGGGGGCTGGCAGCCCTTCGCGCGCAAATGGAGGCAGTCATTTTGAATTTCAGGATTAATCAATACGCTGACACGAAGCACGAGGAAATTCAGCTTCTAGGTAAATCAAATAATTCCTGAAATTCGGATTGAATTCCACTTCGTAGGATTCGATAAGCTCATCTCTAATATTCATAACATATACATCTCCACGTAGAGTAACCAAAAATATTATATTTATTTGTACCACTTATTTCTGGATATGACAAGTCAAGCAAAAAGGTAAGGGAGGAGACAGCTGTACTTGACATGGATGACAGACAGAACAGATCAGTCTGATATCAGAAAAAAGGATATTCCAGAGGGTTTAAGCAAAATCACAGAAGAAAATTATAATAGCCCTCCCTAAAACATAACCTTTGTTAATGACATTTAAAATAGCTAGTGCATAATCATGGGAATTTTAAAATTGTTTGAAGGATGACTGGAAAACGCCCTTAGCCTACTATGTAAACCATAGTTCCTCAAGATAGTGGTCTATATAGTAACACCTGTGTGATTTTCGAACAGGAAACTGATAAGGGGAAGCTATCCCTGTCTTTCCTTATCTAAAGCAGAATAGCTGCCTTGACTAGAGTGGCTTCAAAACTGGCCCTGGGAAGCCCTGACCTAGAAATCAGATAGTAGGAGACTAGTGGCGTGTCTAGCTTGATGGTGACATGCTGGCTGATTGAGCCAACAGTGTAGGGGGTGTAATGGTATGTTGTAGGGACAAGGATGTGTAGAAGTCCCCCAGGTCTAGTATAACCAGACCTAGTCAACCAAGGGTAAACTAGGGGTGGATAACTGCCCCAACCTGCCCTACTGGAGCGGGACAGCCATCCTAGGGAATGACCTACACTAGTTAGGGATATGGTCAGGAATCCCTGACTATTTATTATATTAATATTATATGTAGAAAATCTATGACTATCACAGACTGATAGATATAAATGTGCAAAATAAAATTAGCAAAAAAATAAATAACAAAAATCGCATAAAAGTAAAACTTTATTTAGTTGACGACAGGAATTTGCTTCCCAGGAATAAATCTGAAAACCAAACAGACATTTGATCAAAACAAGATATGCTGATGCTAATAAGATAGATCTGACATTTCAGTTACAACTATGGAGCAATGGAAGATCCGCTAAATAAACAATGTAAAGGATATTCATATGTGATTCTGTGTCCCTCACTGCACGTTATGGGCTGTCAGGGGTTTCCTGTCAGTTGCACTCCATTTGGATCTAAAACAATCCGATTGTACAGAGAAGTCATATTTTTTCACAAATAAGATGTGAAGTCAGCGTATTAGTTGTTGTTGCGTTATCTGTGCTATGACAGTCCTATATTTGATTCCACAACAGATGATACAGTTATTCAGCTAGACACAGCTGCAGTCTGGCATTAGGAATTACTGGAAAAGATTTCACAGTTTTCAATCCTTTTTGCTATTAATGGAAAACATTTTATAACTTATTCAAAATATTAGCTTTATTATTTCTAGAAGTTTTCATGAAAATCTTAGCAGATGGAAATGCTAATGGCTGCTGTGTGGAAAATGCAATAAGAAATACAGAGACCTTGGCCCAAGACAGTCTCCAGAGGATATTGTCCGTGAATTTCTGATGAACATACTGTAGGTAAGTGAAAAAAATAAATCCCCAACATCTTGCATATATCAAAAATAGTAAACTTAGGGGCACATCCTAAATGACAAGAGGTGACAAAAATAGTATTCTGTTATTTCCACTGTAGGCTTGTTTCACACTAACACTAAACTGTTCCAGTAGAGGAACAGCCTGAAAGAGTTCATTGCAGTAACTGCTGGAGCACAGCCAGGCCCCATTGACTATAATAAGACCCATCAGGGATCCAGCCTGCTTCCGATATTAATGCCGCATTTCAGACGGACAAATACCACTTCAAGCAGCGTTTTTTGTCCAGCCAGATCCTAGCACTAATTCTGGAGACAGGCCCGATCCCCCCAGGATCCCATTATAGTCAATGGGCTCTGGTGGGGAAAGGTAGTAATCAGCTAAGCCAGATAAGATACACTCTGGCATGCTTTTCCTCTACTGGAACAGCCTCCCGAAACAGTTTAGCACTAGTGTGAAACCAGCCATACACACAGCTATAAGAACAGGCTCCTGGATCATGATTCTCAGTGCCTCAGTGTATCTGTCTTGTGTATCCAATGGACCCAACCAGCATATTCATCTTAAATTACTTTGGATTTTCTTTCGCGTTTCACTGTATGTTCCTTGTATTCCATTTAATCTGATTATTCCTTATCACAGTTACAGTGGGTTGAAGTATAGAGTTTTACGGATTGTACTGTCCCTATTCTCTCTCTAATTCACCCTACCTAACTGCGGAGTAAGGCTTAGTTCACACTTCAGTTATTTGGTCAGTTATTTCTATCAGTTATGGTGAGCCAAAACCAGTAGTGAAGCCTACTCAGAGATAAGGTGTAATTGAAAGAGTTGCTCCTATTCTGTGTTTTTGTCCTGCCCCTGGATTTGGCGCACAATTACTGATGGAAATAACTGACCAAATAACTGAACTGTGAACTCATCCTAACCACCCTGATAAGGGCACTCAATGTAGGCTGTCACCTGTAAAGTCATTAGATGGCCCTAAACAAATAAGTAAACAGTCCAAAAAGATTCCCCTTTGTTATTGTATTTGGTTCTTCAAGGAACTCTTAGAATAGGCTCAATAGCAGTTGTACTAGGAGGCAAAGCCAGCCACAGCTTCCTCCCTTCTCACTCTATGGCTGACAGCTTTCCCTGGTTCCTATTCTACACACACAATTCTACTTATTCTTTGTAATTCTAGCCTTTCCCTTCACTGTCTCTGGCAGTAGAATACAAGCTTGATTGATTTTTCGCTGTCCATAAGATCATTTCCCTGGCAGACACTGTATGACCCAACCGTCCTCATTCATAGCCCAGCACAGAATGGCGTTCTGCTCGTTCTGCAGGGGTGCCTCCATGTCTTCTGCAGCACTGACAGCCTGGTAGCCAATCAGGGCAAGTCCTCCCCCACACTTCCTCTCAGGGTCATGTGAGAACGCTTCTTCTTCCATAGTGGTCCCCCCTTCCCCCGACAAGTGTTGAGCAAATCAAAGTTAGCAAAGTGGACTTTGCTACAAATTTCCTCATGCTTTGTGTTTACAAATCAATTTTCCCTGAAATTCCAGTAAAAATAAAAAATAAATCATACTTATTTCATCAATTTGAGCATGAAGAGGCCTCCGTGGCGATCTTGCTTGAAGATTTTGCGTTAAATCTTGTGCGAGGTGACATATTTTGTGCTGGATCTTCAAGCAAGATGGCTGCTGTGTCCTCTTCACGCTCAAAAGGATAAGGTAAGTACAATTTAATTTTTTTATGAGCAACTACTAAAATGTTTTATTATTATATATATTTATATATATCTTAGATGCCTTGATCTGCGATTAATGCGTCACCTGGGGGGTTCAATGACGGGGCCCGTTGTTCCCTGTCATTGCACCCACTACTTACTAAAAATTGCGTCGCTCATCTCTACTGCCGAGATGTGCACTAAAATTTGCCATTCTACTGGATTTGTCAAAAACTAGCCTGAACCGGTTCTTTTGCAACAGATGAGGTGTATGTTATGATGTTCTGCAGCAGCTGTGGTGTCTGTTATCAAGTTATTCATCAGCTGAGGTTTATATAATAAGGTTCTTCATCAGCTGAGGTAGGTATAGTAAGATTCCTCAGCAGCTGAGGTGTGTAATGAGGTTCCGCAGCAGCTAGGGTGTGTATTATGATTTTCTACAGCAGATAAGATATATATTAGGATGTTTTGCAGCAGGTAGTGCGTGTTTGATGAGGTTTTTAAGCAGATGAGGTGTGTATTATGAGGTTCTTTAGCAGCTGGGGTGTGTAGTATGATGTTTTGCAGCAGCTGAGGTGTGTTTTATGAGGTTCTTTAGCAGCTGGGGTGTGTAGTATGATGTTTTGCAGCAGCTGAGGTGTGTTTTATGAGGTTCTGCACCAGCCTAGGTGTATACTATGATTCTCTTCAGCAGTTGGGGAGTGTATTATGATGTTCTGCAGCAGCTGGGACATAGAACTGCTGCGTACCACCTTTGTATATGGAGTGGAAGCCTTTGAAGTCAATAACAGCACAGCAAGAAACGTCTTGCAAAACAAAGTGCTCCTGCTATAAGTAATGAGTATGACTATGTAGTGTCGCTTACCTCTATTAAACTGGCAGATTCCGACGTCAGGATGCAATATTCACATAAATATTATTTATAGACACGTCAGTGAAAATTTCCATTCTGAGTGACATTTTTATATTTTGATTCTTTGCAGGATATTAGATGAGGATATGTTACTCTAAGCAATGAATACACAAATTACTTTTCTACTATTGATTCTTACAGGGTCATAGATTCTCCTAAGGCTTGACACTTATAATGAAATAATAGGAAGTGTAATAAAGCATACAAACACTGCCTTTTCACTAGGTTAGATAAGCACCAAACTAATTATAGTTTATAGTAAATAATCTAATGCTTTGAATGTTCTGCCATCCTCTACAATAATTATTATTACCATTAAGGACATCAACAAAAAAGATAATATTCATTTTCCCAGAACAGAAATTATCTGTGGAGGATAGCCGCAACTATATAAGAAACAAAATGTGGCAACATATCTAATTTGTGTTACTACAGTGTACTTAAAACATTGCCTCGGTACTGTATATAATACAAAAAAATAAACTTAAAGGTGTCTGAGCTACAGATTTTGATGACCTATGTTCATGATAGGTTATCAATATCAGATAGTTGGGGGTCTGATACTTTTGTATAGGTCATCAATATCTTAGTCCTGGAAAACCCTTTTAAATACCCTAGTTGGGGAATGTTGGGTGACAACCAACACAGCAATTATTATCTTTTATAAAGAGATTGCAATTGCAACCCACCTTTACCAGACTCCTGAAGGTCTCTCCTTATGGCCCTGTATTACAGAGGTATTCTTCCATAGAAGTAATGCTTAAAAGGAATGTTAGAAAATGGACTCCCACAATCCACTGGGTTCAATTTTGAATTTTGCTTTATTAGACGTGCGGTAATCCAGTTATAAGAAATGAAATAAACGTTTTCGGCCTATGGCCTTCTTCAGTGTAACTGGAAAAGTACAAACATAGTGGTAAACAAAAGTGCACTTTAGTTGAATTTACAAGAATTGTACAGAATAAGGCTTATCAATCAAAAGGCATATACAATGTATGCAGACTGAAAGAGAATAAACACATATACACGGGAATACGAGATATAGGCGGTCGTGGTTCCACATAGTAGTGGGTGCCGTAGTAGTCATAATCCGCTGCTGGATTTGAGGTAAGTATGGCGTACATCTGGTCAAGGAACAATGGTGCCCAAGGGTTATAGTATACATAACAATAAATAAAGTAAAGTAAAATGAAATAAAATAAAAAGCATCACAGGAAGTACCACTCTATGCGTGGGCATACACTGGATATGATGTGATAACTATCACTGTATTTTGAGCTTGTCATCCATAAGCAATTATGACACATGTATGAGGCACAGAATCTCTCGTATAGACATTATTAAACAGATTATTACCTGGTTGTGCCGCTTAGAGAAAAGATAGAGTAGGGTGGAATGCCCTATGGAAGATTGCTGAGCGTTGTAGTGCTTCTGTGTGGTGCTCATATGCAGTGTTAGATGGTGGTCTCTGTAAGGATAATAGTGGCATATATGAGAAGCGGGATCCACAAGGGTCAGGTAACTGTGGTAGTATGCTCACCTTGAGATAAGAGGTCCAAATATGGGGCGGTGTATCCCAAAAGGAGCCGCTGTGCGCTGAAGGAGATTAGGGTCTGGCCTGGCTGATTGTACGCTGGGCTTCTGCCACTGTCCGCTGCGCAATCCCTGTAGCTTAGATCGCATCTTTTTATATGCGATAGTGGCGGGAAATCGCGCTGGTGGACGCCGGGTGTGCGGGCTTCCGGTGCGCGGCCTGACATGCGCAGTGTGTAGTACTGGATGATCAAAGATGGCGGGCGCTGTTAAATGTGGGCAACTTCCGGTTCCTGTATATGTGATCTCTGCAGTATACTGAAGATGGCGGATGCTGTGTTGTGTGGGCAGATGTCACTTCCTGTGTGGGCTAATCTGACATATGGACTTATGTTGTGATGTGCGTGGTCTGCTTTGAGACACGGCAAAAAATGTTTGAAGGATGGAAGGCTGAATGACAGATAGAAGAAGATAATGTACCAGTAGCAGGAAAAAGGATATAGGATGCGGCGATTAAGCGAACCCCAGCTAATATCTAGTCTGTGAATAAAAATGACATATAACATATTAGTAACAGGCATGGTTTTTCCGGAGTTTAAATAAAGTACATAGACCAATATTAATACTTTTAGTACCGGTTCTTAGTAATGCTGACATTTTTGTGCATTTTTTAACCCTGAGATGGCGGTGTTGGTAAATCATTTGCCGAGAGGATCTGGTGCCCATAATATAGTAAAATTAAAGGAAGCTCCCAACTTCATATTCTCTGTTTAGTCCTTTGGGGTCGAGGGTTTGCAGTTTGTGGATCCACATTGCCTCTCTTTTGATGAGGATATTGGATATATCACCCCCTCTTCTCGAGCCATGAATCTGTTCCACAACTTGAAAACGAAGCTGTGAAATGGTGTGTTTTTTTTAAATGAAATGGGCTGGGATTGGGAGATGGATACTCTGGCAGCGGATGTTCGACTTGTGTTGGTATATTCTGTCCCTGATGGTCTGTGTGGTTTCACCCACATATGCCAGACCACAGGGACATTTGATGACATAAATCACATTAGAGGATTCGCAGGTATAGAATCCTCCAATGGGATAGCCTTTTCCGGTTAAAGGGTGATATACTTTGTCCCCCTTAGTGACATGCGAGCACTGGATGCAGTGCAGGCAGGGAAGGTACCCCTGCGCTGTGTCATGAGGTGGAGTTGTTTGGATATTTTTTGATTGGTACCTTCGTCCGCCCTCACCAGTGTGTCCCTTAGATTTTTTGGGCGTCTATGACATGGCATGAAAGGCACGGAAAAGTTATCTATTTGTGGATAAGCTTGATGTAAGAGCGGCCAATGTTTTCTGAGTATATGTTGGACTTTGTAGGCAAATGGATGGAAAGTGTGTATGAAAGGAATTCTTTGAGGTTGTTTGGGTTTGTCATTGTGTCTAGGAGTTAGACTTTTTTGGATGAAGGGGTCGGGGTATGCCCTTTCTTTAAAGCGGGTAGACATCTCTTGTAGTCTTATTTGTCTGTTGGTGTCATCGTCTACTATTCTGGAGATCCTTTCAAATTGGGATCGTGGGAGGGATTTCTTCATATTGTTAGGGTGGAAGCTGGTGTAGTGCAGCAGACTGTTTCTATCTGTGGGTTTTGTGAAAAGGTCTGTGTGTAGAATACCCTGTGCATCTTTGTAGACAATAGTGTCCAAGAAGTTGATGGATGAATCACTATGGTGTAGTGCGAACTGTAGCTCCGGCCAGGTTGAGTTGATGGTAGATGTGAAGTTGTTGAGTGATTGTAAGTTCCCGTTCCATAGACAGAACACGTCGTCTATGTAACGCTTCCAGACTAATCGC
Source organism: Bufotes viridis (assembly GCA_033119425.1). NCBI lineage: Eukaryota > Metazoa > Chordata > Amphibia > Anura > Bufonidae > Bufotes > Bufotes viridis. The sequence continues at coordinate 44,282,726 of CM065591.1, read as the reverse complement.
ATGGGTTTGGAAGTCAACATTGGTATATATGAAATCTTCTTCAAAATATGCCATGTAGGTGTTTGCATAAGGGGCGCCATGTGCGCCCCATCGCAATCCCTTGTCTTTGCACATAAAGGTATCCTGAAACAGGAAAAAGTTCTCTGTGAGCACTAGTTGAAGTAGGTCCAGGCATAGTGAAGTGATTTCTGGTACTGTGTCTGTTGTTTGTAGTAGTCGGAAACCGCAGTCAAACCTTTGTGATGTTCTATTGAGGTATATAGACTTACAACATCGAGTGTAACTAGAATGGTGGTTGGTTGTACGTTTTTAATTTGTCTTATTAATTTGAGAAAACTTGTAGTGTCAAGGAGGAATGATTTAGTGGTTTTTACTTTAGGCGTTAAAATCTTCTCGAGGAATATGGATAATGGAGATAATATGGAATCTGTGGATGAGACAATGGGACGTCCTGGGGGTTTGTTTAGGCGTTTGTGAACCTTGGGGAGGGTGTAGAGGACAGGTGTGATGGGGTAGGGATTTTGTCAGGAATGAGACTGTATCCTGATCTATAGTGCCTTTCTGTAGATGGACTTGGAGTGTATGCTGTATCCTACTAGCAATTGCCGGTGTGGGATCTGTTTTTAGTTTCTCATATACACTAGTGTCACTGAGTTGATTATAGATCTCTTCTAAATAATCCTTTCTGTCCATAACCACCAAAGCTCCGCCCTTATCAGCAGGCTTGATGGTTATTTCTTTATCCTTCTTGAGTGCGAGTATGGCTCCGCGTTCTTCTTGTGTTAGGTTAGCCTGGCATGTGAATTTTCCCATTTCCACATTTTTCTGAAGACTTCCAATTCTTTGTTCACCATGGAGATGTATGTCTCAACAGGGTGGGAGTTTTTGGGTGGGCAAAAGGAACTTTTGGGTTTAAGCCCTAGTTCCTTAGAGGTAATAAGGGCCTTGTTCTCCTTGGTGTTAAAGTTCTGAGGTAATAGTGGTTGTTTCTCCTTCCCAAAAAAGACTTTGAGGCGTAGATTCCTAAAGAATCTAAGGAGGTCCAATTCAGTTTGAAAAGTGTCAAATTTGTATGATCGACAAAATGAAAGCCCTTTTTGTAATACCTCGATCTGTGTAGGTGTAAGAGTCTTGGATGAAATGTTGATAACTAGTGATTGTGTGGGTGTTTCAATTACCTGTGATCTCGTTGTTCTTCCTGCTGAGAAGTCCCTTGCAGAGCCTGGACGATTGAAGCGTCCTCTGCGGTTCTGATTCCTCCTGGGTCCGAGATATGGAGGAGAAGGGTTCTCCTGTCTTGAAGAGCCATCACGACTGGAATATGAAGATTCTGATGAAGAGATGTCGTCCCTACGTTGATCCAGGGGACGGAGGAAAGTGTGTTGCCACTTGTATATTCTATTGGTGCGGTAATCCTCTGCATCCCTTTGGAATTTCTTCCGTTTTTGGTTTTCCATATCTCTTCTATGTGTGGAAAGGGTGTTGTTTAATTTCTCATTAAATGTGTTATACTCTGTTGTTGGTAGTGTTGCTTGCAGTTGTTGCTCTGCTGTTTTAACCTGCTCTTCTATCTTCTTGATGTTGTCCTGTAGATAGGAGATGGTGAGGGTCATCAAGTCGAAAGAGCAGCGATTAAGGATCTGCTGGAATTGATTGCAATATGAGGAATCATCCCTAAACAATGTAGGTCTCGTGGTCATGCGTAGTCCCCTAGGGATGCGTTGTTCCTTGATGTACTCAGCTAGGGTTGCGCTGTGTAGTTGGTAGTTGATCAGACGTCGAGACTCTTTCTCAAGGTCTTTGCTTCTGACGTCCGATGTAGGAATCTGTAAAAAATCCCGTGATGTTGTAACTTGAGATAAAATACGTTCTCTTTCGTCGTTGTTATATCCGAAAGTAGCCATGTTGGAGTATACTTCCAAAGGGAATAACTATTGAAAGAGGATTGGATAGTACTCCAATATACGATTGGCGTGGGTAGGGGAGATGGTTCCCAGGCCAGAAAATGTTAGAAAATGGACTCCCACAATCCACTGGGTTCAATTTTGAATTTTGCTTTATTAGAAGTGCGGTAATCCAGTTATAAGAAATGAAATAAACGTTTTCGGCCTATGGCCTTCTTCAGTGTAACTGGAAAAGTACAAACATAATGGTAAACAAAAGTGCACTTTAGTTGAATTTACAAGAATTGTACAGAATAAGGCTTATCAATCAAAAGGCATATACAATGTATGCAGACTGAAAGAGAATAAACACATATACACGGGAATACGAGATATAGGCGGTCGTGGTTCCACATAGTAGTGGGTGCCGTAGTAGTCATAATCCGCTGCTGGATTTGAGGTAAGTATGGCGTACATCTGGTCAAGGAACAATGGTGCCCAAGGGTTATAGTATACATAACAATAAATAAAGTAAAGTAAAATGAAATAAAATAAAAAGCATCACAGGAAGTACCACTCTATGCGTGGGTATACATTGGATATGATGTGATAACTATCACTGTATTTTGAGCTTGGCATCCATAAGCAATTATGACACATGTATGAGGCACAGAATCTTTTATTTTATTTCATTTTACTTTACTTTATTTATTGTTATGTATACTATAACCCTTGGGCACCATTGTTCCTTGACCAGATGTACGCCATACTTACCTCAAATCCAGCAGCGGATTATGACTACTACGGCACCCACTACTATGTGGAACCACGACCGCCTATATCTCGTATTCCCGTGTATATGTGTTTATTCTCTTTCAGTCTGCATACATTGTATATGCCTTTTGATTGATAAGCCTTATTCTGTACAATTCTTGTAAATTCAACTAAAGTGCACTTTTGTTTACCACTATGTTTGTACTTTTCCAGTTACACTGAAGAAGGCCATAGGCCGAAAACGTTTATTTCATTTCTTATAACTGGATTACCGCACTTCTAATAAAGCAAAATTCAAAATTGAACCCAGTGGATTGTGGGAGTCCATTTTCTAACATTTTTGGCCTGGGAACCATCTCCCCCTACCCACGTCAATCGTATATTGGAGTACTATCCAATCCTCTTCAATGCTTAAAAGGAATGTGTCAGTAGTTTTGACCAAGCAAAACTGCTAACATCTCTAGGCAGGGCATGGGGAGAGTAAGACAAACATAAACATTCCTATGTGGGGCTTTGGTTATTAGGAGTAGTGTATATATGATTTTGTATTCTGCCCGATTCTGCTCTTGCAAGTGCCCTGGAGGCGGTGTCTAATTAGAAGTATTTAATGCTTTCAGCTGCTTCACAGCCCCTCCCTCCTGCACTGAGTGAAGTAGGAGCTGAGAAGTAGCTCAATGCAGACAGCACTTTACAGCGAAGCTCCTCCTCCAAAGAACAGCAGAATAGAGTTTTGCATGGAATTTTGTGAGATTTTGATACTGATGAGCTGTCCTCAGCATAGGTCATCAGTATTGATCGGTGAGGGTCCGACACTTGGGACCCCCACAGATCAACTGTTTTGAGAGAGCATCGGTACTCCTCTGTCGGCCTTCTCACTGCTCACCAAGCACAGTGCCATACATTGTATAGAGGCTGTGCTTGGTATTGTGCTTATCCCAGTAACTTCAGTGGACTCCCACCGATCAGATACTGATGACCTATCCTGTGGATTTGTCATCTCGATCAAAATCTTGGAAAACCCCTTTAACTGTCCCCTTTAATACAGTATCTGGACATGGCACATTTTTCATATTGAATCAAAGGTAAAAAAAATGTAGTAGCACTCCATAGAATGCTATGTGGACCATATTATAGAGGACGCTATCTAGTATATAAAGCTGAATGTATGTATGTGTGTGTGCATATCCGCTAAAAGGATCTGCACCGTCACATTTACAATCACGGCATTTGGCACACAGGTACATCATGTGTGGAAAGGCTTTAGACCGGGTCTCAGCTCTCTAGCACATACCGTTCCTGAGATATTCCCCCAAAAAATGCAAATATGGCAGATCAAATGACCTACATTAGCCAATAGAAGCCTGCAGGTCTTTATCTTCATATCCCAACTGCCACACACATGGTTACATGTCCCTTATCAGCAAATAGAAGCTCACAGGTCCTTAGTCTCCACATACACAAAGTTTTACACCAGATTTCCATAACAATCCAGCCACTTTTCTTCACTGCTGCAGGTCAACATTAAAGGGGCAGGGCGCTGTGGGTGACACTGTTAAAGGAGCGGAGTGCTGTGGAGGTCACAGTTCAGGGTGCAGGTAGTGTGGCCATTCAGGCCACTCTCAAAAGACAGACTTAAAAACTTTGCTGCAGGTCTTGCTAAGCCCCCCTCTGATTTGGTTAGGCCACACCCCCTCCCACTGTGCAGCCAACAGGGATTTAAAAAATGAAGGTAAAAATCAACTTCTGTCAGCTGCAGGGGTGGGAGGGAGGTAGAATTTCTCCCTGCAGATCATGCTCAGACAGCATGTGCTGCTGCCTGAGAGTGAGCTTTCCAAAAGGACATCCCTGTGTCCGTCCAGGCCCTGCACCGGACAGAGGACAGGGAGTTTGAAAGCCGGACATGTCCGCCCTAAAACCGAACCTCTGGCCACCCTGGGGGAAGGCTGCTGTGGAGGTCACAGTTAAGGGGACAGTGCGCTATGGAGATTGGTGTTAAGGGGAAGATTGCTGTAGAGGTCACTGTTAAGGGGGCAGGGTGTTGTGAAAATCACTGTTAAGGAGATGGGGTACTCTGGAGGTCACTATTAAAGGGGCGGCTGCTATGAAGGTCACTGTTAAGGGGGAGAAATGCTGTGAAGGTCACTGTTAAGAGGTCGGCAAACAGTGGAGGTCACAGTTAAGGGGATGGTCTGCTATGGAGGTCAGTGTTAAGGGGTGGGGTGCTGTAGAGGTCACTGTTAAGGGGGTGGGGTGTAGTGGAAGTGACATTTTAAGTAAACGGAGCTCTGTGGCGGTCACTGTTAAAGGGGCGGGTTATTGTGGAAATCAATGTCACGGAGATGGGGTACTGTGGAAGTCACTAATAAAGGGGTGGTGGCTGTGGAGGTCACTGTTTAAAGGGATGGCACTGTGGAGGAAGGGACTGTGGAGGCCACTATTAAAGGGGCAGCGGGGTACTGTGAGGTAACTGTTAAGGGAAAGGAGTATGGTGGAGGTCACTGTTAATTGAGCAGGGTACTGTGGCAGTCACTGTTAACGGGGCAGTTGCTGTGGAGGTCTCTGTTAAAGGGGCCGGGAGTGGTGGAGGTCAGTTAAGGGGACTGTGGTCTTTCAGCTAGTAGTCATAATACAAGTTTGCACATATGTCCCAATTTTGTAGAGCAGCTGATAAGGGTGTATTAGACACCTCGATGTTACAAACGATTTTTGAGAGGAAAGCAAACGGACGTCATCCGTATTTTTTGCGGATCCGTTTTTTGCAGACCACAAAATACATGTGATCTTATGCATGAGCCCATAGACTGCTAGATGATCGCTAACGAGCATTCATATCTTTTAGAGCTCATGCTCGCGGCTGTTAGCCACCTATTTTGTACATTGGAGACTGCAATTTGCAGTTCCCAATGCACGGGCAACATCCGTGCAGATTCCGCAGACGGATCCAGATCCATTCAACTTGAATGATGGGTCTTTGATCCGTCAGCACCGTAAAAAAATAGAACAAATTAAAACAAAATTCGGTGAGGACCAAACCTTCCGGATTGTGGACCCATTCAAGTGAATGGGTCGATATCTGTGATGCGGGGTGCACATGGCAGGTGTCTGCATTTTACGGACCCGCTGTTTGCAGGCCGTAATACGGGCACAGCCATGAGCCCTTATATAGATCCAAGGGCATCAGCAGACATATGGTGGTATGTGTTAAATTTAAAAGTATTATGTTACTCCCCTGCCAGGCAGATATTCAACCTCTGTCATATGTATGAGGGGGATTAGCTGACTGATTTCATCAGCTCTGTTCTTTGTCTCTGCATCGGGCCGCAATACGACCAAGGGCACACAACTGCTGTGTGCATGAGGCCATAATGTAAAATAATTGTATGTTATACTCAGGGAAGCGTTTTATCAGCAAGCATGCAAAAAACTGTCAACACGTGTTTAGTATTTATCTCTTTGAGCTGCTTTATCTTTCATAACACAATAAAATCTAAATTGCGCCACACAAATTTAAAAAAAAGCACACTAGCCCTGAAAAACATTGCAAATGAATTGTGTAAACAACCAAATAACAAGATTTTACCTCAATTAAATGTGTAAAATGGGTCAGCAGGGAAAAATTGTGATGTGCAGCAAAACAATCTCATATTAACATTATCCTTTATGTCAGACAGCATTGAAAAAAACAACATAAAGCAAAGACAACAAGCATAAAAAAATCATTCATAATAAATATTTTGTAAAGAATGGAGAAGTAATTACATTTCACAATATTTGTATTTCCTCGGCTCATCTCCATTGTTTTTATTTGGGTTTAGAAGATTTCACCAAATCCTGAAAACAATGCAGACTGCTGCTTTCATGCTATTCATTATTTCAGCCAATGGGCTTAATTAAATTGCTTTGCCAAGATAAATTTGATCTGGACCCCAGTGAACTTTACAGTGTTCTCTGAAAATTATTTATCTTTCTGCTCGTCTTATGGTAAATATGCTTTGCTTCAGACATAATAGGATTTTTGGATGACTTTATTGTTTTTTAAAAGAAGAGGCTTGCCCACTCTTGATTATTGGAGATCTACATTTATGCATAGCAGAATTGTATTTGTTATGACAAATTCATAGGTCTACCATACATGTTGGTATTGTTCAAAATGTAACCCCTTCAGGACCCTGCCATTTTTCACTTTAAGGACCAGGCCATTTTTTGCAAATCTGACCAGTGTCACTTTATGTGCCGATAACTTTAAAACGCTTTTACTTATCCAAGCTAAGCTGAGATTGTTTTCTCATTACATATTGTACTTCATGACAGTAGTAAATTTGAGTCAAAATATTTCATTTTTATTTATAAAAAATACCAAAGTTACCAAGAATTTTCAAAATTTAAATTTCTCTACTTTTAAAACAGTGATACCTCCTAAATAGTTATTACTTTACATTTCCCATATGTCTACTTCATTTTTGTAATCATTTTGTAAATGACATTTTCTTTTTTTTCTTTTTTTTGGGACGTTATAAGGCTTAGAAGTTTAGAAGCAAATCTTAAAGTTTTAAAGAAAATTTCCAAAACCCAATTTTTAAGGACCGATTCATGTCTGAAGTCACTTTGTGACGCTTACATAATAGAAATCACCCATAAATGGACCCAATTTTAGAAACTACACCCCTTACGGTATTCAGAACTTATTTTAGAAACTTTGTTAATGCTTTAGGTGTTCCACAAGAATTAAAGGAAAATGTAGAGTCAATTTCAGAATTTCACTTTTTTTGGAGATTTTCCATTGTAATCAATTTTTCTCTGCTAACCAAGCAAGGGTTAACAGCCAAAGAAAACCCAAAATGTATTACCCTGATTCTGTAGTGTACAGAAAACCCCATATGTGGTTGTAAACTGCTGTACGGGCAGGGCGCAGAAGTAAAGGAGCGCCATATGGTTTTTGGAAGGCAGATTTCACTGGGATAATTTTAAGTTGCCATGTCACATTTAAAGACCCCCTGATGCACCCCTAGAGTAGAAACTCCAAAAAAGTGACCCCATTTTGGAAACTACGGGATAAGTTTTGTTGGTATTATTTTAGGGTACATATGACTATTTGATTAATTGGTATTACACTTTTTGTGATGTAAGGTGGCAAAAAATGGCTTTTTTGAAACAGGTTTTATTTGTATTTTTTACAGTGTTCATCTGAGGGGTTAGGTCATGTGACATTATTATACTGCAGGTTCTTACGGATGCGGCGATACATAATATGTATACTTTTTTATTTATTTAAGTTTTACACAATAACAAAATTTTTTAAACAAAAAAAAAATCATGTTTTAGTGCCTGCATATTCTGAGAGCCATAATTTTGTTTTGTTTTTTTGCCCGATTGTTTTATGTAGAGGCTCATTTTTTGTGGGATGAGGTAACGGTTTGGTTGGTACTATTTTTGGGGACATATGCCTTTTTGATCGCTTGTTGTTGGTCTTTTTGTGATTATTGTTTTAACAGTTTTTTTTTATTTTCTCTACGGCGTTCAGGTGAGGGGATGGATCATGTGATATGTTAATAGAATCAGTCGTTACAGATGCGGCAATACCCAATATGTCTGGTTTTCTTTTTTGTTTTATGTGTTTTATTTTGGAATTTTTTTTTTTTAATTGAAATGTTATTTTTTTAATTATGAAAAACACTGTTTTTATTTTTTATTTTTTGTCCTACTTTGGGACTTCAACTTCTGGGGGTCTGATCCCCTCTGCAATGCATTACAATACAACCTGTATTGTAATACTTTAAACTGAGGAAAAGGTCAGCTACAATTCAGACCTCAAAACGCGTCTGGAAATATATACTTAGCCTTCAAGTACCTGTGATGAGTGACTTTTATCTGCTAGCAGGATTATCAAAGAATTATTTTGCTCTATAACTGTGAAAGCAAGTGTTAACTACTACTCCAGACTGCTGGGACCTGGGAAATTACCTGGATTGGGTGTAACCTGAACAAACTGGTCTCACCACGTGGAGTGCTGCAACCAAATGCGGATGACCACCAAGGACGTAATGATTAAAGGACGGCAGTAAATGAGTAGAACTCGGTGTACTACACTACTGTATATAACTAAGCACAGGTAAGAGACAGACGTTGCTCCATTCATTGAGAGGGATGCCACTGGGAGCTCTGACTCATGCGCTGATCCTATAAATAGTAAGTACTGGAACAACTATATTTACTCACTTAACTGAATAACGCTACAAACAAATAATGAAAAACCTCACACAGAGGACTTAAACAGCTTGTATTTAATGTCGAGTGGGGAGGGTATGAGTTTAACCCATTGTGGCGGATAACGGTCCGTTGATTATTGTCTATCTTGCAACAAAAGGAAAGTCCTCAAGAGCAAAAGTCTCTCTTAACCCCTTAGTGACCATACATATGCCTTTTTACGGCGGTCACTAAGGGGCCTTAGGCTGGGCCACCGCGTTTTTATGGCAGCCCAGTATAAGCGCTGCACGGGTCCCCCGTGCAACGGGGAGCACGGACCCGGCTCTCATGAGACAGCCTGGACCAGCAGGAGTGCCGAGCCGGGCTTTTTAAACCTTTACATGCCGGGTGCAATGGCGCCTGCCGCATGTAAAGCGTTGACAGAGGGAGCGGACTTGAAGGATGATTTTTAATGTTTTCATTTTTTATCGTGATTTATATGTATACCTGTATATGTGTTTTAAAGAAATAAAATATTTCTCTCTGCAGTGACACCAGTTGCCGGTCTATAATACTGTATTGTAATGCATTGGCTGTCAGCCTGCTTGTGAGACCCAGCGCAAAGGATTGATTTCACAGGCTTCCGTAGAAGGCAAGCTCCGATGCCTATTGAAGGCATTGGGCTTGCCTTCTCTGCCATCGGGTTCCCACCACTGCAGCACGGGGACCTGATGGGGAAGCAGAGGGCATCCATACCCTCCGTGAACCCTCTGCATGCCGCAGCCACCTAGAGGCTCAGCTCTCTCAGCAACTGCTGAGCCCTCTGCACTTTGATCGACTTTAGAAGGTCAGGTCCAGGTGCGTTGATGTTTCCACTGCCTGGCCCTGTCAATCAAAGTGCAGAGGCACACTAGTTTCAGAGAGCAGAGGCTCTAGGTGCAATGGCAACACCCCTGTTTCTCCTAGAATCTAATTTGCATATATTAAAACATCATCTTACTCAGCAATGCGGGCACATATGAACATAGGACCAACACATATGCCTTCAGCTGCCAAGTGCACATGTATCAGGTCAGCCGGTGTCATAGGTGCAAATCTGCTGACAGATGCAGTGTAAGAAGCAGAGCCTCTGCAGTAGAAAGGCAGTATCGCTGAGAAGACATCTTTTGTGGGGAACGGTACTATATTGTCAGCTGCCTGTGTCCACCCCTGGCAGCAGCGCCATGGGAGAAGATCAATGATAATTTACCCTATAACATGGTAAATTACATTAAATTATATATTAACAGCCATTATGGACTTTTGGCATGAAAATGATTGATTAAATAATGTACTTAGCTCCAGGGGCGTAGCTAGAAATGACTGGGCCCCATAGCAAAAAAAAATTATGCCCCCCCCCCTCCTGGATCTCTCACCCCCACATACCTATCAGACCTCCCACCCCTTCCAGAGCTCTCACCCAAACACCCCTCCAGGACCTCCCACCCCAACATCCCCACACCCCTCCCTAGATCCCCCCTTAAGTGTCATCCACAGATCCCCCCTTACGTGTCATCCACAGATCTCCCCTTACGTGTCATCCACAGATCCCCCTTAAGTGTCATCCACAGATCCCCCTTAAGTGTCATCCACAGATCCCCACTTAAGTGTCATCCACAGATCCCCCCTTAAGTGTCATCCACAGATCCCCCCTCAGTGTCATCCACAGATCCCCCCTTAAGTGTCATCCACAGATCCGCCCTTTCCACAGATCCCCCCTTAAGTGTCATCCACAGATACCCCCTTAAGAGTCATCCACAGATCCCCCCCCCCCTATGTGTCATCCACAGATCCCCGCCCTATGGGGCCATCCACAGATCCCCCTTTCAGTATCATCCACAGATCCCCGCCCTATGGGGCCATCCACAGATCCCCCTTTCAGTATCATCCACAGATCCCCCCCTCAGTGTCATCCACAGATCCCCCCTCAGTGTCATCCACAGATCCCCCTCAGTGTCATCCACAGATCCCCGCTCAGTGTCATCCACAGATCCCCCTCAGTGTCATCCACAGATCCCCCTCAGTGTCATCCACAGATCCCCCTCAGTGTCATCCACAGATCCCCCTCAGTGTCATCCACAGATCCCCCTCAGTGTCATCCACAGATCCCCCTCAGTGTCATCCACAGATCCTCCCCTCAGTGTCATCCACAGATCCCCCTCTCTGTGTCATCCACAGATCCCCCTCAGTGTCATCCACAGATCCCCCCTCAGTGTCATCCAGAGATCCCCCTCAGTGTCATCCACAGATCCCCCTCAGTGTCATCCACAGATCCTCCCCTCAGTGTCATCCACAGATCCCCCTCAGTGTCATCCACAGATCCCCCTCAGTGTCATCCACAGATCCCCCTCAGTGTCATCCACAGATCCCCCTCAGTGTCATCCACAGATCCCCCTCAATGTCATCCACAGATCCCCCCTCAGTGTCATCCACAGATCCCCCTCAGTGTCATCCACAGATCCCCCTCTCTGTGTCATCCACAGATCCCCCCTCAGTGTCATCCACAGATCCCCCTCAGTGTCATCCACAGATCCCCCTCAGTGTCATCCACAGATCCCCCCTCAGTGTCATCCACAGATCCCCCTCAGTGTCATCCACAGATCCCCCTCAGTGTCATCCACAGATCCCCCCTCAGTGTCATCCACAGATCCCCCTCAGTGTCATCCACAGATCCCCCTCAGTGTCATCCACAGATCCCCCTCAGTGTCATCCACAGATCCCCCCTCAGTGTCATCCACAGATCCCCCCTCAGTGTCATCCACAGATCCCCCCTCAGTGTCATCCACAGATCCCCCCTCAGTGTCATCCACAGATCCCCCCTCAGTGTCATCCACAGATCCCCCTCAGTGTCATCCACAGATCCTCCCCTCAGTGTCATCCACAGATCCCCCCTCTCTGTGTCATCCACAGATCCCCCCCCTCAGTGTCATCCACAGATCCCGCCCCTCAGTGTCATCCACAGATCTCCTCCCGCCCAGTGCCACCAGCTAGTTAATTTATTCACTGCACTTACTTGCCTCTAATTGAAGAGAAGCACCGTAATCTCACACAGTCACACTGGCAGCAAGTGTAGGGCCCCATAGCCATTGCTATGGCTGCTATGGCGATCCCTACGCCACTGCTTAGCTCTGCTATATTTGACAAACTTAGACAATACATAATTTAAAGAGGATTGGTCATTTTATAGTGCTGTTCTTTTTGTAGGCACCATAGTATCGAGCAGCTGCTATGTACTATTAACACTCTAAAACATGGAGGGGGAAGCGGATCATATACAGCAGTTTTCTGGAGGACAAAATTCACAGATTTTTGCCAATTTTCTGAAGAAGTTTTCAACTTTTTTTTTCCATTTTACACTAATCTGTCGATGAGAGGAACGGTCCTCCTCCAGAAATCCAGTAGAACAATACACAAAATAGGCTGCACAGGGAATTGTGCAGCTGCAGGTTGGGGGTTTGGGTACCACAGACATCGAGCGCCCAGTATAGAGTAAAACATATTAATTTATTCCCTTTCCTTCCTATTCATCTTTATTTTCCATTACTCTCTTTTCATGATTTCCCTTCTCTCTTTCAATGGTTTCCTTTTGTTCCTTCTATGAGAGAGCCCATACACACAATGTGGACTATCAGCGGCATCAGCATGAGGATTGCTACTAGTTGTCAGACATACTTTACTTGCCAGCCCACTTCTTTGCATGCTATGAAAACATCCAGGTGAGTTCAAGAGCAGCCTGACAATTAATGGTCATCCACATGAGGATCCCATTGCTGGACCTCTTTGTATATGGGCAGCCTAAGGCCCCATTCACACGTTCGCAAAAGGGTCCGCATCTGTTCCGCAATTCTGCGGAATGGGTGCGGACTTATTCATTCTCTATGGGGCCGGACGTGAAGCGGAGAGCACACGATGTGCTCTCCGCTTCCGCATTAACAGAGCGCGGCCCCGAACTTCCGGGCTCCAGCCCCAAACTTTCAGTCCTCGGCTCCGGAAAAGATAGAACATGTCCTATTCTTGTCTGCAGCTGCGGACAAGAATGGGCATTTTTATTGGGGGTGACGGCAGGGTGTGTTGCAGATCCGCAACACACCACAGACGTGTGAGTGGGGCATAAAGGTGTTAAAATGTACAATCTTTCTTTCTTTTCTTTCTTTCTTTTCTTTTCTTTCTTTTCTTTCTTTCTTTTCTTTCTTTTCTTTCTTTCTTTTCTTTCTTTTCTTTCTTTCTTTCTTTCTTTCTTTTCTTTCTTTCTTTTCCTGTTTCCATCTACCTTTCCTTAGTGTCTCCTTCTGTCCCAGTCTCTATATAATTAATGTGGCTAGTCTCTACTACAATTCTGCATAAATCACATAAATGTGTAATTGAGACTATTTCATTCCATTTTCTATCCTTTATTATAAAAAAGATGAAAACATTCTTAGCAAAATAGGTGTAATAAAAACCTTAGTCCTTTTGCTTGTTTAGCATCTATGCAGTTTTCTGTAGCATACTGCTATTTTTATGCATACTCAAAACACTCTGCTCGGCGTCTTTTCTTTAGGGCATATTTCCACTAGCGACAGGGAACTCCAGTCCCTCCATTTTTATATTGTCCTTCCCTTTTCCTTTCTTCTTTTTCAGTCTTCTTATCTTCACTACTTCATTCCTTTCATTTCTCTTTCTTCTTTTATGACCTTTCTCCTGTCTTTTGTCCCTTTTTCATATTTCTTTCCCTTGTACCTCCTTCTATCTTTCCATTTATCGCTTTTCTGTTTATTTCTTTCCTTCTTTTTTCCTTCATTCTTTATTTTTATCTTTTCCTTCCTATCTTTTATGTACTTCTTTTTTTTATATTCTTTCCCTTCTTTTCTCTACTTCCTTCCTTCCATCATTCCTTTTACCTAACTTCCTTTTTTGCAACTTTAAACTTCGGATGACGGTGAATTTCAGGCGTTACAAGTATACTAGAATTCATAGCTTTGCAAAGACAAAAGTCTTTGATGTCAGTGGGTGGTCAAGCAGACCAGCAATTATTGTAAGTTTTACAGAGTCTGCCTGAAAATAAATAGTTTAAGCACACGTACACACGGACACCTGCTGCTGTGCTTTCTGCACTTTTCCAATGTAATCGTCAATAGGATATTGTGAACTAGGTTAATTTAATGCAAAAGTGTGTACATGCTCTCATCACAATAGCGTATAATTGCTTTAGTTTGGCATCTTATATTACAGAATTTCTGACATTCTGGATATTTCTGCAGGCACAGAGCTTAGGCTGCTTTCACACTAGCGTTTTGGCTTTCCGTTTGTGAGATCCATTCAGGGCTCTCAAAAGCGGTCCAAAACTCATTCTGAATGGAAAAGGATCCGTTCAGAAAGCATCAGTTTGCCTCCGTTCAGTCACCATTCCGCTCGGGAAAGAAACTGGTAAGTATAGGAAGTTTTAATATCTATCTATCTATCTATCTATCTAAGAGGGAGCTGATGGCACTGCCGTGCCTCTCATCTGCCACCGTGCCTCACATCCACACTTTTTTTTTTGCACTTCAAAAACATGATCATGGGATCTAATATATATATATTTTTTTTTTGCATTTTCAAAAAGCCTTACTTTAAATACATTTCTGGGGTGGGCAAGCACCAGCTTATCTCCTCGAAAGTAAGTTCTTGAAATAAATATGTTATAAATATGATATCTCTGTCAATGTTGCTCTAAACATGTTCATATAACGTTTTTAATCTGCATTTGGTCTTGTATTACAGATGTCTTCACCATCAGAATTGGAACAAAGAAGTAGAGAAGAGATGTCTCGAACTATTCGTGGGCGAACAGTTCCCGGCGAACATCGCTTGTTCGCGTTCGCCGCGGCAGGCGAACATATGCGATGTTTGGTCAGCCCCCTATACATCATCATTGAGCAAACTTTGACCCTGTACCTCAGAGTCAGCAGAAACATTCCAGCCAATCAGCATACCCTCCCTCCCACACCTTCCCACTTCCTATAAAAACGGTAGCCATTTTAGATTCAGTCTGAAGCTGCATGTTAGTGAGAGCAGGGAGAGTGAAGCTGCTGCTGTGCTGATGATTCTAAATTCATAGGGAAAGCGATAGCTAGGCCAGTGTTCTGTATCCACAGACTCATCTGCTGTATGGACAGCGTCACCCCAAAAAGCCCTTTTTAGGGCGCTACATTAGTCTGCTTTTATATTTTTTTCTCCATATATATATTGCCTGGCCTGCCCGTGTGTGAGAGGCTGCAGGCCCACAGAATGTAGTGTGCCCACTGCCAGTGCCCACCATTTATACCGTGTGGCACAGAACTTTGCATAAAAAAAAGCATTTAATTTTTACACTTTAATCTAATTTCAGTTGCCTGCCTGCTGCCAGTGTGTGTCAGGCTCACTTCCACTGACTTTAGTGTGCCCACTGCCAGTGCCCACCACTCATACCGGGTGCCACAGTAGCTTGACGATAAATAAGGCATTTTTTTTACCCTTTAATCTTAGGTTAGTTGCCTGCCAGTGTGTGTCAGGCCCACTTCTACTGGCTGTAGTGTGCCCACTGCCAGTGCCCACCACTCATACCGTGTGGCACAGGACTTTGCATAAAAAAAGGCATTTAATTTTTGCACTTTAATCTAATTTCAATTGCCTGCCTGCTGCCAGTGTGTGTCAGGCTCACTTCCACTGACTTTAGTGTGCCCACTGCCAGTGCCCACGACTCATACCGGGTGCCACAGTAGCTTGACGATAAATAAGGCATTTCATTTTTACCCTTTAATCTAAGGTTAGTTGCCTGCCAGTGTGTGTCAGGCCCACTTCCACAGACTATAGTGTGCCCACTGCCAGTGCCCACCACTCATACCGGGTGGCACAGTAGCTTGCCGGTAAATAAGGCATTTAATTTTTACCCTTTAATCTAAGGTTAGTTGCCTGCCAGTGTGTGTCAGGCCCACTTCCACAGACTGTAGTGTGCCCACTGCCAGTGCCCACCACTCATACCGGGTGGCACAGTACCTTGTACGCATAGTACCACTAATAACAAAAAAATGACAGGCAGAGGCAGGCCACCCTGCAGGGGCCGTCGTGGTGCTGTGATTTCCTTTGGCCCTAGAATAATGCCCAGTGTTTAGAGGCCACATACCCTGAACTCGAAAAATTCTGAGGACATAGTTGACTGGCTTACACAGGACACCCAATCTTCTACAGCTTCAGCTCGGAACCTTGACACACCATCCTCCTACAGCTCAGCTTCGGGCACCTCTCAAGTTACCACTCGCCCGCCCGCCACCACCACCAACACTAGCACCACAGCCGCTTCATTTGATCTGTCAGAGGATTTATTTACACATCAGTTGGAAGAAATGAGTGATGCGCAACCATTATTGCCAGAGGATGTAGATAACAGGGATATGTCTCAGTCAGGCAGCATTACACACATGGTCGTTCGGTGTGATGATGAGGATGTTGCACCCGCTGCTGCTTCCTTTGCTGAGTTGTCAGATACAAGTGAAGCGGTTGATGATGACGATGTGTCCGTGGATGTCACGTGGGTGCCCGCTCTAAGAGAAGAAGAACAGGGGGAAAGTTCAGATGGGGAGACAGAGAGGAGGAGAGGAGTTGGAAGCAGGGGGAGGTAGTCGCAAGGAGCATGTGGCACAGTCAGACAGCATGTATTGGCACTCGGGGTCAGCCAGACAGCACGCCAATCAACTCATGCTGTTGCCACCACCAGAATTCCGTCATTGCAAAGCTCAGCAGTATTGCATTTTTTTTGTGTGTCTGCTTCTGATAACAGCGATGCTATTTGCAACCTGTGCCAAAAGAAACTGAGTCGTGGGAAGTCCAACACCCACTTAGGTACAACTGCTTTGCGAAGGCACATGATCTCACATCACAAACCCCTATGGGACCAACACATGAGTACAAGCAGCACACAAACTCAAAGCCACCATGCTCCTCCTGGTCCAGCATCTTCAGCCACGTCAACCACTGCTGTCCTCCCTGCCCCCTCTCAACCACCCGCCACTCCGCCTTTCACCTTCAGCAGTTCCTGCTCATCTGCCCACAGTCAGGTGTCTGTCAAGGAAATGTTTGAGAGTAAGAAGTCAATGTCACCCCCTTGCCCGGCGTCTGACAGCTGGCTTGTCAGAACTCTTAGCCCGCCAGCTTTTACCATACAAGCTGGTGGAGTCTAAGGCCTTCAAAAAATTTGTACCTATTGGGACACCGCAGTGGAAGGTACCCGGCCAAATTTTTTTTTCACAAAAGGCAATCCCCAACCTGTACTCTATTGTGGAAAAGGAAGTCATGGCATGTCTGGCACACAGTGTTAGGACAAGTGTCCATCTGACCACTGATACCTGGTCTGCAAAGCATGGTCAGGGCAGGTATATCACGTACACTGTGCATTGGGTAAACCTGCTGACGGCTGCCAAGCATGGAATGCGTGGCTCTACAGCGGAGTTGGAGACACCGCCACGACTTGCAGGAAGGAATGCTGCCACCTCCTCTACTCCTGCAAAAAATGATTTCACAGCGCAAGTGTGAATGCACCTCTGGGTGTGGCCGAGAATGAAATTGGTAGAATAGCAGCTCTAAATGTGAGTGGAGCATAAACATGATGTAACAGTGAACATGAATGCAGCTCTGAAACAAGCCTAGTATGAACATGTTGTGACAGTGGATGTGTAAACACAGCTGTCACTGTGAGCAGAGCAAACATGGTATACCAGTCGACGCATGAACGCAGCTCTGGTTGTGAGTGGAGCAAAGGATAACAGCAGAGCATAAAAGTGCGGCAGGGTTTTTAAGTACTTAGAGCAGTGAAATACGTGAAGTCTAAAGATGGTGGTAGTGGGGGGAGGGGGGAGACACATGGCAAGGAACAGCTACAGCAAGAGGCCTAAACAATAACAGCTTTGTCCAATCTCCAAACATGACGTCACGTGCAGCCCGGGTAACTCTGCCTTACATCAAACCGGCTGTAACTTTTCATACGAGACGAACAAAGCGAAGTAAAACTTGTAAGATTTATAGGAACTAACTCCTATTACCAAACAAACAAAGTTGAAAATAAATAGAAATATTTAGCCCCAACGAACAAACCTAAGGTAGCAGATTCTGAGGCAAAGCCTCCCATTCACTAGCAAAGTTGGTTTCGACTGGCCAGGAGAGACGGCCCCGGCCCAACTTACTTACGTATTATGGCGCGTGCATGCTACGGTAGCAGAGAGCAAAATAACAAGCTCCATGCTGCAAAGAAAGGATCCTACCACCAAAGAAGGTAGTTTGCTAATGACACCCAGCGGCAGCTGTGCACCTGAGAAGACACTCCCGTGAGTGAGGCTGTGGCTGGTATATGAAGAGCCTCCACCCCTCCCACAAATGCAGGCTGACTAATCAGCCTTACCAATAATATATAGTTATTTTTTTATGCAAATAAAAAAAAATTGTTTACTTGATTGTGTGTGTGTTTTAATTGTCCAGTACAGGGGATCAGCAACCTTGGGCACTATAGCTGCTGTGAAAGTAAAACTCCCATCGGCTCACTACTCTGCGTTTATTATAATGCCCTTGGGAGTTTAGGTTTAAAAATGGCAGTATTGCCAAAGGTGGCTGAATCCTGAACATGTCATGTTGCACGATCAATAATGGGCTTTCTTTGAGCTCCTTATTGATCGTATTCCCTCCGATTGGCACATGAACAAGGAAATGCTTGTTCATCAGTCAATCTTTTGCCTTTTCACATGAGCCCTTGTGGGAGTCACGGTCCATGTGAATCAGCATCATCACTAATTCATTAACTACAGAGTGGCAAATTTAAATTTCTTGCATAACTAGGGTGATTAGCACAAGGGACATGCAAGGAACATGCTGCAGTTAAAGGTGTTGTCCGGGTTTCAGAGCTGAAGCAGGACATACACAAAATTGCACCCGGGCAGCCACCCTGATGTCAGCAACAGAGCATTTCAAGCTCCAATGTCCTCCCTTGCCCTGGGCAGGATCGGGCAGGGCAAGGGCTTATAATAACTCACTTCTAGGGGGAGAATTCCGACAAACAGTATGTTTTTTTACGTCACCAGCTCTAATGGGCAGGCTTTAGGGCTGCCCTAGCCATTTTATATGGTAGGACAGAGCTAAAGCCGGCCCATCAGTGCTGGTGATGCCACGATGCTCACTGATGGGCAAAAGCCTCCACCTTGCAGCGCCATGTAGACCCCAGTACGTCACCGAATCTCCATACAATGCCTCTGCCCTCCGCGATTCAGGTGAGCTTAGTGGGGTAGTCTAGCTAAAAAAATTGGTATGTCTGGGTTCAGCTCTGAACCTGGATAACCCCATTAGCAAGCATTATTTCTTGTGACAAGGCAGATTGTGTGATGTTGTCAAATAACTAAAACACAATTGTGACTTATATTTAGGAAGGCAATATTGAGGAAGGGCCAAAATCGTAAAGTGGTTGTCTCAACAAAGACTATGGGGGCATATCACTAGGATATGCCAACATTGACTTATAGCTTATAGTTGCGTACCAGCGCATGTACACATAGAACATGAGTGCTGGCCATATCACCGATCTAGGTGTGGGTCCCAGCATTGTGACCCGCACCTCTAAGGAGGGAATATGCTAGCAATATTCACCTAATGTCTCAGAGGAGACACCCCCTTTAATAACCATATGTGTGGCTACTACCCTTCATGTTTATTTAAAAAAAGCTAACGCCACCCAGAAGAATCTGGACCGTGTGCATGTTCACAAGAGTGATGCTGCAACATGAACTATGCATGCACAAAATCCAGATGTCATGAGTGGCATTAGCTTGTGTGAAAAAAATAAAATATATCACCAGTGTAGCAGAAGCATTCTTGGAGTAAAAAAGAAGAAGACACAAGGTGTATAACAAAAAAAAAATGATTTAATAGAAGATCAAACAGTTTACCAATTAAACAAAATTATCCTGCCAACTCACTCTGCCAGCTTCAGAAACAAAATAATTGGCAAAACTGTCCTTCATTCGGACCATGGCAAGGGTTGAGCGGTACCCCAGATGTTGCAGCCTGGTGAGTGTGAAATTTAACCTCTTGTGGGTCCAAGCTTTACACAAAGCTTTACCTACATCGTCTATGGTTTTAACCTTAAAATTTATAGCGTTGGTGAGAATACGCCATTTGGCACTTAAAATGCCAATAGCACACTCCACCGGTCGTCTAGCTCGTGTCAGTCTATAGTTAACCATGCGCTTTGTAGTGTTCAAGTCACAACTAGAGTGCGGCTTGATAAGGTTCTTTCACATTTGGAATGCCTCGTCCCCTACTACCACAAATTGCAATGGAGGTCCATCAGTACCTGGCAGAGGTCTCGGAGGTGGCAATCTAAAGTCCTTTGAATACAGGAGGCATCCCATTGCTGAGTTTTTGAAGGCCATGGAGTCATTTGTCCGCCCATAAGCTCCAATGTCAACGGCAACAAACCGGTAATCAGCATGGCCATCAAGATTATAGAGAAATATTTTTTGTAGTTGAAGAATCCGGAGCCAGTTCCGGAAGGTTTTACAATTCGTATATGTTTCCCATCCATAGCTCCGACACAATTAGGGAATTGGCAGGTTTCAAGGAACTTGTCTGCAATCTTAAGCCACTGTTCTGTAGCTGGATGAGGGATGTAGTTCTCATGCAATACCTCCCATAAGGCACGACAAGTATCGCGGACTATACCAGAGATCGTCGAAATTCCCATCCGATACTGGTAATGCAGTAATGACTGACTTTATCCCGTAGCAAGAAACCTGAGAAAAAATAAACAAATATGAATAAATATAAAACAAAAAAAATATATACAGCTCTACTAAAAAACATTAGGACAAACCCTACCTTATTGTCACCATTAGCCTCTTTGCAGAAGAAATTGCCCTACTGTAGCGGGTATCTTGTCTTTCGATGCGTGTTGAAATTCTCTGCAGGAGCTGGTCATAACTCTCGAAAGTCATGCACATATAATTAAAAACTTTTTCTGAATTATTACGAAACTCCAAAAACAGGACAGAAAAAACGCCTCTGGTCATCCGTTCGGAAGATATCGGGTGGACCCAATGCCGGCGTCGCCTTCTTTCCTGGGCACATCTTCTCCATCTCGCTTTCAGGATTAGTAAGCTCAATCGCAGACGTAAGTGTGCAGACAACATGGTCTCGAAGCACAAAGAGCCTGAATGGAGGTTTCCCTGGTTAAATACACTGTAAAATTGGGTGGGCACCTTAAGACACGCCTCCTCCTTAAAAAATGAATCCGCTAAACGGAAGTCAAAATGGAAACAAACGTGAAAAACGGATCTGCTTTACAGATGGATCAGTTTGAACGGATCCCTCTGAATTGGTTGTGTTCGCCTCTGTTTTGTCATTTCTGTGACGGATCCGTTTCAAACGGATCCGTGAAACACGAGTGTGAAAGTAACCTTACATATAACCGCAAATCACAGGATGCCTGTTACTGAACGTTAAAGGGATCCCAGGGGAGTTCCATATTGATGGCCAATCTTCATGATAAGTCATTAATATCTGTTGACATTCAGCACCCTTGAAGATGCTGCCCTGAGGTCTCTTCCGAGACCAAAGATGTCACGTTCATCGGTTACATGGCCTATGTGCAGCTCAGTCTCATTCAAGTAAAAATGGGGGGGGGGGGGCAGGCCAGGGCTGCAATCGCAAGCACAACGCAGTACATTGTATAGAAGGCTGCAGAAACTTGTCAGTGCGCTGTGTCCTCTTCAAGGAGCTGATCAGCAGACGGTTTCAGATGTGGGATCCCCAAGATCAGATCCTGAGGATAAGCCTCAGTATTGAACTTCCTCAAAAAACCTTTAATGAAGCTGTCATCAAATGCTCTCATGTAGACAGGCACTTACTTGTGACATTGTACATGAGTGTCATAGAGGGGTCACCAAAAAAGACAGCAGCAAAAAACTGGTTGGCAAGCAATACTACATTTTTCCTGCAGTGTCCACAATTTTACTTTGCCATACATTATAAAGTTATTATGCAAGTAAACAAACTACAATTATAATGACTTCCTAACGCTTTCCAGTGCCTTGATGTAATAGATATATCAAGGTGAATGTGTGGGTGCCGTAACAAGGCAATTAATACAAGGCACAATCACAACCTCATCAGTTAACCCTTTCAATACTGTGATCAAATTTGATAGTGCCATTGTACAAGGAGAGGTGGGGGTTCTGTGTGATCCTGGAGATCACACATTATAAACACACAGGGGAATGCAGAGGTGTAGATAGGCTTTCCTGCACAAGGACAAGGATTCAGATTAACCAGCCCCCCCCCCCCACCCATGACTCACATTTACTTACTTTGCTTTTTTTTTACACTAAGCCACTCTTCTAACTTCGCCCAATGCATAACTACACTCACCCAGTCCGACCTAATAAAATCTATCAAATGGTACACAGCAGTACCAATATTCCTTGCAATAAACGAAAGACCGAACTGGTCCTACCACATCCAGGATGTCACTGACGTCAACTTGATGACCGCTGGATCCAGAACAAGGTCCCTATGGTAAGAAAAAAGAATAATCACATAAGGAAGGGATGGTGACTGTACCTAGTAAATACCTATGAGGGGGGCACTGTGCTGGTCCTGTAAGACCGAGCCATCCCAATGTATAATAGGGTAGTCTAAGGCATTTCCTCTTAGTGCTACCACACAGTAAGAATGCCCACATTCTGCCCCTTCACAGTAGTTATGCCCACATTGTGCCTCCTTTACAGCATAAATGCCCACATTGTGCCCTCCTCACATTAGTTATGCCCATCTTTATGCCCCTTCACGATGGTCCCCAAGACCCAGCCACATTGAACAAGTTACCTGATCTGCCAGAAGCATGTTATAGAGCAGGAGGAGCTGAACAGATGGATATGTAATTTTATTGTAAATCATGGTTATTTTTATGTATAGGAATCGGTTGGGTGGGTCTATTAGTTGGTCTATTTAGTGATTAATACTGTAGTCTTCTCTATATGAGTGTTAGAGATGAGCGAATCAAATCCCACAAATCCCACTCTGAATTTCAGGATAAATTCAATTTGCCTTGAAACCAAATTTCCTCATGCTTCGTGTAGAGCGAATAGATTTAACCAGAAATAGTATAAAAAAATAAATAAAAAATCATTCTTACCTTCTCCATTTGCTTGCGATGGGTCGCCAGCCACCATCTTGATTGAAGATCTTGGCCAAAATCCCGTCATGCGTCACTACGTTGCGCCAGATCTTCAAGCAAAATGGCGTCGGCCGGATAGTCGCAAGCAGATGGACACGGTAAGTCAATGTCACACTGTTTTTACATTCAGATGCTGCAATTATCTATGAATGCAGCATCTGAGGGGTACAATGATGGGGGGCGGTGACATTGTGACACGCATTGTGACAAAGTCGCTAGTCACGATGCAAATTTTTTTGTAAAAATCGGAGAATCAGCCGAATCGAAATAAAATTTTAAACATTTGCTCATGGACTCATGCACACAACCGTATGTGTTTTTCAATCCGCAAACTACGGATCCACAAAACACGGAAGCTGCTCAACGTTCTGTTTCGCAAAATATGCAGCTCAGGCGCGGACCAAAACATTGGCCGTGTGCATGAGGCCCATCTCTAATGACTGTGCATACAAAGACAATTGTCAGTTATTGATTTGGACCACCCACTGGAATCTAAAGCAAAGAAAGAGCAGACACATCAATAAATGGCAAGTTATACTCAAAGTAAGAAATTAACCCTAACCCTTTGAAGTGGTTATCCATCAGCAAAAAATATATGGCACTAAGCTAATTACACAGTGGTCAGTGACTCACCAAGACCTGATTTACATGACCGTGTTTTTGGTCCGCTTTCATTCTGGGTCACGCACGGACCTATTCATTTCATTGGGGCTGCAAAAAAATGCAGACAGCACATGGATGCAAAATGTCTGGCTGTGTGAATGTAGCCTGATACTGAATATTTATTCATCCTATAGAACGCTGATTGACCAAGTGCAAACATAGTCACTTGTTCCTGGAATGGCAGTAATTCGATGACGCATTGATGTAAATTTGATGATGCATTGATGCTGGTGCACTGGTATGGAGAGAAAGTAAACCATTTGGCCTCTTGCACACGACGGTATGACTTTTTCAGTATTTTGGGGTCAGCAAAAAACGGATGCGCAAAAAATATGGATGACTTCCTTGTTCATTCTGTTTTTTGCAGAACCGAACAGCTGGCCCCTGATAGAACACTACTAACCTTGTCCATTATGCGGACAATAAGGCCTCTTTCACAAGAATATTTTTTTTTTCCGTTCCGTATATGGAACCATTCATTTCAATGCAAAAAATTGAAATCTGGTGCGTTCACCCTGCTGAGTCAAGCACGGACCACGCCTGGAACCACAGCGTTAAGTGCAGTAGAAATAAATGAAAAAGATCTAGCTTGACATAAAAAGTTTTGTTTACCTTTATTTCTTCAGTGCAAGTTTTAAACGCCAGTTACAATCCACATCAACGCGTTTCGGATCAAACCGAATAACAATCCTTCATCATGACTTCAATGGATCCGCAAAAAAAAACGGAAGGTACTCCGCATGCCTTCTGTTTCCGTATTTCAGTTCCGTTTAAATATAGAACATGTCCTATTAGGCCCCATTCACACGTCCACATTTTAGTCCGCATCTATTCCGCAATTCTGCCACGCGTCCGCAAGTGTTTTGCGGATACAAGGATCCGCAAAACACGGATATCGGCAATGTGCGTTCCGCAATTTGCGGACCGCACATCGCCGGCACTATATAGAAAATGCCTTTTCTTGTCCGCAATTGCGGACAAGAATATGACATGTTCTATTTTTTGCGGAACGGAAGTGTGGACCCGGAAGTGCGGATCCGCAATTCCGGGTCCGGGCGGGACATAGCGTGTCCCCATGGGAATGAATGGGTCTGAAATTCCGTTCCGCAAAATGTGGAACAGAATTGCGGACGTGTGAATGGGGCCTAACAGAGTTGTTAAACAGGCTGAAGTTTGACACACAGGCAGACTGAAAAGCACACATTCATAGTTAAACTAGGAAACTAAGAACCTAAGTTTATGCAATGAGTGAGAAGGCAGTACAGAATTTATAGCAGAATCTGATTAACAATTAGAAGGAGCCATTCAACTACACATAGAGCAAGAAGAGGAGGGGAGTGGTTGTGACAAAAATGGAAGTAGTAGTAGTTCAGTGAATTATGTTCATAATTAGAGATGAGCGAACACCTGGATGTTCGGGTTTGAGAGGTTCGGCCGAACTTCCGGAAAATGTCCGGGTTCGTGATCCGAACTCAACCCGAACTTCATCCCGAACCCCATAGAAGTCAATGGGGACCCGAACTTTTGGGTACTAAAAAGGCTGTAAAAGACACCCAGAGGGATAATATACCGCAATAAACGCATTGCGATTACAACTTTGAGCTAACGATCACCATGGGAACGCCTCCTCCAGTAGAATGTACTGTCGGATCTGAGAATTAAGTTGAAATCGCAATGCGATTCTTATATATTTGCTTAATCGCATTGCGATTTCAACTTAGCATTGCTAAATAATTCCATACATATCGTTAACTTACAGTAAGTAAGTAAGTCATTAAGTCAGTAAGTTAACGAATATGGATGGAATTATTTAGCAATGCTAAGTTGAAACGGCAATGCGATTAAGCAGATATATAATAATCGCATTGCGATTTCAACTTAATTCTCACATCCGACAGTACATTCTACTGGAGGAGGCGTTCCCATGGTGATCGGTAGCTCAAAGTTGTAATCGCAATGCGATTAAGCAAATACATAAGAATCGCATTGCGATTCCAACTTTTTAGTGCTCAACTTTTAAAATCGTACACATCTTTAAGTTCCAAAGTTGCAATCGCGTTCGAATAGAACTTAAAGCTGTCTCTTAGTCAGTTTTAGTATTGGTGTGCTGTAATAGAAGTTACATTCAGTACGCGAATATAACTTAGAGCAATACAGTCAACTTTACACTGTTAGTTTTATTATCGCGATAATACAACTATTCAAGAATCGTAGTACGTGCGTCTGTACGTGTGTGCGTTACCTCGGACACTATTCTATTTTGCCAGCCACAGCTGAAACCACTGATTTATGGTATTGCTATTTTGGCAATTGAATTTAACCCCAGAAAATAATCTATCCTTTGCCAGACAGCAGACAGTATTATACTTGTCTAACCAAAGCTGGAACACCAGATTTAGGGATTGGTATTTGGGCAATTGTATTTAACCCTTAATAAAATATAGAAATTTCTTTCCTGAGTTTCTAGGGGTGACAATTAGCACAGCCAAGCCCCTGATGTAGGATATAGCAAAAAAAAAACTAGTATTGATGGATTGATGGACTTGGTGGCAGCTTCTTCTGGCGCACCACAAGTCACAAAATGGCCGCGGATCAACCCAGAAAATAAGTGACAGAAAAACGCTCTGTGCAGCCTAAAAACCAGCGAGCAAGTAACTAACAGAAGTTCAATGATTCTCAGCTGTAAATTGATCCGTTCATTAGGTGCTGTTGCTGACTTTAACCTGCCTAATCTCGCCCTGATAGAAGCTGCGTCCTCTCCCTACACTAATCAGAGCAGTGTGACGTGCGGCGCTACGTGACTCCAGCTTAAATAGAGGCTGGGTCACATGCTGCACTTGGCCAATCACAGCCATGCCATTAGTAGGCATGGCTGTGATGGGCTCTTAGGGCAAGAAGTAAAACGCTAGCTGATTGGCTGCTGTGCAGCCCTTCAGAAAGCGGGAAGTAATCGACGAACACCGAACCCGAACCCGAACTTTTTTGAAAATGTCCGGGTTCGGGTCCGGGTCCCGGACACCCCAAAATTCGGTACGAACCAGAACTATTCTCGAACTGTTCGCTCAACACTATTCATAATAAAAGCAGCAGGGCTATGATGGACATGGGCTGTCAATGTAACAATGTTGACATCCTCCCAATCATTACTCTTAGCAAATCCTGAAGGGGTAGACTTCCACAGTCAAATCTCTTACTAGTGGTAGCCAGAATAGTCATTAATTGTCAACAGAGCTGAAGTGTATATCAGAAATGTAACTACGAATGATACATACATACTAGTGTTGGGTGAGCATGCTCGGCTGAACATCATTTTGACTCGAGCATCGAGCTCGAGCATACGCGGTGTTCAGCCGAACACCGTGTGCGCTCGAGCGCGATGCTCGATTCTCCTCCCCACACGTTTGGTGGCTGCTATGCTGCCAATAAACATAAGGAGAAGTACTGGCACTCACTGTAATGCTGTAGCCATGTTGGTTACTGGAATTACAGTGATTGGCTGGCTGGAATGAGTCATCGGGTGCTATATAGCACCCGATGACACGTGTTTCGGCTCAGTCTTAGTCAGGGCGAGCTGAAGCAGAAGGGACAGATAGTGTAGGGACAGGATTTTTTTTTTTTTTAAGGCAGGGTTTAGTGTTGAAAGGTGTTAGAAACCTAAAAGTCCTTTTAAGAATTATTGTTTTATCTGGCTGCAATATATATTATTAGCGCAACCTGCTCTAAATTGCGTGCAATTGTTTGACCACTGCTGACAGTGACACAACCTCTGCTACTTCTGTTGTTTTACATTCGCGCATCCTAAATATCTGTGACATTCAGTGTAATTTTTTCTTAGCCGCTTGTGACAGCGACATTACCTGCGCTACATCTTCTGTATAACGTTTGCGCATCCTAAATATCTGTGACATTTAGTGTCATTTATTTGCACATACACTTACAAAACATGCGTTACTGTACATGTGACACACTTGCAAGCATATATTCTATTTAATATGATCAAGGCGAGCAGTAAGGGACGGGGAAGTGGCCGTGCTGCCGATGGTGCACGCAGAGGCCGTGGCCCTGGGCGTGGTGTAACTGTGCCTGCTGCCAGAGCACAAGAAACACACTCATCCACGATACCTAGCTTCATATCCCTGTTTGCATGGTGGCGCAGGACACCACTCTCGAAGTCACACCAGTGCGACCAGGTGGTCGGTTGGATTGCAGCAGATAATGCTTCCAGTCGTCTAAGCACCACCCTGTCTTCCACAAAGTCCAGTCTCAGTAGCCAAGAGTCTGGTCAACAGAATCCTCACCCTGATCCAACTTCCTCCCACCATGGAGAGTCTTGCAAACAAGTGATCCCACACTCGAATATTCCAAGGACCTCTTTTCATTGCCATTCCTTGATTTGGGCCTCTTGCCAAGCCACTTGAAGAGGGACATGAGGAGATCTTGTGCACTGATTCCCAAACTCTTGAGCATCCACAGTCAGAAGAAGATGACGGTGTGGAACGGCAATTCGTGTTTCACGAGGTGGATGATGATGATGAGACACAGTTGACAATAAGTCAATGGCAATTAGTGTCTAATGAGGTTGATGATGAGCATGAGACACAGTTGTCAATAAGTTAGGTTCTTGTTAGGTCAATAAGTCGGGAGAATGACAAGAGTGAGGAAGTGGAAGAGGGGGTGGTAGACGATGAAATCACTGACCCAACCTGTGAAGGTGGCAAGCCAAGCGAGGACAGCAGTAAAGAGGGTGAGGGATCCGCAGCACTGCAAAAGGCTGTAAGAGGCAGTGGGGTGGCAAAAAGGAGAAGGCGGGCAACTCCAAACAGGCCCGCAATTGTTCAAGGGGTAGATGTTCCACAGTCTGGCGCTTTTTTGAGGAAAGTGCGGATGAGAAAAGAATTGTCATTTGCAGCCTGTGCCGTACCAAATTGAGCAGGGGCGGGAACACTAGCAACCACACCAGCACCAGCATGATCTGCCACAAGGCATCAAAGCACCCTAATAGGTGGGCCGAACGCCTGGGTCCACAATCAGTGTCTGCGGGTCACACCACTGCCCCCTCTTCCCCTGTGTTACGTGCTGGCCAATCCCCTGTCCAAGACGCAGGCCCGGATGCCTCCTGCCCTGCACCTGGACCTTTGCAAGCACCATCAGCTAGCACATCCACTTCTGTGTCCCAGCACAGCGTACAGATGTCCATACCCCAGGCCTTTGAACAAAAGCACAAATACTCACCCACCCACAGGCCATAGCACTAAATGCACACCTTTCCAATGTTGCCATTTAGGCTTGTGGACACTGAGGGTTTCCGCAGCCTAATGGCGGTGGCCATCCCTCGTTACTCAGTCCCCAGACGCCACTATTTTTCCCAGTGTGCCATCGCCGCCTTACACCAGCATATATCCCGTAACATTACCCGTGCCCTGACCAATGCAGTTATTGGGAAGGTCTACTTAACAACTGACATATGGAGAAGTGCCATGGACGCTACATTACCATGACGGCACACTGGGTGAATGTTGAAGAGGCCGGGAACGAGTCGTACCATGGGTTGACACAGGTGCTACTGACTCCAAGGATTGTAGGCCCTACTACCATCAGGATTTACGCCACCACCTATATTAGTGGCGGCAAACCCCCCTTCTCCTCCTCCACCTCATCCTCCACTTCCACCTCTGAATTCTCATCTTGCAGAACCACTCAGCCATCAATCAGTAGCTGGAAGCAGTGTAGCACTGCTGTGGGGAAGCAGCAACATGCCACACTGAAACTTATTCACTTAGTGGTGAAGGTGCGCCATGTGTGTGCCCATTTCCGAAAGTCATCTACAGCTGCTGCTGGTCTGGCAATGCTGCAACTGCTCTTGCAATTGCCAGCTTACCTACTGTTGTGCGACGTGAGCATGCGCTAGAACTCCATGTTCCACATGTTGGCCAGGCTTTGTGAGCAGCAGAGGGCAGTAGTGGACTACCAGCTGCAACATGGTCGTCGCCTTTCCAGTCAGCATCCGCTCTTCACAAGCTACGAGTGGGCATGGATGTCTGACCTCTGTGAGGTTTTACGCAACTTTAAGAAATCAACACAGATGGTGAGCGGCGATGCCGCTATTATCACCGTAACCATTCCACTGCTCACCTGCAGACCCTCGCATATAATGTTTTAGAAGGTCAGCTCACCTGCAGGTCCTCACATATAATGTTTTAGAAGGTCAGCTCACCTGCACGCCCTCACCTACAATCTTTTATAGGGTCAGCTCACCTGCAGGCCCTCACATATAATGTTTTACAGGGTCAGCTCACCTGCAGACACTCACATATAAATCTTTTACAGGGTCAGTTCAACTGCAGGCACTCACATATAAATCTTTTACAGGGTCAGTTCAACTGCAGGCCCTCACATATAATGTTTTAGAATATCAGCTCACCTGCAGGCCCTAGCATATAATGTTTTAGAAGGTCAGCTCACCTGCATGCCCTCACCTACAATCTTTCACAGGGTCAGTTCACCTGCAGGCCCTCGCATATAATGTTTTAGAAGGTCAGCTCACCTGCAGGCCCTCACCTATAATGTTTTACAGGGTCAGCTCACCTGCAGGACCTCGCATATAATGTTTTAGATGGTCAGCTAAGCAGCAGGCACTCTCCCATATTTTTTTAAATGGTCAGATCAGCAGCAGGCCCTCAACTATAATGTTTTAGATGGTCAGCTCTGCAGCAGGCCCTCACCCAAAATGTTTTAGATGGTCAGATCAGCAGGCCCTTGCTCCAAATATTTTTGAGGGTCACCAACAGGCCCTCCTTTATGTGTAACAATGGGTGTATTGGACTGCCGGTTCCTTGTAATTTTTGGCAGCCATTTCACAGTGCATAGGCTTAATGAGTGTAATAGTCCCACTACATGAACAATTGTACCACAATGTGAATGACGCCCTACTTTATGTGAGATACAGGTTGTATCGGAGTGCCTCCTGCTTGTAATTTTTGGCAGCACTTGCACTTTATATACAACTGAATGTACAGGAAAGAATGTTTCCTAATAATTTTTCCTCTAAAATCGCTTTTATCTTTGGTTTTGTGCGTATTATTGTCAGTCTGTAAAAGTGGCATACTACTTGGACAACATCGTTCCCAGCAGCGACCTGGGAGTCCAAGATGTATGCAGACATCCTCCTCATGTTGTTCCCGAACCATTTCGGTGAACAATTTCTGAACTTTTTCTAACAACCAGGCACTCTCCCCTCTTGACTTTCATTATACTCGGGTGCTTGTTTAACACTAATGAGGTATGATTTTTTTTTAAATGTTCTGACAATGTTCTGAAAATCTATTCATTTCCACAAGGCACTAGGTAATTTGGCTTCACAGCGAATCAACATTTTCCTGAAATTCGTATCGAAGTCCACTTCGTGAATTTTGATTCAATCAACACTAGTTCTAAACATGGGGGAATTTAGTGATTATTTAAAAAGCTTCAAAGTTTCACACATGCCATATATGGCCCAAAATTTTCAACTTTTCTCACCTTTCCCAAGATACATCAACGTTATTAAGTCATATTGTTCTCTTAATAAATTTGCTATCTCTCACTCTTAATAATTTTTGAAACTTTTGAAATAAACGTGTTCTTTTTTCTATAATTTACACATTCAGTAGGTAAATTATTATCCATAGTATGTCTCTTTTTTGGCAGAAAAGTCTTCGATGCTCTACTAGGCTCCTTCAATGTAAATATTTAGTTTGATATCACCGCAGCCAATCCCTGGCCGCAGCGGTGACCAGCCAGTGACGTAATAGTTACCAGTCACTGCCGTAGCTGAAGCAATGTCATATCTGATGTTTACATCGAGACAGCCTAGTGGATGCCATCATTTTTATATCATGGAGTTGATATAACTAATTATGTTGCCCAGCGATGTTGCCCCATTCCTGTGAACTTATCATGTTTTTAATTATGCTTTAATTGTGTTGTTATTTACATATTTGTTGAATAAACTCTGTATTTTTAGTATGAAAATGCTGTGTTTTTTTATAGGTGATCTGGAGGAGAAGGAGCAGGGAGCCAGCATCAGGATGTCTGGTTTGGAGGAGGAAGGGGGTGGTGTTGAAAAAAAAACTAAAAATTCTCATGCACAACCTCTTTAAAACTTACACAAAAAAACAGCAAATGATAAATCCCCCTCTAAATGTTTACGGCATAGATTTTAAGTTATCTTAAGCTAGGTGTTTAACTGCCTATTGTACCGCTGTCTACGGGAACACATACCCTGTAATTTTGTTACTCAGCTGGGCATAAACAGCAACTTATTAATCTATATCATTTACATGTTATTATAGTTTACCATGTGATTGTTAGCACACTGGTATAATTTGTGTTTTTGTTAAAATCTGATGTTTTCTGGGCCAAAATAATAACCATCAGTAATTTGACAAGCAAATGTGTTAAGAAAAGCACACAAAAATAATTAATATATTTTTCGGAATTTCTATCCAAAGTGATTTACATCAACTGTTCACTATTGTATTATTTAATCTCAATATCAATACATTTCCTTTTTTATTTTTATTTCAAACTATTAAATTTTGCTTCATTTATTATGAACTAAAAAGCCTTTTAACTATTTAAAAGATGTATATATAGGTGCTCACCTGATACTTTATCATGTATGGCGCTCAATGATTTATTCTGACTCACCCAGTCAGCAGCAAAATAAAGTGGCAGATTAATAATATATAGATTGGCACTCTATATCTGGTCACAAATAGATTGAAAATATATAGAGAATATAGATTTATTGAAATATAAAAAGGGTACCCTGAATAGTTCAAGGGATATAGTACAGGGTAAAATCAAATTAAATAGCAGACTAAAAAATAGATCACACTGAATAGTCACACTGAAATAAGTCCTGCTCCTTGATAGAAAAAATGTCCCTTGTTAGAAGTGAATGAGCATCAATATAGGTGGGGAATATAGACTCCAATATGATATACACAGTCTCAGTAGCAGAGTGTTCTCCCGTGTGCTGCACGGTAATAATAAGTGGAGGCTGATGTAATTAAAGCAAGTTAGATCACTTAGTTCACTATATTAGGCTTGCGTTTCTTAATGCCCTCAACTGTGGCGTCCCACAGGGTGGCAGACGCAGCCTAGGTTTACCTTATCCAGTAGTTTGTAGATACCACGGTGTCTACGTCGTGTAACGATGCTCCTGTGCGACAGCTGTTTCAGCATCCGTGTGTGTCGCGCGCGTCGTCTCTGCTGGGCGGGGATGCCCGAAGCCACGTGATGTTGGAGGCGCAGCTGTTGTGAAAGCTCGGCGTCCCACGTGGTATCAGGGTGTCAGCCGGTCCGTATGCATCGATCCTTATTGCTGGCTAAATAGCGAGTAATTCGCCGGGCACATCCAAATAGTAGAGGTGCAGCAAGTCTTGTGAGGGAAGCGCTTCCCTGGGATTTTTTGGTTGACGGGCAAATGAGTCACCAGATGCATTTCGGGGTTAAATCCCACCCCTTCCTCATAAGTCTTATTTCAGTGTGACTTTCCACTGTGATCTATTTTTTAGTCTGATATTTTATTTGATTTTACCCTATACTATATCCCTTGAACTATTCAGGGTACCCTTTTTATATTTCAATAAATCTATATTCTCTATATATTTTCAATCTATTTGTGACCAGATATAGAGTACCGATCTATATATTATTAACCTTTTAACTATTTAGCAGACTTTATGACATAACTGAGTCATCTGGCCTATTAAAATGTTTCTAACAAGTTTCAGTGTTAAATAATAAAATAAGTCTTAATACCATTCCAATTTTTCCAATGGTTCACTGCACATGATAGGTGACACATGATGGAAGGAGTATCCTCTTAAATATTTTCCAGTGGGAGCATTTGACTGACAAACCAGCTGGCTTGTAGCTCACTTTTTTGTCCCTCGTGTATCCTATTGGCCATCTGTAAGAAACGTGCCTAATGAAAGAATATCAACTGGTTATGTTACTACTTTACACATCTTGACATGTAAGTACAGTATGTCACAGGTGAGTGAGAAGTGTATGGATCTGAGCCCATTCCATACACAGTGGGTGGCATCTGTAAGACACTGCTGAGACCCCTCTTCAGTGGCCTGGATTAATAAAAAATAACTCTAATTCCAGTGCAAGAAAACAGAGGTGAGAAAAAATACAGAGTCACCAAGACCAATGCCTGCAAACTCCGAATCAGCTACCTATATCCCTTCACTACTCTGGTTATTAGATCTAAGGCTGACCCTAGGTTTTCACCAGAGCTCTGTTAGACAGTAGACAATGGATTACACCAGAAAAAAACTGAGGAGTCAAAGCCAGGAGAAACATTTAAAGGGATTTTCCGAGATGTTGATGCTGAGGACTTATCCTCAGGATAATTCACCATTAGCTGATCAGTAGGGGTCCAACACTCGGGACCCCCATCAGTTATTTTGAGAAGGCAGCACCACTCATAGTAGCGCCGCGGCCTTCTCTCTGCTTTCCCTAGGACGAGTGATGTGATGTTCATTTGTCACATCACATGGCCTAGGTGCAGCTCAGCCCCATTGTAGTGAATGGGG
Organism: Bufotes viridis; assembly: GCA_033119425.1. Lineage (NCBI taxonomy): Eukaryota > Metazoa > Chordata > Amphibia > Anura > Bufonidae > Bufotes > Bufotes viridis. Next base: position 44,248,383 of record CM065591.1, on the reverse strand, counting down.
CTGAGCACGATACAAAGCACAGCCACTGTACAATGTAGAGCACCGTGCTTGTTAAGCCCTGAAAAGGCTATGACACTCACAGAAGTGCCAGTGCTTTCTTAAATAGCTGATCAGCAGGGGTCCTGGGTGTTGGACCCCCACCAATCAGATACTGATGGCCTAAAAACCTGTTTAAAACCTAGTCAATATACAAAGGGTTAATCCAGAAACAAGCCAATGTAAATAAACAGGAAAGCCTAACAGAAATGTCCTACTGCTCTGAACAAACAGAAATAACAGGAGCCTGGACCAAATTCACAGGCAAAACCGCACCATACTTAAATCCCCCCACCTGTCTTTGGGATTAGACGTCAAGTCAGTACCCTGATTGGCTCAGAGTCCAGGCTCCAATTTACAGATCTAATCGGCTTTAAATTAACTCCTGGTGCGTTAACAACAAGTTTATCACAGAGGCATATTTGAACAATCTAAGAATAAAAAACGTGGGGGCACTCAACAGATCTGTATATGGATTTTTGTTTTAATATATATAAACCACAATGTATAAACCACAATAAAATTCCACAATAAAATTCCACAATAAAAAATTTTTGCAATAAAATTCCACCTTGCGTGCGAATGAAAAAAAAGTCCACAGTGCATGCAAATGAAATAAGGTCCACAGAGAAACTCCACCTTGTATGCAATGAAAACCCGCTCTTGTATTCAATATTCAATATGGACTGGCGGTATAGACGTCAATTTCCTTGTAAAATGTCCGTGTTAAAATGCTCCACAATATATTCACCACAGTTTGACTATCATCTATATTCAGTCTCTCATATATAGATATAGATGCAAGTACATTACCACACTTGTTCCACACTTGTTCCTCTCCCGGTACGGTGCGATGCAAACGGCGTGTTCGTTGCTTCTTTCCCCTGCCAGGACCTGGCGCAGCGTCCCACGTGATCACTCCGTCACTCCGTGGCGTCCCACGTGACGGTGGCGGGGAGGCTTTGATTGGTCACACCGATTTTTAAAGTGCAGCTAACCGGGTTTGATCGTGTGGTTCTCTAGCTGTGGATATATTGATATTGAAGATAATCGCCTACTCCCAAACGCGTTTCGGGGCTCTCTTATTCTTGCCCCTTCTTCAGTGGTAGAAAGGCGATATTCAAGGCTCCCTTATTTATAAGCCCATCCATCCGGATTGGATCTAGGCATTCCCAAAAACATGGATATAACTCCATATGGAGCGGGTTTGTAACCCCATGGTATGAAGCTTCTATATTCATTAAAAACGTTATATAAACACCTTGATATCATCTTTTTATTTATATACATATGTATTATTTGGATATTGAAACAAATTAACTGTTTATTGAATACTTATTAAAATAGAGTCTGGAAGACATGGATGGAAAGTATAGACATAAACATAAACATGAATGGAAGGGCATAGATGGGAACAGGGAGGAGATTTGGCAGCGAGGGAGATCGGAGTGCTGATAAAACAGCCTGACGCCGATGTCCCATCACCAGCCAGATCTCACTCCCTAGTGTCTATAAAAACCCAAAAGCTCCATCTCAGCATCTAGTCCTCTTGGGATCAAAGACTGAAATTCAAATATTCTTCTTGTTTCCGTCCTGGACATTCGTGCTATGAAATTACCTCCCCTCCAAGGTTGTATTACTTTTCTATTGCCATGAATACTAAGCTTGAAGGATCGCTGTTGTGGACCTCTTTATAGTGTCTGGAAAGGGAGTGTAATAGGTAGCCTTTTTTAATATTCCCAATATGTTCGGCTACTCTTTTTTTCAGAGTCCTCTTAGTTCTGCCCAGATATTGTTTCCCACATGGACATTCAAGTAGGTAAATGACATTCATTGACCCACACGTCAATCCATCTTTTATGTCCAGGTAGAAATTATTCTGAGTGGAACAAGCCCTTTCTATTTTCCTCGGGATGGCTGGATTATTCCTACAGCATACACACTTTCCACACTTAAAGAACCCTTTAAGAGATAGCCAATTCTTTTTTGATGTATCTGGGGGATTTTTTAAAAAATTTTTGATGGTGGGTGCCACTTTCAACCCCAAATTGGGTGCTTTTGTATATATGAACTTAGGTTCCTTCGTCATTTTTGTGCCCATTATTTTATCGTCTAGAAGATGGCCCCAGTGTTTTTTAATGATCTTTTCCACCCCTTTGTGTTGTGAATTAAATGGTAGAATGATCCTTGGGCTCTCTTCACATTCTTCTATACTTTTACTTTCCCTTTCATTTTTCACAAAAAATTCCTTTCTTTCCATTTTCTCTACTGTTTTAATCGACCTCTCTATGGCCCACATTGGATAGTCCTTCTCTATAAACTGATATTTCAATTGTTGTGCCTCTCTCTTATATTGATCATCCTCCGTACAATTCCGTTTTAGTCTCCTCATTTGGCTGGTGGGAACATTTACCAGCCACCTGGGGAGATGACAACTAGAATATCGGATATAGCTATTTCTATTTGTGGGTTTAAAATGTGTACTGCATACCAATCTATTATCTTTCACATTAATATTTAGATCCAAAAATTGAATTTCTGTCCTATTCCAAGAAGCCGTAAATTGTAGTCCTCTATTGTTGGTGTTGAGATTCATTATAAAACTCTGTAGTGAATCTAATTCTCCACTCCAGATAAACAGAATATCATCTATATATCTCCGCCATAGGGTCAGGTTCGCCCCCAGCAACGGCTGGATCGTTTCCAATTCCCATTGGGCCATAAATAAATTAGCATACCTGGGGGCGAACCTGGTCCCCATGGCGGTACCTTTCTGTTGTAAATAGAAGTCTCCCTCATAATAAAAATAATTATGTGTGAGTATATATTTCACCCCTTCCATTATATATTTAATTTGTAGTTCTTTCAATGTTCCATTCAAGATCAGTTGTTTTTCTAGGGCTTCTAGACCCATTCTATGTCCTATAGATGTATATAATGAACTTACATCCAAAGTTACCAGATACCAATTTGGTTTCCAATCCATTTCTTCCAAGATCGTCACCACATCTGTTGTGTCCTTTATGTATGAAGGGATTTTCCTGACTAGTGGCTGTAATAGTCTATCCAGATATTGGGACAAGTTGGAAGAAATGGATTCTATGCCTGATACGATTGGTCTTCCAGGGGGGGCTTTTAGATCTTTGTGGACCTTTGGGAGGCAATAAAAGACCGGTATTCTTCTTTGGGTACCTAAAATATATCTGGCTTCTTGTTCCAAAAGGACTCCGTCTCTCTTACCTCTATCACAAAGGTCCACTAATTTTAGATGGAACTCTTCCGAGGGATCCTTTTTCAATTTTTTATAGGTGTTTTCATCATTCAATTGTTTCAAACATTCTTTATGGTAGTCTGTTTGATTTAAAACAACTACCGCCCCCCCTTTATCCGCCGGGCGTATTACAATATTCCTATCCTCCTGTAGCTGTTTGATGGCCTCTATTTCTTTCTTGTTCAAATTATTCTTAATAGGACCATTTTTCAAATTACGTAAGTCCCTTTCCACATTTCTCCTAAAAGTTGCTATCTCTGGGCTAATCTCTTGTGTAGGGAATTTTTTAGATTTCAATTTTAATTCTGTGTGTATATATCCACTTTTCAAATCTTCATCCTGTATAACTATTGGGTTTTTTATGAAGTACCTCTTTAAGCAAACCTTCCGTACGAATTTTTCGATCCCAATATAGGTGGTAAATTTATCTAACCTAGCGGTTGGTGCAAATTTAAGCCCCTTATTTAATAGTGTTTCTTGTGCACGTGTTAAACTTACATTACTCAAATTAATTATGTTCGTCGGGTTCTGTGTGAGTGATATCCTATTCTTCTTTGAGTGTCGTCCCCTTCGTGATTTCCTCCTCTTTTGTGGTCCTCTGTCCTGACTCGTGTTGATTGATACCTCTTGTGTTGTGGTGAAGATTCCTGTGTGTGGTAGTGTGATCTGGTCTGTGACCAATTGTTCCCCTCTCTGTGTTGATTGTTCTCCCAATTGTGACCGTGCCATTGTGTTTGGCGTGTATGATTTTCCCTGTTTCTGTGTCTTAGATTGTATTCGTGTTTCCGTGTATGTTGTCCCCTGTTTCTCTGTGGTGTCGGTGTCCGTGTATTCCTTATCCTTGTTTTGCAATGTGATGGGGTTTGATCTAAAAAAAGCGGCGAAGTTAATACCTCATATCTATTCGTGATTGGAACCTTATACTGTTCCTGTAGTTCATTCGATTTACCTTCCCCTAGATCTACCCTTTCTCTTTCTTTCTGTCTTCCTTCTCCCAAGGATATATTGTTTTGGTTCAATTTGTAACTCTTCATCTTTTTAGATTTTTTATAAATAATGTCCTTTTCAAGTGTATCCAGACTTTTACATATACGTTCTTCCCATTTCTGGTTTATATCTTCATTTTTATATTGATCCACACTCTGTTTCAGTATTTCTATCTTTTTTAGAAGTTCAGTCATCAATTCCGTTCTTCTATTAATTATCATTTGTATTAGGTTATTTGACTGTGTCTTCAAAAAAAGATCCCATTCTTTACTGAACTCTTCACTGATTAGGTCTGAGGCAGGGGTTTTTGTTAATAGGAGACCTTTTGGAATAAAGCCTTTATGTATATACTGTGTTAGGGTTTTGATTTCCCACCTATTTCTTAGTTCTTTTTGTAAGGTCTTCTCTAATTCCCTATAAGTGTCCTCCATAGGCTTCTCTAGGATCAAATTGTTTTCTCCATCTACATCAAACATAAAATTATCAATTTTCTGATATTTTAAATCCATATGTTGCCAGATCTTCATAGTGGTTGAGAGGGAGCACAACTGACCCGGGTGAAAAAGGAAAAGCTAATTGTAAAATAAACAGTGGCTCAACCCCTCAACACAATATGAACGGGTGCACACCCACCGGTTCACCCCGTCCCGTAAAACGAAATAAGAATAAAAAACGTGGGGGCACTCAACAGATCTGTATATGGATTTTTGTTTTAATATATATAAACCACAATGTATAAACCACAATAAAATTCCACAATAAAATTCCACAATAAAAAATTTTTGCAATAAAATTCCACCTTGCGTGCGAATGAAAATGAAAAAAAGTCCACAGTGCATGCAAATGAAATAAGGTCCACAGAGAAACTCCACCTTGTATGCAATGAAAACCCGCTCTTGTATTCAATATTCAATATGGACTGGCGGTATAGACGTCAATTTCCTTGTAAAATGTCCGTGTTAAAATGCTCCACAATATATTCACCACAGTTTGACTATCATCTATATTCAGTCTCTCATATACAGATATAGATGCAAGTACATTACCACACTTGTTCCACACTTGTTCCTCTCCCGGTACGGTGCGATGCAAACGGCGTGTTCGTTGCTTCTTTCCCCTGCCAGGACCTGGCGCAGCGTCCCACGTGATCACTCCGTCACTCCGTGGCGTCCCACGTGACGGTGGCGGGGAGAGCTTTGATTGGTCACACCGATTTTTAAAGTGCAGCTAACCGGGTTTGATCGTGTGGTTCTCTAGCTGTGGATATATTGATATTGAAGATAATCGCCTACTCCCAAACGCGTTTCGGGGCTCTCTTATTCTTGCCCCTTCTTCAGTGGTAGAAAGGCGATATTCAAGGCTCCCTTATTTATAAGCCCATCCATCCGGATTGGATCTAGGCATTCCCAAAAACATGGATATAACTCCATATGGAGCGGGTTTGTAACCCCATGGTGTGAAGCTTCTATATTCATTAAAAACGTTATATAAACACCTTGATATCATCTTTTTATTTATATACATATGTATTATTTGGATATTGAAACAAATTAACTGTTTATTGAATACTTATTAAAATAGAGTCTGGAAGACATGGATGGAAAGTATAGACATAAACATGAATGGAAGGGCATAGATGGGAACAGGGAGGAGATTTGGCAGCGAGGGGAGATCGGAGTGCTGATAAAACAGCCTGACGCCGATGTCCCATCACCAGCCAGATCTCACTCCCTAGTGTCTATAAAAACCCAAAAAGCTCCATCTCAGCATTTAGTCCTCTTGGGATCAAAGACTGAAATTCAAATATTCTTCTTGTTTCCGTCCTGGACATTCGTGCTATGAAATTACCTCCCCTCCAAGGTTGTATTACTTTTTCTATTGCCATGAATACTAAGCTTGAAGGATCGCTGTTGTGGACCTCTTTATAGTGTCTGGAAAGGGAGTGTAATAGGTAGCCTTTTTTAATATTCCCAATATGTTCGGCTACTCTTTTTTTCAGAGTCCTCTTAGTTCTGCCCAGATATTGTTTCCCACATGGACATTCAAGTAGGTAAATGACATTCATTGACCCACACGTCAATCCATCTTTTATGTCCAGGTAGAAATTATTCTGAGTGGAACAAGCCCTTTCTATTTTCCTCGGGATGGCTGGATTATTCCTACAGCATACACACTTTCCACACTTAAAGAACCCTTTAAGAGATAGCCAATTCTTTTTTGATGTATCTGGGGGATTTTTTAAAAAATTTTTGATGGTGGGTGCCACTTTCAACCCCAAATTGGGTGCTTTTGTATATATGAACTTAGGTTCCTTCGTCATTTTTGTGCCCATTATTTTATCGTCTAGAAGATGGCCCCAGTGTTTTTAATGATCTTTTCCACCCCTTTGTGTTGTGAATTAAATGGTAGAATGATCCTTGGGCTCTCTTCACATTCTTCTATACTTTTACTTTCCCTTTCATTTTTCACAAAAAATTCCTTTCTTTCCATTTTCTCTACTGTTTTAATCGACCTCTCTATGGCCCACATTGGATAGTCCTTCTCTATAAACTGATATTTCAATTGTTGTGCCTCTCTCTTATATTGATCATCCTCCGTACAATTCCGTTTTAGTCTCCTCATTTGGCTGGTGGGAACATTTACCAGCCACCTGGGGAGATGACAACTAGAATATCGGATATAGCTATTTCTATTTGTGGGTTTAAAATGTGTACTGCATACCAATCTATTATCTTTCACATTAATATTTAGATCCAAAAATTGAATTTCTGTCCTATTCCAAGAAGCCGTAAATTGTAGTCCTCTATTGTTGGTGTTGAGATTCATTATAAAACTCTGTAGTGAATCTAATTCTCCACTCCAGATAAACAGAATATCATCTATATATCTCCGCCATAGGGTCAGGTTAAACCCACAAATAGAAATAGCTATATCCGATATTCTAGTTGTCATCTCCCCAGGTGGCTGGTAAATGTTCCCACCAGCCAAATGAGGAGACTAAAACGGAATTGTACGGAGGATGATCAATATAAGAGAGAGGCACAACAATTGAAATATCAGTTTATAGAGAAGGACTATCCAATGTGGGCCATAGAGAGGTCGATTAAAACAGTAGAGAAAATGGAAAGAAAGGAATTTTTTGTGAAAAATGAAAGGGAAAGTAAAAGTATAGAAGAATGTGAAGAGAGCCCAAGGATCATTCTACCATTTAATTCACAACACAAAGGGGTGGAAAAGATCATTAAAAACACTGGGGCCATCTTCTAGACGATAAAATAATGGGCACAAAAATGACGAAGGAACCTAAGTTCATATATACAAAGCACCCAATTTGGGGTTGAAAGTGGCACCCACCATCAAAAATTTTTAAAAATCCCCAGATACATCAAAAGAATTGGCTATCTCTTAAAGGGTTCTTTAAGTGTGGAAAGTGTGTATGCTGTAGGAATAATCCAGCCATCCCGAGGAAAATAGAAAGGGCTTGTTCCACTCAGAATAATTTCTACCTGGACATAAAAGATGGATTGACGTGTGGGTCAATGAATGTCATTTACCTACTTGAATGTCCATGTGGGAAACAATATCTGGGCAGAACTAAGAGGACTCTGAAAAAGAGTAGCCGAACATATTGGGAATATTAAAAAGGCTACCTATTACACTCCCTTTCCAGACACTATAAAGAGGTCCACAACAGCGATCCTTCAAGCTTAGTATTCATGGCAATAGAAAAAGTAATACAACCTTGGAGGGGAGGTAATTTCATAGCACGAATGTCCAGGACGGAAACAAGAAGAATATTTGAATTTCAGTCTTTGATCCCAAGAGGACTAAATGCTGAGATGGAGCTTTTTGGGTTTTTATAGACACTAGGGAGTGAGATCTGGCTGGTGATGGGACATCGGCGTCAGGCTGTTTTATCAGCACTCCGATCTCCCCTCGCTGCCAAATCTCCTCCCTGTTCCCATCTATGCCCTTCCATTCATGTTTATGTTTATGTCTATACTTTCCATCCATGTCTTCCAGACTCTATTTTAATAAGTATTCAATAAACAGTTAATTTGTTTCAATATCCAAATAATACATATGTATATAAATAAAAAGATGATATCAAGGTGTTTATATAACGTTTTTAATGAATATAGAAGCTTCATACCATGGGGTTACAAACCCGCTCCATATGGAGTTATATCCATGTTTTTGGGAATGCCTAGATCCAATCCGGATGGATGGGCTTATAAATAAGGGAGCCTTGAATATCGCCTTTCTACCACTGAAGAAGGGGCAAGAATAAGAGAGCCCGAAACGCGTTTGGGAGTAGGCGATTATCTTCAATATCAATATATCCACAGCTAGAGAACCACACGATCAAACCCGGTTAGCTGCACTTTAAAAATCGGTGTGACCAATCAAAGCCTCCCCGCCACCGTCACGTGGGACGCCACGGAGTGACGGAGTGATCACGTGGGACGCTGCGCCAGGTCCTGGCAGGGGAAAGAAGCAACGAACACGCCGTTTGCATCGCACCGTACCGGGAGAGGAACAAGTGTGGAACAAGTGTGGTAATGTACTTGCATCTATATCTATATATGAGAGACTGAATATAGATGATAGTCAAACTGTGGTGAATATATTGCGGAGCATTTTAACACGGACATTTTACAAGGAAATTGACGTCTATACCGCCAGTCCATATTGAATATTGAATACAAGAGCGGGTTTTCATTGCATACAAGGTGGAGTTTCTCTGTGGACCTTATTTCATTTGCATGCACTGTGGACTTTTTTTTCATTCGCACGCAAGGTGGAATTTTATTGCAAAAATTTTTTATTGTGGAATTTTATTGTGGAATTTTATTGTGGTTTATACATTGTGGTTTATATATATTAAAACAAAAATCCATATACAGATCTGTTGAGTGCCCCCACGTTTTTTATTCTTATTTCGTTTTACGGGACGGGGTGAACCGGTGGGTGTGCACCCGTTCATATTGTGTTGAGGGGTTGAGCCACTGTTTATTTTACAATTATATTTGAACAATCTGCAAAGTTTCTAAAGCTTAAAGTTGTTATCAAGTTACACTGATAGGATAATGTGTTAACTCACTGATGTTGGCGTTTCTTAAATCTGTACCTTGATCAACCAGGGCTTGCATATGAACCCTCCGAGAATAGCTGTGGCTGTATAATTTCTTGACACCAAGCCTTTGAAGCCCTCAGATTCAATGGTCAACAGTAAATGCAACATCTGAGAGGTTACACTGAGGGAGAGTTCTTCCTCTTTTCCCCTGCTGCCATGGCAATCAGTGGTTATGTGAAATCATAATAAACTGAACTACCTACATATTTCAGAGCATTAGAAATCACAAGTTTAATTCCCCACAGAGGACCCCAAAACATTTTTAAAGTATTGTTTTTATAAAACCCATAAATTTAAAAGTAATTCAAGCTCCTCCCCATTTACCATATAATAAAAAAACACAATTGGTGTAACTGCATCCAAAAATATTGGACATATAAGAGGTTAGAATGAATTACAGCTAAGTTTTGTATCTGGATTGCAGATTCCATGCTGATTCTGTTTGTAATCTGGTGTGCAACAAAAATATAATAATAATAAAAACTCTTATCGCTTATGCCCCTTGAGTTTTAGTGTCCCAAGCTCCAATCTGTCACTGCCAATCAGATTAATGACAAGCAACAAAGTGAGATGCTGAGTTTAAGAATTGACTTTTATGAAACAGGGCAACATGTTTTAAATTCTACTTTCAACATTTGCTTGTACATTTTATTGCTGTCATTTCACACCTGTAATTACATGTTTATGAGTCATTGAACTGGAGAGAAGTTCTAATTACCTGCAAATTACAGATTTTTAGCCTCGCCTTAAAAGTTCCTTCTAAACACAGTGATTATGATAAATGGTTGATAAATAAGGAGCTGATTGACTTTTCCTATTTAAAACTTTTGTTGCCGTTACCAAAGAATTATAAGATTTTATAGAATTTATGGCAATGACACATCAGTGCATATCAGTGTACATGTTTAAGATGCATGCATTACTTTTTATAATTACAACCATAATTCATTTTCAGAGTATTAATAATCCGTTTTATATAGCTTGCATGCCATAAATTTAAACATGATAGTATCTACAGTCTATTAATCTAAGGGAGACACATATTTTTGATTTAGGACATTAGTTTGAATGTTGAGTGGTTTTTTGGTATAGTACAGTGGGCTCAGTGGGCTGAACAACATTGTATCCCCTCTGGATGGAGAGAGCTGAGAAAGAGCAGAAGTATTAATTATTTTACTAAGGATGAGCATGGAAATAAAATTTCTTGCTAAGTTTTCCTCCAGAGGACACAGTAAGCAGGCATCTCACACAGTAAAATATATTACTAATCTTCCTGGATTATTACCAATGAAAAGAGAATCAGTTATTGGGGATTAGAGACTATAATCTGGCATTCAGCAAGATGTTTTAGGATTAACCACAGGTAATATAAGGGGTTTCTATAACACAATCAATCTTTCATTATTGTGTCTGAGACATATTAACATCTTAACCTCCTAACTAGAGATGAGTGAATGTTTAAAAAATTTGATATGGATACTTCGCCAAATTTCTCCAAGAAATTTGCTTTGTTCTGAATTAATTTGTCATGAAGCACATTAAGTCAGCTATATTATCCCGCCTGCAGAGAGAGTGTATCACAGTGTACATAACTGTGCATTTCAGCAACATGCAAAACTAGCCCTCTCTGGTAGTGAAACAGTTAGGCCTCTTTCACACGGGCGTCATGTTTGACGCCCGAATTGGATGCGGGTGCGTTGCGGGAATATGCGCGATTTTTCCACGCGTGTGCAAACTTTTGTAATGCGTTTTGCACGCACGTTGGAAAAATCGCCATGTTTGGTACCCAGACCCGAAGCCGGACTTCATCACTGAAGTCCGTTTTCGGGTAGAGTATTCTGGAGATTTTATTATTTTCCCTTATAACATGGTTATAAGGGAAAATAATAGCATTCTCAATAAAGAATGCTTAGTAAAATGAGGATTAAGGGGTTAAAAATAAAAAACAACTTACCTTAGCCACTTGATCGCGTAGTTGGCGATCTCTCTTCTCTCTTCAAGCTTTAGTTATATTCTAAAGGACCTGTGATGACATCACATTACATGGTCTAATCACATGGTCCATGTTGAAAGGGAAAATAATAAAGATCGGGTCCCGTCGCTTAGCAACCATGCGGGAAAATCGCACTGCATCCGCACTTGCTTGCAGATGCTTGCGATTTTCCCGCAGCCCCATTCACTTCTATGGGGCCTGTGTTGCATGAAAAATGCAAAATATAGAGCATGCTGCGATTTTCACGCAACGTAGAAGTGATGTGTGAAATTCACCACTCATGTGCATAGCCCCATAGAAATGAATGGGTCCGGATTTAGAGGGGGTGCAATGCGTACACCTCACGCATTCGACCCGCGCGGAAATCACGCCATTGTGAAAGAGGCCTTACTGTGCATCAGTATAACAAGGAGGTCTCATACAGTATACAGATAATTGCATCGTCATGTAGGCCCCCAACAGTCCTAGCTAATCCCTAGCTAAACAAAAAAAAAAGCATGTAGTGGCCTTTAGTACAGAAAAAAAAAAATACATTGCGCACCCCTGCAGGAGCTGTGTCCCAATGACTCTTTAGTGAAACAAAATAATTATATGGAGGCAGCTTCAATAAAGTAGTAGTAGTAGCAGTAGTAAAGTAGTAGTGGAGAAAAAATGAGTTTTTCTTAATCCACGTTGTGGCGGTGCAAATACCTGCTTTTGAATCACTTCTGTTAGGGTACTTTCACACTAGCATTTTGGATTCCGTTTATGAGATCCATTTAAGGGCTCTCACAAACGGTCAGAAACGGATCAGTTAAGCCCCAATGCATTCTGAATGGATAAGGATCTGTTCAGAATGCATCAGTTAGGCTCCGTTTCACCTCTATTCCGTTTTGGAGGCAGACACCAAAACGCAGCATGCAGCATTTTGGTGTCCGTCTGAAGAGGCGAAGCCTAACGGATCCGTTTTTAATTACAATGTAAGTCAATGGGGACGAATCCGTTTTCAATGACACAATATGGTGCATTTGAAAATGGATCCGTTTCCCATTGACTTTCAATGTAATTCAAAACGGATCCGTTTTGGACTTTGTCATTTTTCTTTAAACCTAATGCAAACGGATCCGTTCTGAACGGATACAAACGTTTGCATTATAGGTGCGGATCCGTCTGTGCAAATAAACAGACGGATCCGCACCAACGCAAGTGTGAAAGTACCCTTAGCTGTAGAATGACTGTGGGTCACTATTAGGCTCAGTTTGCACCACTTATTTGGTCAGTTACGGGTCAAACAAAAAGAACAGGTACAGATCTTTTCATGATATCATTTATTTGTGAGTAGGATTGGCTCGTGATTTTGGCTCATTGTGTAACTGTTGTAATTAACTGACCAAATAACTGAAGGTTAATGTTAGTGTCAAGTATAATTTACTTAACCCTGCAGTGGCCATGCAGTGGCCCAAGATTCTAATATAGTGGTAAATAACTTACTCATTTCACAGTTTCTGGGGTGTCCACATTGATTGATAATAACCTATTGTGTTAGCCACTGATTCTAGTATAGTGGTAAAGAGGTTTCCAATTTTACACCATCTGCTGTTACTACATAAATTGATAGATTACCTATTTTACTAGCCACTGATATAAGTAGTGGCCCCATGACAGAGCGGGGAGGGTGTCATCGTTAAGTTTGTGTTGTTTTATTTTTTTCTTCTTCTGATCCATTAGAAGAACAATCCAAAAAAAGGGATCCTGTTTTATGAGCATCAGCCTTGACACGGTCAGTGTTTGGTAAGTAATTGATCAGTATTTTTATGGCAAAAACAGGAGTGGGTTCTAATTAGAGATGATGGAAATATTTGCATCTGTGTTTCGAACCAAGTCTTGCTTTTGGCTTCCAAATCATGATGAGATCCTGATGCAAAATACTGACCGTGTGATTGCCACCTTATGGATGCTCCAAAGACAGGATCTGTAGTGTATTCAATTTTTCAGTTCATCTGACAGATCAGAAGAAGGGTAAAATAAATTGTGATGTCAATGGCCAAACATGGACAGTAGTGACTTCAGAACAGAGTGGTCAGGGTGGCAACAGCATGAGGAGTAAACGTTGTGACCCAGTCACAGAGTGGGGAGGAGGGTTCAATAGCACTGGCAGTAACAGCCCAAAATTGTGGCAGTAGTAGAAGATGGCAGCAGAGGCAGCAGGTTTGTGGCATCAGGTGGGTGGCAGGATCTGAATAGTGGCTGAAGCACATAGCCACATTTCACAAGGCATCAGATTAGTCCAAAGCCATGGAACTTTAATATCCAGAGTCAGACACAAAAAGTCAGACACCCAAGCCAGAATGCAGAGTCAGACAAAAGAAGTGATCAACCAAAGCTAGGACTAAGCCTTTTGATGGTAAGCCTTATGAGAGGAGTAACAGAAACCCAGTGTGTTGAGAGATTATAAGGAGAGACTAGTGGAGACGAGAGTGTTACCACAGCCTATAGACTGCATTTGCACCCAATATGAGACAGGAGTTAGGCTACGGTGCCTGTTCACAGTTTATGGTGAAGTACAAGCTGTATTTGGAGCCACATTTCTCAGTATGAACGTGTTATTGGGAATTGTCAGGAAGGCAAGATATTTATATATATATATATATATATATATATATATATATATTGTGGTAAGGTGCAGGGTGCCGTCATGGATGGCAGGTACGTGTCACCGAGGTTCATAGCCTCGGTGAGGTAAGAGCCATTTTGTTGATGTCAGCAGCTGGTAGTGCTACTGACACAGTTGCTAGATAGCATGGCTGCAAAGCCGATCCGGGTCGGCTCTTACCGGGAGCAGCTAAAGTGTAGGGTGGGTGGTTGCTCCCCACGACCCAGTCCTGGTTTTGGGCTGGGTTTAAAAACACAGCCAGCACCAGCAGCTGGGAGAGTGATTGTCCTGCAGCTGCTGGTAGTGCTGTGGAGTTCCCTGGGATGGAAGCAGAAGCCCAGCAAAGAGGCGTGCAGTCGGCCTGGAAGCCTGAGGGTGGATTGTCCTGCGGCTGGGCTGACAGCCAAGTGCGAACACGCACCTAAACCTCCCAGGTGATTGGAACCTGTATTAGACTTTTTGTTTTGCCTTACGTTTTCTGCTGTGTGTGAATTAACACTAAGTGACTGTTTGGAGTTTATTTTATGCAAGTGTGAATTAAACACTGTTTGCTGCACTTCCTGGACTCCCTTTGCCTCTGTACTGCACCCGCACCGCTGTCTACCAGAGCGACTCCCCACATTTGGTGTCGGATGCGGGCATGCGCAGTGAGGCTGGCGTGAACGCCGAATTTTTTTTTGTTTTGCTGAGCACAAGTGCATGGCATATATTAAACCGGCAAAGTTACAAGCAGGAATTTCTGGCAACATGGAGGCGGTTGTAAAAGCTCTCATGGAGGCTAACCTGCAGCAGCGGGAGGCTAACAAGCAGCAGCAGGAGACTAATCAGCTGCTTTTGCAACACGTGATGGCTTTACAAATGGCAGGAGCGTCCCAACACGTCCATGATGCCCGGAAAGCGGTCCGTGCGGCGATGCCAAAGATGACCCCCTCGGACGACGTTGAGACCTATCTGGCGGTCTTTGAAAAGGTGGCCGTGAGGGAGAAGTTACTCCGTGACCAATGGGCTGAGGTGGTTGCTCCGTTCCTGGCATCCGGACCCCAACAGGTTTTCTTTGATTTAACGGATGACCAGGCTACTGATTACCCGACGGTGAAGGGGGAGATCCTAGCCAGACTGGGAGTAAACGTGTTGGTCCGTGCTCAGCGGGTCCACCAGTGGGACTTTAAAGCGGCTGAACCCGCCAGGCCGCAGTACTATGAGTTGCTGCACAGGTTGCAAAAATGGCTGCAGCCTGATATCCTAAGTCCGACTGCTATGCTGGACCGACTGCTGGCTGACATGTTCTGGAGGGCCTTGCCTTACCCCCTTCAGCACTGGCTCGGCCACCCGCTAATGCTCTAGAAATGGTCGATCTAGTGGAGCGCTATGAGGCCACCAAAAACTTGCAAGGGGGTGTTGTTGGGAGGGGGCTGGTCAAACCCCGGAGGTCTCCCATCCAGTCCCGATGACTGATACCCGAGAAACCTGCTCGGCTGTACCCCCTGTAGACCCGGCTCCGATTGTCTGCTGGCGGTGTCAGGAAGTCAGGTGTATCGCAGGAAGTCAACGGGGAGGAGCATCCCGTTGTCTTCCTCATCCGTAAACTCACCCCAGCCGAGACCAGGTACAGCATCGTGGAGAGAGAGTGCCTAAACATCAAGTGGGCACTCGAGGCCCTCCGTTATTATCAAGTGGATAAGCCAGGCCAAAGAGAGGAATGCTCGGGTCACCAGGTGGTTTCTGTCTCTACAGAATTACAAATTTACGGTGGAGCACAGAGCAGGCCGTTTGTTGAGGAATGCGGACGCCCTCTCCCGGGTACACTGTTTTTCGTGTGTCCACCCCCTCAGGGTTGAACAAAGGGGGGGGTATGTGGTAAGTTGCAGGGTGCCGTCATGGATGGCAGGTACGTGTCACCGAGGTTCATAGCCTCGGTGAGGTAAGAGCCATTTTGTTGATGTCAGCAGCTGGTAGTGCTACTGACACAGTTGCTAGATAGCATGGCTGCAAAGCCGATCCGGGCCGGCTCTTACCGGGAGCAGCTAAAGTGTAGGGTGGGTGGTTACTCCCCACGACCCAGTCCTGGTTTTGGGCTGGGTTTAAAAACACAGCCAGCACCAGCAGCTGGGAGAGTGATTGTCCTGGAGCTGCTGGTAGTGCTGTGGAGTTCCCTAGGCTGGAAGCAGAAGCCCAGCAAAGAGGCGTGCAGTTGGCCTGGAAGCCTGAGGGTGGATTGTCCTGCGGCTGGGCTGACAGCCAAGTGCGAACACGCACCTAAACCTTGGAACCTGTATTGGACTTTTTGTTTTGCCTTACGTTTTCTGCTGTGTGTGAATTAACACTAAGTGACTGTTTGGAGTTTATTTTATGCAAGTGTGAATTAAACACTGTTTGCTGCACTTCCTGGACTCCCTTTTGCCTCTGTACTGCACCCGCACCGCTGTCTACCAGAGCGACTCCCCACAATATATATATATATATATATATATATATAGCCATGTGAAACAGAGAAGTTTATTGATGTATACTCCACACATGTAAGATAGACAGCCAGCCAGAAGTTACAAAAGCCAGAGTGTCACCAGAATCAATACCTCACCAAGAGCCTGTTATTAGGATTACAGATATCACTAACTAGTAATGTCCTTTCAATGGATTACAACTACTGTACCTCTTTGCATTGCAATAGTCACTGCACGCTAGTCCAGGGAGCTGTAGAAACTTGAGTATCAACTACTAACCCCATCAAGCCACCACACTCACACACTAAGCCCCTGTGGTCCCAGTGGTTGCTTAAGTATACCACCAACTGCGGTTTAGGTTCTGCTCCATGTCCTGCTGCTGCCAGGGGTGCACCGCCAATGAGGTAAGGTAAGGCAATTGCCCCAGGAGGGGCAGGTAGGGACAAGTGGGGGGCAGTGGAAGGACCATGGCCAATAACCGCTTCCATTGTGGAAGCGCTGATCTCTGCATATTCAACTGTATTGCTGTTCTCAAGACAACGATACAATTGAATGCCGCAGCAGGGCATCGGTTTGATATCTCCCTGCCTGGCCATTCCTTCTAATAGGCTTTAGTATATTGCCTGTAACCTATCAGAGGTGATGTTATCATCATCGCACTGCCTGAGCTGGGCTGTATACAGCTCAGGACACAGACCGAAAGAGGTCTGTGTCCTACACCACATTGCTGACAGCAGCAAAGAGATAAGGGTACTTTCACACTAGCGTTGGTGCGGATCCGTCTGTTTATTTGCACAGACGGATCCGCACCTCTAATGCAAACGTTTGTATCCATTCAGAACGGATCCGTTAGCATTAGCTTTAAAGAAAAATGACAAAGTCCAAAACGGATCCGTTTTTAATTACATTGAAAGTCAATGGGGAACGGATCCATTTTCAAATGCACCATATTGTGTCACTGACAACGGATCCGTCCCCATTGACTTACATTGTAAAAAAAAAACGGATCTGTTAGGCTCCGCCTCTTCATGCTACGCATGCTGCGTTTTGGTGTCTGCCTCCAAAACGGAATAGAGGCGGAACGGAGCCTAACTGATGCATTCTGAACGGATCCTTATCCATTCAGAATGCATTGGGGCTTAACTGATCCGTTTTGGACCGTTTGTGAGATCCCTGAAACGGATCTCACAAACGGAATCCAAAACACTAGTGTGAAAGTACCCTAAGTATTGAGTGTATGTCTATTACATAAGTATTGAGTGTATTATAATTTTTTTTGCAGCATGCTGTTTGGTCTCAAGCGGGGGGGACATTATTCTATAACTGGGGAAGCCCTATGGGGACATTGAGAGCTCTAAAAAGGGGCATTTTTGTATAGGTACACATTATAAGGGGGCCGCTCTGAGGACATTTATTCTACTAGGTGTGAAAAAGGAGGTAATTTTTGGTACTGGCATACATTATTAGGGAGCGTTTTGTACTGGCACACATTCTAAGACATTTATTCTACTGGGGGCACTAAAAGGGGGTATTTTTTTTTTGTACTGGTACACTTTATATGAAAGCATTTTTGTACTTGCACACATTGCAAGGAGGAATTATTTTACTGGCAAACATCATAACGGGCTATTTTTTTGTACCGGCACATTTTATAAGGGGGCATTTTTGTACAGGCACATATTATAGGGGGAGTTATTACTACTGGGAGCATTATAGTGAGCTTTGTTACTACTGGGAGACTACGAAGTATATGATCACTAGTATGGGCACTACGGGGGCATTATTACTTCTAGGACAAAATGAGGGACATTATTACTATTAGGGGCACTGTTACCACATAGTGCACTCTGGCAGAGAATTATTACTACTGGTGGGACTTTTGGGAGTATTTTTACAGTGGGGGCACCCTAGCACAGTATCAGCTTAGCACAATTATTTTTGGTGGACCCTATGTTTATGGAACTATAAGTGTCAGGGAAAGTATTTGTTGGGTTATATTTTTGTGCACTGTATGCCAGTAATTATTGAAGGGGACTAGTATTTGCAGTGTAGTATTTGGGAGCACAGTGGGCAAGCTATTGGGGGGGGGGGGAGGATAGGGTGTTCAGAAGGTGGGGAGGATGATGGAAAAGTAGGAAACTATGATGTCTGTGTGCTAAATTCTGCAGAGACAAGAGATAGCTGAAAGAAATCATTATGGCTGCCTGCTCTGAATGGAGAAGATAAGAAAATTAGTGGAGACATCACTGGATGTAATAGGTATGTGGTGTTGTATTACCCTCCATGTTTTGTAGCACTCTGTGTAATGTTATCCAAGTATGCCTTTAACACTATGGTTGGAGGGAAGTGTTTAGGTTGAGAATTTGGCATGGGTGGACGGCATTTCAGTTTTTGCCTCAGGCAGCAGAAAGGCTAAGTGTACCCCTGGCTGCTGCGAGCTGGTTACTTAAGTAGGTGGGTGAAGAAATGTCCTTATCAGAGACTCAAGACTAAAGTTACTGCTTACTGCTCTTGTCCCCACCCCCTTACAGCAGTCATTGCAGTGGAGAATGAGTGCAGAGGGTCCCCCTGGTCAGACCTTCGTGAGGATGGGCGATGGCGCACATAGGCAGCGAACAACCAACTACATAGAATTTCTCGATAGTAGTTGAGCTTATCATACCTCAGCCTATTTTGGACCCGGTAGTGAAGGTCTAACATCGTGGAGAGCCAGTAGTCATCCCTCTGCCAAATGATAATGCTGCTGTGACTACTAACAACTTAGCATGCAACTGGCCATTTGCACAACGGAATCAGAGCCTCCACCTGCCTCCATCTCCACTGCATACTGCCACGGTCTGTCAGGGTCATCTGCCTGGGCTTCCTCATTAGTGATGGACGAACATCTGCTGGGACGGTTCGCGAACACAATCGCGCGAACGCGATCAAATGTTTGCCAACCGCAGGTTCGCGGCGGGTCCCAATCATTTTAATGGCAGGTGAACCTGAAAAACCTCCAGGTCATATCTGCAGCCACAAAATACTTACTAGATGTGCACACATAGTCCCACAACATGGACACTGACATACCAGAAGTATTACGCGAATCTGTGATCTACAAGCATTATTTTTTTAAATGCGAAATTTCTGCAAAGTATTAATCGCAAGAGCACATAAGTTCTGAAGGCATGGCAACACAGCAACTTGTTTACTCTGACTAGCAAATAGATGGATGCGATGGTTGGAGCGAAGTTCAATGAGGAAGAGGAAGAACTCCTGGTGACTGTAAGTAATGTTACATTAAAGTAGTGTATTTGATTACATTTCACCTGCATGTCTGAACAATCGCTTTATATGCATAAAGATTGTTATAAAAAAATCGCCAGTGCGACCTTCTGCGATTCTAATTTTTCTTAAGTGCACCAAACTTCCCATTTTATAAGGTCTCCCTAGATATTATTGATTTTTGCACTAAGTATTCCTGTGACATTACACCCACTATGTTAGGTTACCCTGCAGAGTGGCCGACCGCACAGCGTCATTGGTTGCTAATGCTAACTCACTATGATACCGTGCACTTCTTGCCGCCAACACTGTACAGTAATGCACTTGTATAGATCATACAAGTGTATCACAGTACAGAGGTGGTGACCAGGAAGCGCACGTCGTCATAGCAACCAATGACGCCGTGTGCTTGTCCACTCTGCGGGACGGCAGGACGGGTCTGTGCGGTCCGTAGTTTTGAAAAAACACGCCCGTGTGCATGGGGCCTTACTGTTACGGTTAGAAGATGGGATTGTATTTCGACTGTATGTGGGTGGTGTCTGAGCCATCAGATACTGTCCAACTAAGCAGAGATGTATCTGTCTAGTGAAGTGATGGTACGGTATGGGGTGTACAGCTGGTTTGTCTCTCCGGGATGCACCCTGGGTAACAGTAAATGAACCATCAAATACTGGCGGTGCATGCGGCCTAAATCTAATATTTCCACCTCAAAGCATTAAATACTTTTTTCTGTTTACTTGATTACATTTTTTCCATACTATTATTGTTAAAAAGGGGGATTATATGCTTGCATTTTTCTCTTGCAGTGGATGTTGGTTCGGGGCTACGACAGCACCCAATCCCACGCCGAGAAACAAAGGATAGTGCGGGATTTGGCCTATCAAATGTGGAGCAAAATGGGTCGCACACACCGCCGTCTGGCCATTTTAAAAAAAATGGTCAAACAGGAAAAGAAGGCAGCCCCATTTCATTAAAATAATCCGGGATCAAAAATGCTCAGGTACATACGTAAATAACTTTTTAATGTTTTGCCAACACTGTAATGTATACAGTGCTAAGCAAAAGTATTCACCCCCCTTGACTTTGTTCTTTTTTTTGTTGCCTCACCACCTGGAGTTAACATGGATTGTTTGAGGATTTCCATCATGTAATTTTTAGAACATGCCTACAACTTTGACCTTCTTTTAAATGTGTTAATTGTAAAGCAAGCAACTAATAGGACAAAATAACAGAAAAGATCAATGTGTATAACTGTTCACCCCACTAAAATCAATACTTTGTAGAGCCATCTTTTGCAGCAATCACAGCTCCAAGTCGCTTTGGATAAGTCTCTATGAGCAGTTGCCACATTTTACCACAGGCGTTTTTGGCCATTCCTCCTTGCAATACTGATCCTGCTCTTTAAAATTTGATGGTTTGTGCTTGTGAACAGCAATCTTTAAGTCTGACCACAGATTTTCTATTCGATTGAGATCTGGGCTTTGACTAGGCCATTCCAACACATTTATATGTTTCCCCTTAAACCACTCAACTGTTGCTTCAGCAGTGTGTTTGGGGTCATAGTCCTGCTGGAAGATGAACCTCCGTCCTAGCCTCAAATCACGCACAGAGTGGGACTGGTTTTGCTCAAGAATATCCCTGTCCATCTTTCACTCAACTCTGACCAGTTTCCCAGTCCCGACTGATGAAAAATATCCCCACAGCATAATGCTGCCACCACCATGTTTCCTTGTGGGGATGATGTTCTTTGGGTGATGTGATGTGTTGTTGGCTTTGTGCCAGACAAGTGACGGACTGAATTATCACTGTGTCTGCAGTAGAAGCCTGAGGCCTAGTCTCCTTCCTACAGGCTTTGGACACAGGACAATGGAGACCCCCACTCTGACCTATTTGGTTTAGAGGGAACTATAAACCATGAATTTTTGGTTGAGTTTATAGGCCACACTTTTCGCATTCCCCTTTAAAGTAGCAAGGTGTGAATCCATAAACGCAATAAGGGTTAACTCTGCTCAGAGACTCCAAATGTAGAGAAATAGATCATCCTATGATACACTGAGGAGATAATCCCATCCCATGGGTCTCCTCTCGCTCTATTGTTCCATCAAGACACTGTGGAGGGGATGTATTTTTTCATGCTGTTAATTTTGGATTGAGTTATGTGTCATAAAGTTGGCAGCCACTGCAATTATATATAGATCCCTCCATATTGGAATATCTTTATATCAAATGTTCTTAAGATTTTGGAGTTGTTTATTTAAAATCTGAACATTTTGTGATCACAGATGTTCCTATTCCCTCCATTCGGAAAAGGCGACTGGTGGAGGTTGTGGAGGTAGAGGAGGAAGAGGAGGTGGAGGCCGGACCCTCCCAGCCTATTGAGCCACCCCCGCCAGATTAGGGTGAAGTGAAGGAGGTGAAAAGTGCTGTACCCTCCAGCACCACCCCATCTCAGGACTAGGAGGAAGAGGAGATGATCACCAGCCCCCGGCAGGAGGGTAAATATGTGCACATAGCAATATGATTAGGTATCCATAACATGTACATAAACATTAAAAGGGTCAAAAATGAGGCGACAACATACACTCTAGTAATAAAAAAAAAAAAAAAAAACATTGGCAATAACTCTTTAATTTACTTTAAAACCATTGATTTAACAAATAAATAATATTAAACTCAATTGAATCATCATTAACTAACAAACAAAATAAAATTATAATGTACTGAAATATCACTAACTAATAAACCATATAATGATCATAAAGACTTTAAATAAAAAAAAAAAATGAAAAAAAGGTAAACAATACACAAACAGACATATTTTGCACCGCCGTCTACATATCGACTGGCTATATAAAAATATCAGATGATATTACCCCTCCGGTGAACAATTTAAATTAAAAAAATAATAATAATAATTAAACGAAAATATGAATTTATTTAATGGGAAATGATACAATATGTGTAAAATAAAAAATATAAAAAAGATATGTATAAAAAATGTATAAATATAAAATATATATATATAAGAGACAAGGATGGTGAAATGTCTCTATATAGACCGGTATTTTTCTTGATTTATGTATGCCTGGTGTATTAGGAGGACAATGGTTCTCTTTTTTTCGCTCTTTTGTTATCAATATATGCTTTCAAGACGGGTAATTTCTGTGATTCGCATTGTAGATGGTAAGTATTCAATCTGCGACCATTTGTATGGAAT
This sequence comes from Bufotes viridis, assembly GCA_033119425.1. Taxonomy (NCBI): domain Eukaryota; kingdom Metazoa; phylum Chordata; class Amphibia; order Anura; family Bufonidae; genus Bufotes; species Bufotes viridis. The sequence goes on along the minus strand of CM065591.1, from coordinate 44,225,402 downwards.
TAAACAACACAGTCAATGTTCACCTGTGCGGCCGCTGCTGGTGTTGGATGGAACCTTCAAATCACTGCAAATCAACCCAGATTTAGGTGGGTAAGGGTAAATGGTTTCCCTATTTACCTCACCTCCTTAGGCTATAGAAATTTCAATCGCGATACTGACCCCACAGGTGCGGGCTTACCTCCGCTTGCGCCGCTATTTGATAGTGTTTGTTGTTTCTCATTCACTTGTATGCCGGCGTCCCGGCTATAGCGGTATTGGCGTCCCTCGTGTGTCTCACGGTAATATGATAGCTCCGTGCAAGGTTTGCGGCTCTTTACTCACAGCTGTTAGCAGGGAGACGTATTAGGTTCCTTCGTTGTAGAGGTGGTATCTTTGTCTTTATCACAGTGCACTGTATTTCTTATTGTGGTTGGGGTATCTGTCCAAAGTTTTACGCCAAACGCGTTTCAGGGAATGCTTTCCCCTTCCTCAGTGGCATTACCCCAATTCTGTCAGTTGGTATCTTTTATAGGTCCACCGGTCTCTGAAGATCCAGTTAGGATCCTGGCAGTTTCCAAAACCTGGCTTGGATTTTATGATAATAGGTCTCTCTATGCTGTTGCGATTTGTTTGCGGTTTGGATGCGTTTTCTTATATACAAGTGTGTTTTTTATGCTGCAGTTGCAGCTCTATATATATAATATAGCCCATTAAGGATTTTCATATTGGGCCTTCAGTTATCTAATTTCACCTAACGGAGGAATATTATTCAAGATTTTGTTCATTGTCTCGATATAATAAAAACAAATACAATATGCAATAGTAATCAAATCAAATATGGTGATACAGTAGCATACTGTTATAACTTTTTATGCTCAATATATAAACACATATACATAAATAAAGTATTTTATTTTTTCTTAATTTTTTCTTGGAGATCTCCTTTATTTTAAGTTTTGTATTTGATAATTGTTCCCACATCTGCGATTTGTTTACAGTATACATACATTTTTTAAACAAATAGTGTATTGTTTGTCTTCTGTATACTTCATTATTTTGTTTGGGTAGGTCATGTAGAATTTTGATCAAAGAATAGAAAAGCAACACATAAAAATTCTCCATCAAAAAAGGGGGTGCATGAGATGATCATGCTTTTGGAAAAATTGCCTTAATTTAATTTATTTTTTTTCTACTAAGTTATATAAATCATTTGTACAGTTATAAGGTGTATTGTATTTTTGTAATATTGCTCAGTTTTATTGTAATAGCTCGGCCTAAATCAGCCAGAATTGACAGCAGCTGGTAAATACATGTCAAATACATATAGGGTCCATTCACACGTCTGTTAAATGTGTCTGCATACCACAATTGGGAGGAACGTTTACAAACCCATTGATTTTAAATTCCAGTTCGAAAAATTCAGCATTCACAGGATACAGAAGTAAGTGTCAGCCATTACAGGCCTCAAAAATTAGCCGGCAGGCGTTCCCCTGAAAGCAAATAACTTTATTCTCTGTTGCTTGTGGTATATTAGGCATTCACGGGATACAGAAGTAAGTGTCAGCCATTATAGGCCTCAAAAATTAGCTGACACGTGGGCTGCCTGTCATGAGGAATTTTAAACAAACATGGTCTACTGTTCACATGTGTTGAATTCCTCCGAGATCCATGCCTCATTCATTTTTAGAAATGTGAGGTAGTCAACACTCTCATGAGCTAGGCGAGTCCGCTTATCGGTCACGATCCCCCCTGCTGCACTGAACGTCCTTTCAGACAGGACACTTGATGAGGGGCAAGCCAACAGTTCCATTGCAAATTGTGCAAGTTCTGGCCAGAGGTCAAGCCTGCCCACCCAGTAGTCCAGGGGTTCATCACTTCTCAGAGCGTCCAAATCGGCCGTTAAACCGACTGGTCTAGGTGTTCCCTGAGGCTGGATCCGGAGGACAGCTGTTGATGGGCCAGATGAAAGAATGTTTTCATAAACCGCCCTCTTCTTGGAGTCGCTGTTGTATTGGTACCCCCAACTGTTTCTCTGTAAGTGGAAACTCCTCTGCCAGCGCTCAAAAAAGCAGAATGCAGCATTTCTTTAAGCACGGCCTGGAAGTGCTGCATTCTGACAACCCACTGTGATGGTGGTAACATTTCCGCCATTTTTTGTTTGTAACGGGGGTCTAAATACGTTGCCACTCAGTACTGGTCCTTACCATTATGCTTTTTATACGGAGGTCCCTCTTAAAAGACTGGAGCATGAAGGCCCCCATTTGCACTAAACTGGAAGGTTTAAAGCATGCTCTTCTTGATCCTCCCTCTCCCCAACACCATCCTCCTCTGACTCCTTTTCAGACTCCTGTTGTTGACTTGTCTCAGATAGATTAGCCCCCCTCGGGAAATCATCCAGCATTGCTACTTCCTCATCTTCCTGCTCCTGCTCCTTGACAGCTTGATCAATGACATGACGCACTGCATGCTCCAAAAAAGAAGGCAAAAGGTACAATGTCACTGACGGAGCCCTGGCTGCAACTAACCAGTTTGGTGATCTCTTCAAATGGCAGCAGAAGACTGCATGCATCGCGCATGAGCAGCCACTAGCGGTGAAAAAAAACAAGCTCCCCAGAACCTGTCCTGCCGCAGAGTTCATACAGGTAGACGTTAAGTGCACGTTTCTGCTGGAGCAGCCTATCGAGCATATACAAGGTTAAGTTCCATCGCGTTGGGCAGTCACAAATAAGACATCTGACGGGCAGGTTGTGTCGCCGCTGGATTTCAGCAAGGTGAGCCATCGCCGTGTAAGATCTTCTGAAATGGCCCGATTTTCCTGGCCTGCCGCAAGACGTCCTGGACCCCGGGAACGATTTGACAATGAATCGCTGCACAACCAAGTTCAGGACGTGTGCCATGCATGGCACGTGTGTTATTTTGCCCTGTTTCAGTGCGCTCAGCAGATTGGCACCGTTGTCGCACACCACATTACCAACTGTCAAATTGAGCGGTGTTAGCCTCTGATCTGCCTGTGAACGCAAAGCTGAAAGGAGTGCAGGACCAGTGTGGCTCTTGGCTTCCAGGCACAACAAACGCAGCACAGCATAGCAACGTCTAACCTGGCATGTCGAATAGATTCTGGGGATCTTGGTTGGCGCAGTGGAAGAGACGGTAGCAGCGGAAAAGGAGGAGTCAACCGAGGAGGAGAGGGAGGATGGAGTAGGAGGAGGAGAAGAAGAAGCAGGCCTGCATGCAATCCGTGGCGGTAAAACCAAATGTACACGGGTGCCACGGGTTACATGCTTGACGACCGTCAGAAGGTTCACCCAGTGGGCAGTAAAATTTATATACCTTTCCTGCCTGTGTTTGCTAGACCATGTGTCTGTGGTAAGATGTATCTTAGCAACGACACTGTGTGCCAGAGATACATTCACTTGCCGCTGAACATGTCCATATAGTTCTGGGATGCCCTTCTGCGAGAAATATTTCCTTCCATTGTGGGACCTTCCATTGTGGTGTTCCAATGGCCACAAATTTTTGATAGGCCTCCAAGTCCACAAGTTTATATGGCAGTAGTTGGCTGGCTATCAGTTCCGACAAGTCAGAGGTCAACCGTTGGGCAAGAGGGTTATTGGGCATCATCATTTTTTTACGCTCGGACATTTGGGCCACGGAAGCCTGCCTTTTTCCTGACAAACGTGAGGACGGCATGATGGAAGGTGGAGTGGAGGACAATTGGGAGGAGAGAGGAGAAGGACAAGAGGCTAGATGGTGAGAGCCTGGAGAGTGGCTTTGTGGGTTCTGACGGCATTGCTCCCACTGGGCTCAGAGATGTGAGGCCAGGTGCCTTCTTAAATTGGTCGCCCCTAGGTGAGTGATGAGCTTACCGCGACTTATGCGTTGACTGCAAAGGCTGCAGATGGCAACACTATTGTCAGTAGCTGACACATTAAAAAAAGCTCACACTGCGGAGCCATGTGCCGGCATCCTGGGAGCGCCAGATGTGATCGTACATGGTTGATGGCTCACTCCTGATAAATTAGCAGTCTGGTTTGTCCCTCCTTTGCAATGTAAGTTCGGCCTGCTTCTCCTCCCTATCTGCTTGTCCATCTCTCCCTCTGAACTTCCCTCCTCTTCCTCTCTTGTGGGCACCCACGTTACGTCCATAGGCACGTCATCATCAAAGTTACGTTCCCTACCACTAACATTAGAGATCTCTGAGTAGGCAGCAACAGCGGGGACCAACCTCCTTGGGCTGATCTGGGTACTGTCGTCAGACTTCTGAGTGGCGGCTGTTGCACTTTCTACCTCCTCTTCCTGATCCGATGCCAAGAATGGCTGCACATCGGAAATGTCTTTTGATGGATTGGAAAAAAATTCCTGTGACTCAAGTGGAGGGTATATGGTGGTGGTGGTGTTGGTAGTGGTGTATTTGGGGGTGCACACAGCAGAGAGTGAAGAGGGTGCAGGTAGAGAGGATGAGGAGGGTACAGAAGTGGAGGCTGAGTGAGCCACTCAACCAGGTCTGGTGCGTCCTTTGAAATTTAACGCACCTTCTGCAACTTCCCACTTTGGCTCCGGCCTGGTGCTCCTGCCCTACCTCTAGCATCCCTGCGAAAGGGCCTGCCTCTTCCTCTGCCTGTCATTTTTTAAATGACCCGGTGACAAAAGTCTATAGAGAAGCGCAGTGTATGTGGAAGAAGGTATATAACACCCTGCTTCAATATGTCGTTTTGTTGTCAACTGGTCTATAATCACACCAGTTTAAAAAAAATAAAAAAAAATTATCACTGTGTGTAGCAGAGGTAACGCAGTGAAAGCTGATACATTTGTGCAGCACACAAATTAAATACACTATTTGAGTGGTATATACTTAGATAACGCCCCAATTCTATATGTTGTTTTGGGGCCCACTGGTCTTTCACACAAGTTTAGGTTTTCCTTTAAATTTTCTCACTGTGTGTTACAGTTACCTCTGTAACACACAGTGAGAAAATTTAAAGGAAAACCTAAACTTGTGTGAAAGACCAGTGGGCCCCAAAACAACATATAGAATTGGGGCGTTATCTAAGAATATACCACTCAAATAGTGTATTTAATTTGTGTGCTGCACAAATGTATCAGCTTTCACTGCGTTACCTCTGCTACACACAGTGATAAAAAAAAATTTTTTGTGAAAGTGGATAAATTGTGAAAGTGGATAAGTTTGTGCAGCACAGAAATACACTATTTGAGTAGTATATTCTTAGATAAAACCTCAATTCTATACGTTGTTTTGGGGCCCACTGGTCTTTCACACCAGTTCAAGTTTTCCCTCAAATTTTCTCACTGTGTGTAGCAGAGGTAAAGAAATCAAAGCGGATAAATTTGTGCAGCACAGAAATACACTATTTGAGTAGTATATTCTTAGATAACACCCCAATTCTAAATGTTGTTTTGGGGCCCACTGGTCTTTCAAACTAGTTTAGGTTTTCCCTCAAATTTTCTCACTGTGTGTAGCAGAGGTAACGCAGTGAAAGCGGATACATTTCTGCAACACACAAATACATTATTTGAGTAGTATATTCTTAGATAACACCCCACTTTAATATGTTGTTTTGGGGAACACTGGTCTATCACACCAGTTATAATACTTTTTTATAATTGTGTTTGTCACTCCTTGTACTTGTAGTATCGCTGCAGAACCGATCACAAGTCACAATGCTGCACTATACAAATCTACTATAATATGCTTTCTATATTAGAAAGTATATTATAAGTGTATTACACCCTTCAGTACTGCACACCAATCAATATCACACCTTTACCAGTCCTTAAAAGGACTTTTGTGGACCTATTAGCTAGCAATTTGTGTCACTATTAACACTCTAGCCTTCTGTCCCTGCTCCACACAGCAACCTCTCCCTACACTGACAAAAGACAGAATGTAAAATGGCAGCCAGATCAGGTCTATTTAAAAGGTAGGGGGTATGTCCATGTGCTGAAACGTCTTAAATGGCTGTCCTGTACCACCTGATGGATGTGTCATGGGTCAAACTTCTCACAATGTAAAAAAAATATGGCGCCGGCGAATACGAATATCGCCATATGTTCGCATGTTCAGCGAACCGTGAATGAGTAAAGTTCGCCACGAAACGACCGCCGGGCGAACTGCAAGGCCATCTCTATTCCTCATCTCCCTCCAGATCCTCATGCTCCTCTTGTTCCTCTCCTGTTGCTTGGGCACATAAAAACCCATTTCTGTATACAATTCCAGGGCGTTAATGTCCTCCTCCTCCTCCTTCTTTTCCTTCACTAGTTTAGCCCCAACAGGCTCAGGTGGCCGTGAGATGTAGACGACACATCTCTTGTCCCCTGGCAGGTCAGATTTACCAGCATTTGCTCCAGGACATGAAGGAGTGGAATGACATAATTGATCCTGTAGTGCTGGTGACTGACAAATAAAGCAGCCTCCTCAAAAAGACTGAGCGAAAGACAGGTAAAACACCTGAGCTGCCACTGTCTACCATAAAAGTTATACAGGGTAGTAGCCCTGTCTGTCTGCATCACCAAGAAATCGGTCATGTGTTTTCTCTGCTCATACAGGAGCGTGGAGTTCCAATGTGTGGAAACATCACATATCAAGCGATGTGGGGGAACACCATTCTGCCTTTGCAGTTCAAGGAGGGCGTGTTTTGCACAGTAAGAGTGGCTGAAGTGCATGCACAGTTTTGTTCATATTTTAAAAATGTTGTCCAGTTGGGTGGAAGACTTTTAGGGCACATGGGTCGGCCCTCCCTGACACAGTGCAGACAGAATGTTCTTCCCGGTATCAGTGACCATGGTTTCTATATCCAGTTGGCGAGGAGACAGCCAGGGTTTGATTACTTGGTTGATGACGCTGAGAAGATCCTCCCCGGTGTGACTTCATTCACCCAGGCTGACCTGGTACAGAACCACGTGACCACACCATGTTGTGCATAGGTGGTATACTGGTGGACTGCACAGTTCAGTGGAAGTGGAGGATAAGGAGGAGGGTGAGAAGGCAGAGGAGGACATTGGCGCAGAAATCCCACAATTACAACATTAAGGTGGCATTGCCATCACTTGGTCAAATTGCTGGTGTGCCTGGACCAGAACCACATTTACCGATTGGGTTCTTAAGGACATATATTGTCCTTGACCACAGTTACAGCTCGACACGTCATAGCATGAACTGTACCAGGTGCCGAGCTTAAGGACTGGTCCACCTTCTACTCAACACATATGTGTAGAGCTTGCACAGTTTTTTTTAGAGAAGTATTGACAGCTTTGGTCTCTCCACTTTGGGTGGGCTCAAGTCATCAGCTCTCTGAAATGTTCAGCGTCCACAATATGGAAAGGAAGGGACTGTAGTACCAGCAACTTGGCCAGGTGCACATTCAGCTTTTGCACTGTTGGATGGGTGCATTCATACTGTTGTCTTATTGCCATTGCCTCAGTGATTGATTGCTGGCTAAACATGAGATGAGGAGTAGGATAAAGAGCAGCATCAAGAGCAATAGACTAAGGGGAGGAACGGCAGCTTTTTTCTGCTGAGGTTGAGGAGCCCTGGCTGCCGGAGAAGGCATGTGGGCAACTGGGAGAAGACTGTATAACTACATTAGTGCCACGATTTCCCAGGCCACTTTATGGAGTGCTCTCTTTGTGGATGCAGGGCTGTGGTACCAACATTAGCACTCTGACCTCCCTTCACCTTGTTTTCACATATTCTTCATGTCACCACGCTAACGTCCTCCAACGACTAGAAAACAAATTTGAACACTGCCAAGTATGCCATTTTACCACCACCACTCCCTGCTGACTGTCTGCTGCTGCCTTTATGAATGCTTGCACTGCTAGTAGTTTCCTGACAGGTAGGCTCCTGAGTAGCAGATGGTCTACCCCGGACGCATTTGTCTCCAGGTGTCCCACTGCTTCCAACCTGTTGGATTATCGGCCCATTGCCACCATGCTGCTCTCTCACAGGCCTGCTGCCACCCTCAGCTCCTGATGATGATGATGATGACCTCTCTTCACCTGGCTCCCACGTGTGATCAGCTACATGATCATCCACTACTGTCTGTTCGCCACTTATGTCACCCTCACCAGTCTAATGGCCACATTTCTGACCACTTGCAACATGTGCTCCCATCCGACATCATCGTTATTTGCACGCCTAACGGAGGACACAGTGGACCTCTACTCCAAGTTTGTGCTGGGCTGTAGCTGCTGACTGTCCTAACTGTCTCATCCTAGCTGAAAAGCAGAGTCGGCAGCATGCATTATTTGCCAAGCAGAAGGAGCAGCAAAATAATGAGGTAGTTGTAGGACAGGTGAGGGCACAGAGGTTGTTCCTGGGCCATGCCAACTAAGTGTGGTGTCAGAGGAACCCAGCAATTCCTGGCTATGTGTGTCTGACGTCACCTGAGATGATGTTGAAGAGCGAGTCAACCATTCCAGTACAGCTGGATTGTTGGTCAAAACTCGACCGCTGGATGATAGTGGCAGCTCTAACCTGTTGCTGCGGCTGCTGCTACCACCACCCCTTCTTCTGCTGCTACTTGAGCCGGCTACAGAAACATTTTTTCCACTGCCCGTTCCTTTTGAGTAATGTAAGTAATGTAACAGATTAAGTATGAATGGCTCAGCAAGTGTTCTAGATAAGCGTGCTTATATTTTAGGTCGCCTATTGACAATGAGTCTAATTCACAGTAAGTCTATGTATTACAAAACAAATGAAGTATTAATGGTGCAGCAGATGACCGCCTGTTAAGACTAATGGACAAAACTGAACAACCTGTAACAGAGTGCCACAGAATGCATTCTGTTACGTTTTGTTGCATTCCCATGCCAGACACAAAACCATTGACTTACAATGGTATTTGATGCCGGATCCGCATGTTCATTTACGATATAATACAACCGGATCAGCTCTGAACAGATGCAGCCAGTTGTATTATTCAAACGGATGCATTTTCCTGTTGTTTTCATTGCAATTCTCTAGTCCACCGATCTGGACTGCGTATTATTGAATGAGCATTTGGAGGAATCCTTTTTTTTTTCTTTTTGGTTTTTGTTATGGATTGAACTTTATTGATTTTGGATTTGGATTCTAATGAATTTTTTTCATTAGATATATATATATATATATATATATATATATATATATAGTGTGAGACAGTGACAGGTCTCACTCTGGTTACTGGTAAGGAAGGGGTGGATAGTGCTGTCCACACCCTTATTCCAACACAGGTGGGAGAGCTGGAGGTATCAGTATGGGATAGAGCACCATCCTCTGTCTCATTCAGGGAAGATGCTTTGAAGAAGAGCCAGGGAGGCTCTAGGAGAGAGTTTGAAGCAGAGGCCTGGGATGGCTCTGTGAGGTGGTCTCAGCTGGGCAAGGCTGTGGGACCATGAGGCTTGTTATAGCCTGGTCTTGAGGAACAAAGCAACGCCTGGTAGTGGGTTGCATCGGTCCTAGTCAGGCGGACTAGTGAGCCCAAATCCCCGAAGGGACTTTGTTGCTGCACAGCCTAAGGGCTGGAGGACTGTAAGCCTGGGAGGGCTGGACGACTACAAGGCACTAGTGTTGAGCGCGAATATTCGAATTTCGAATTTTTATCGCGAATATCGCAACTTCGATAATTCGCGAATATTGCGAATATATCGCTATATATTCGCAATTTCGAATATTCGTTTTTTTGTTTTTTTTTTAGTTGTTAATTCTTGTTGCTCTCTGGTTGTCTTCCCACTTCCCAAAAGCTGTTCTTACCTGTCCGGAGGATTCCTGGCTCCCTGCCCGCTTCAGTCATTGCCCGTTGCCGCTTCTGCTGACTTCCCATGTGCATGGGAACGCCTCCATGCTAAAGTGTACTGTCGGATGTGAGAATCACGATCTCACAAATTTGACTAAGTTGTAATCGCAATGCGATTAATATAACCTGAATTATTCGCATTGCGATATTCATTCTATTCTAGCAATACAACCATTAGGAACTTAGCTCTAAGATCAATTCGCAACGCGAGTATATGTTCGCCTCGCGAATAAAACTTAGAGCTGAGTTCCTAATGGTTGTATTGCTGGAATAGAACGAAGATTGAGAATATCTCGAATTCACGAATATAGCACTATATTCTCAATCTTCGTTATATTCCAGCAATACAACCATTAGGAACTCGGTCAGCTCTAAGTTTCATTCACGAGGCGAACATATAATCGCATTGCGACTGATCTTAGAGCTAAGTTCCTAATGGATGTATTGCTAGAATAGAACGAAGATTGAGAATATCTCGAATTCACGAATATAGCACTATATTCTCAATCTTCGTTATATTCCAGCAATACAACCATTAGGAACTCGGTCAGCTCTAAGTTTCATTCGCGAGGCGAACATATAATCGCATTGCGAATTGATCTTAGAGCTAAGTTCTAATGGATGTATTGCTAGAATAGAACGAAGATTGAGAATATCTCGAATTCACGAATATAGCACTATATTCTCAATCTTCGTTGTATTCTAGCAATACAACCATTAGGAACTCAGATCTAAGTTGTAATCGCAATGCGATTAATACAGGTTATATTAATCGCATTGCGAATGAAACTTAGAGCTGGGTTCCTAATGGTTGTATTGCTAGAATAAAAGAAGATTGAGAATAGGAACCCAGCTCTAAGTTTCATTCGCAATGCGATTAATATAACCTGTATTAATCGCATTGCGAATGAAACTTAGATCTGAGTTCCTAATGGTTGTATTGCTAGAATATAACGAAGATTGAGAATATAGTGCTATATTCGTGAGATATTCGTTATCTTTGTCAATTCTAGCAATACAAGTTAACCATTAGGAACTCAGATCTAAGTTTCATTCGCGACGCGAATATATATTCGCGTAAAATTCGCAATATATAAAATCATGACGAATATTCGATTTCGACGAATATATGACGAATATTCAATCGAATATTCGCGAAATATCGCGAAATCGAATATGGCACCTCCCGCTCATCACTACAAGGCACATGAGTTCCAAGTGTGAACTGTGACCAATAGCGAGGTAGGGACACTGTGTATGTTTAGTTAGGGCCCAGCTAGGCAAGATGTTTATTTTCTGTATAGTTTATGTTGTGCTGGAACCAAATAAATGTACTGTTTAGATATTGATACTGTGTGTCCTGAAGATAATTGTGAAAGTGACCCCCGAAACCGAGCTAGCCCCCCACAATATATATATATATATATATATATATATACACTCACCTAAAAAATTATTAGGAACACCTGTTCTATTTCTCATTAATGCAATTATCTAGTCAACCAATCACATGGCAGTTGCTTCAATGCATGTAGGGGTGTGGTCCTGGTCAAGACAATCTCCTGAACTCCAAACTGAATGTCAGAATGGGAAAGAAAGGTGATTTAAGCAATTTTGAGCGTGGCATGGTTGTTGGTGCCAGACGGGCCGGTCTGAGGATTTTCACGCACAACCATTTCTAGGGTTTACAAAGAATGGTGTGAAAAGGGAAAAACTTCCAGTATGCGCCAGTTCTGTGGGCGAAAATGCCTTGTGGATGCTAGAGGTCAGAGGAGAATGGGCTGACTGATTCAAGCTGATAGAAGAGCAACATTGACTGAATTAACCACTCGTTACAACCGAGGTATGCAGCAAAGCATTTGTGAGGCCACAACACGCTCAACCTTGAGACGGATGGGCTACAACAGCAGAAGACCCCACCAGGTACCACTCATCTCCACTACAAATAGGAAAAAGAGGCTACAATTTGCACGAGCTCACCAAAATTGGACTGTTGAAGACTGAAAAAATGTTGTCTGGTCTGATGAGTCTCGATTTCTGTTGAGACATTCAAATGGTAGAGGCCAAATTTGGCGTAAACAGAATGAGAACATGTATCCATCATGCCTTGTTACCACTGTGCAGGCTGGTGGTGGTGGTGTAATGGTGTGGGGGATGTTTTCTGGGCACACTTTAGGCCCCTTAGTGCCACTTGGCCATCGTTTAAATGCCACGGGCTACCTAAGCATTGTTTCTGACCATGTCCATCCCTTCATGACCACCATGTACCCATCCTCTGATGGCCACTTCCAGCAGGATAATGCACCATGTCACAAAGCTCGAATCATTTCAAATTGGTTTCTTGAACATGACAATGAGTTCACTGTACTAAAATGGCCCCCACAGTCACCAGATCTCAACCCAATAGAGCATCTTTGGGATGTGGTGGAACGGGAGCTTCGTGCCCTGGATGTGCATCCCTCAAATCTCCATCAACTGCAAAATGCTATCCTATCAATATGGGCCAACATTTCTAAAGAATGCTATCAGCACCTTGTTGAATCAATGCCACGTAGAATTAAGGCAGTTCTGAAGGCAAAAGGGGGTCCAACACCATATTAGTATGGTGTTCCTAATAATTATATATATATATATATATATATATATATATATATATATATATTTATTTTTTAATTAAAAATTAGATTAAATAGTATGAAATATGGATAATGAAATAAAATGGCATGAAATAATTTCTGCAAGATCGATGATTTTGGTGTCACATTCACACAGTTTTTTCACAGGGTTATTCACTATTTTCATATGTTAGTTTACAAAAAAATAGAAAGAGAAAATAAAAAAGAAAAAGTATTTTTTTTCTCACTCACACAGATACACTTTCTTATATTACTATATCTATATATTATAGTAATACATACATGTTTGCATTTGCACTTTAGGTTTATCATACATGTCACACTCACTACTTATATACACAATCTCGTGAGGTGCCTGCATATTATGCACTTTAGGTTTTTACATCTTGCATTAGCACTTTTTTTCTACACTCTTTGTGTATTTTACATTCTTTACCACATGTAATTTTATTCAGACCATTTATTTGTCTTGCTAATACACTTTAGATATATTCTGTATTTATTTTGATTAATTATGTTCATTATTGTAGTCAATAGTATTAATGATATTTGTGCTATGGATCATATATATATATATATATATATATATATATATATATTAAAGAAAGAGAATGATACTTATTATTTAACAATATATGAGGCTTATTCTTTTGTTTTATTTTTATGAGTGAAACTATTTTGGATTTCCTATTTGTTTTCTACCCTTATATGCCTATATTATGCAATGCCACTGGGGAGCATCATAGACTTGTTTCATTTGTTGTTCTGACGTGTGCCTGTATCTTATTGACTGAGTGACACGAGTGGTTACTTGCCCTGCCATGACATGATCACTGCACACTTTCGGTTTTAACCCGGATGGAGCGTCAGGTGACGAGGGTTTCGGTGCCCACCATGATGCCAATACTCTTTGATTGGTGGTCTATCATTTAAATACTACACATTTACAAGAAGAACCATGCCCCCAGAGGAAGGTGTGCCAAAAAGCTGGTTGTGAAGTTCTCCTGAGGTGAACTCCGACTATGGGTAAAGGATGCACATGGCGCTTCTCTTCATTTAATATGCTTGCAGTGTACACATTCTTTAAAATATACTAATGTGGGTAACTGTGGATATTTATTATCATAGCCCTGCAATTAACCAGTAACTGGCATGTTGGTAGGATGATTAGCCATCTTGTGTCATATTTTGGCTTAGATGTTTTTCTCTGTAAGTTCCCATATATTTTTGGCTTAACTATTTTTTTATAGCCCCTTGACTGTCCAAACATCCAGCTACTATACATTCTATGCTCCATGTGCTATGCATTGTTTGTTACTATCCCTCAGGAAAACCACACCATTTCTATTGTAGTGATTCATCCTTTTTTCAGTCTTTATGATTGTATCTCAATAAAAAGTGTATTTTATCTGAGCTTTGGTTACTCAATTTTTCTGTAGTTTTTTTCTATTATATGTGAGTCGGCTCCTTAATGGGGTATTACTATAGTTCTGTAACTATTTTTCTAAGTATAACAGAACAGATTAAGTATTAATGGTGCAACAGATGAACTAGGTAAACACGCCTATATATTATATCACTAATGAAGACAGATCCAGCCAGCGCTAGCTGCTATGGTCGGTGTTGCTGTGGGGAGGAGCGGTGCTCCGCGTGGACAGAAATTAAAGTAAATCCCAGCAATCGCTCACATATTCTTTCTTTTCTTTATTTCATATACGCAAATAGTTAATAATAAAGCATTTCAGCACCCTGTTGAAAAAGGTAGTGTGCCGAAACTCTTTATTATTACCTATTTGCGTATATGAAACAAAGAAAAGAAGATTAAGCATATCTGAGCGATTGCCAGGATTTACTTTCATTTCTATACATTATCACTAGACATGAGCGAATCGAAACTGACAAAGTGGAATTAGATCCAAATTTCAGGGAAAATTTGATTTGCACCGTATGCAAATTTCTTCGAGTTTTGTGGTAACAAATCACATTTTTTGATAAAATGATACGAAAAAGAGAAAAAAAAAGGGAATTAGATCGCACATCCAAAAGCTTTGCTTTGGTCTATACCTGCTTCTCAGTAGTGGAACCTACTCTATTTTGGCGCAGTACTGTCTGGCAAGCGGCAGCGCCTAAAATGGCGGCTACATGTGTGACAAAATGAGGCAAGGAACTCTGGGAAGGCGGGATCACCCATAATGACATGCATGCAGCCAATCAGCAGCCAGCCAGCCCTGTGATGCAATTCACCGGCGTGCTTAGTGCAGGGAAAGACGTGTCTGCAGGCGCTAGGGATAGTGATAGGAAAGACTTGATTGTGGCGAAAAAAACGATTTACTGAAGGTGAAGGGAAAGGATAGGGAGGAATCATTCCACCAGCATTTGTGTTGAACAGGGTTCAGTTTGGGAGGTGACAGCCTGGGTAATAGGAAAAATCCGATTACACCTTGCTGCACTGACTGGGTATCCAAATTGCCATTATACTATTATTATAATGGCTATTATTAGAGTGCAAGTGCTGTTTGATACAGGCATTAACATTGTTTATTAAAAGGAAATATTTATACGTTTTATTTGCCCTTGTGCGGTGCAGTTATATGCTCTAAAGCATTTTTTGGATTGTATTAGTAGGAAAAAAAGGGCTTATTAACTGTTTTATGTTGAAGGGCGAAAATTATAGCCCTTTTTGTTGTGTATTAGTTAGTGATGAGCAAGCACCAAAGTGTTCGGGTACTCGGTCCGAATACATAGCGATATTCGAGCGCTCGGCCGAGCACCCGAGTATAATGGAAGTCAATGGGAGACAACAAGGTACCCCCTGCTCGGATGAGGGGAGGGTGTCTGGTCCATTGGAAAAGGTCAGAAAGTGACAGAAACACCACCGAAATGGATCTGGAACAGCATGGGGACCATGTCTGGGTGCATCTTGGACTCCATTGTCTCTGCTGCCCAGTTGTCCATCACTTTTACATAGCGACAAAATCCCGCCCCCTCAAAAAATAAAAATACAAGGATTACAAGGAAGCAGTGTTGATCGCGAATATTCGAATTTCAAATCTTTATCGCGAATATCGGCACTTCAAAAATTCGCGAATATTTGCAATACAGTGAGATATATTCATAAAAACGAATATTATTTTTTTTTTTTCCATATGAACCCATTACCTAGTATACCTACCTGCTTCTTGCTTGTGAGCCAATGTGAGAAGGCTGCAATATTGTAGTCTGTAGTGAATTAGAATATTCTTCATTATTAAAAATAGTTTTTTCTTAAGCAAAAAAATCGGGAATGTAATATTCGCGTAATGCGAATATTCTAACACCCGAATATATAGCACTATAGAATATAGTGCTATATATTAATTTTTTAAAATATTCATTATTTTTTTCCATCTGAAGTCATGATTCCTCCCTGCTTTTGGGCCAATGACTGTTCACATTAAATTGGAAAAAATGACGATTATTCTAAAAAAAGAATATATAGCACTATATTCTATAGTACTATATATTCGTGTTTCAGAATATTCGAATTACGCGAATATTACATTGCCGATTTTTCGCAATCAATAGAATAATCTCGAATACGAAAATTATTATATGTCGTAAAATTGTAAAATTATTATATGTCGTAAAAATGTAAAATTATATGACGAATATCTACGAAATATTGCGAATTCGAATATTGCCCCTGCCGCTCATCTCTACAAGGAAGAAGAACTCCGATACAGCCTGAATATCACATAAAGGAGGGCCTTATTCACATGGTGCTACAATTGTTCAGGTACACTGTGCACTCATAAAGCCTATCCACTAAGTGAAAGGGCTGGCAAAAATTACAAGGAACCGCACTTCAATACACCCTTTATTACACATAAAGGAGAGCATCATACACACCCTTGAAAAATTATGATTGATGGCCTGCTGGTGACCCTCAAAAACATTATAGTTGAGGGAGACCTTGACGTGGTGAGTGGCTTATTACGCTTTGGCCAAAATGTACACTAATGCCTCATTCAACATCCAGCATGGAGGCAGGGCAGAGTGCTTGTTGCAGAGTGCCATTGCATTTTTGTTTTTGTGTTTGTATGTGTATTTCACCATAGCAATGTGCACCTGCATATAGGGTTGTGCTGACTGAACCCCCCACCTTTTCAACTTAAAATTATCCCAGTGAAATCTGCCTTCCAAAAACCATATGGCACTGTACAGCAGTTTACGACCACATATTGGGTGTTTCTGTAAACTAAAGTGTAATAAATATTGATATTTGTTTGGCTGTTAATCCTTGCTTTGTTAGCAGAAAAAAAGGATTAAAATGGAAAATCTGCCAAAAAAGTGAAATTCAGAAATTTCATCTCCATTTTCCATTAATTCTTGTTTTGAATACCTTGAGGGGTATAGTTTCTAAAATGGGGTAATTTTTGGGTGTTTTCTATTATGTTAACCTCACAAAGTGACTTCAGACCTGAACTGGTCCTTAAAAAGTGGGTTTTGGAAATGTTCTGAAAAATTTCAATATTTGCTTCTAAACTTCTAAACCTTCTAGCGTCCACAAAAAATAAAATGGCATTCACAAAATAATCCAAACAAGAATAAGACATATGGGGAATGTAAAGTAATAACTATTTTGGAGTTATTACTATCTATTATAAACATAGAGAAATTGAAATTTGCCAATTTGCACATTTTTTCAAATTTTGGGCAAATTTGGTATTTTTTTATAAATAAAAATGAAATTTTTTGACTTTTAAATTTTAACACTGTCATGAAGTACAATATGTGACGATCTCAGAATGGCCTGGATAAGTAAACGCGTTTTAAAGTTATTACCACATAAAGTGACACATGTCGGATTCGCAAGAAATAGCCTGGCCAGGAAGGTGAAAACTGGCCTGGGGTAGAAAGGGTTAGTGCAAGTTCTCCGTTATGTTCTGCAACCACCAAGCTTCAAGCCCTTTCAACCTCCTGAGATTTCCAAGTTACCTTGTTTAGATTATAATGGACTGTCCTGGACTTTACTCTCACTGTACCAGGCCAGCACCACCAGGTCCCCATATGAGCGACAACTATAGCCCTTGCTGCTACATATATTTATGCTTGACTGCTCCTTCCTGATATATTTATGCCTAACCAAATTCTTTTGCAGCAAGGAAGAAGACAGAAGTATACAAGAATAAAATATGGTACCATATATATGCATGCATGCTCTTTCTGTCTTCCAGGTGATCTAACTCCCCTTCAAGTAAGGGGGTGCAGTGTCCTGTTATACACTGCAAGGCATTGAAAGTGTTAATATCACTGTATTTCATGTATTATGGTCATGAACTTCAAACCCCTCAAGGTTGTATAGAGAGTGGGAGGTCCCATGAGGCTTTACAAGGTTGGCTCCACCCTTTCTTTTTAGGGGGAATCAGAGTGTGCCCCAAAGGGAAGAAATGGTGCACTGCTCCCGCCACTACACACTGGCCCAGGGAGCTTCAGGAAACCGAGAATACTACTATTGCACCCATCCGGCCACCCACACTCACGTGTGCCCCTGCAGCCCAGTCGCTGCAATAACATTTATGTCTAGTTGATTATGATATCAGATAGTAAATAGCCAGATAGATCGATCGATAGACAGACAGTAAGAATGAGCAAACTGGTTTAGGATTTGGTCCAACCTTGTCAAAAAGTTTAGATTCAGTCAAACCCACATTTCTTTGTGACTCATTTCAGGCAAACCAAATAGAGAGAGAGCGAATGCACTATTGTAGGTCATAGGATGTCCCTACTATGCCAAGTACATGCAGTATTGTAGGCCAGGACATATGCCTGGTAAACTGAGTATGTGTGTGCAGTTTTGTATACCAGGCAATGCTCTTCTGGGTTTCTGGGACGGATATTTAAATTAGCTTTCCTAAACCTATCGGACGCCAGCAACACATCTGCAAGTAGTTATTTAGGGGGAAAAAACTTAGGGCTGTTACACGAGTGAATGCCGTGCGTGTCATCCACAGCCTGACTGACAGCCAAGCCCCGCACTGGACAGCAGAAATACAGAGCATTAACATGATTGATAATGCTCGGTGCCTCTCCGGGAACTTTTTACTACAAAATCACAGTGACATCTTTATCTCACTGTGATTTTGTAGTAAAAAGATCATAGAGAGGCACGGAGCATGATCAATCATGTTAATGCTCTGTGTATCTGCTGTCCAGTGCGGGATTTGGCTGTCATTCGCGCTGCAGATGACACCCACGGCATCCGCTTGTGTAAAACAGCCCTTAATCAGACAAAAAATCAGATTAGAACAGCTTTTCTAGCTGAGAGGCCTTAGGGGGAACTTCTGGGTGGGTACTATTTCTATTATGCAGAACATATATGTGTTGATTATTGTAGGCTAGAAAATGCTCCTCAGGATTTCTCAGTAAAATATATGCAAATTATCAATCATGTCTAACATCTTCTGGCATTAGGTAACTTTATGAAACCTAGAGGGGCATCATCTGACCAACAATACTGTGCACATGTACTTGGCAAACCAGGAGCATCACCTGAACTACAATACTGTGCACACGTACTCGGCTACTTGGCATAGTAGGGGCGTCGCCTGGTCTACAATACTGCAGATACATACTCGTCGTACCATCGGCTCTCCATAATTAAAAAAAGTACCCCTTGGACAATGCATATACACTCACCTAAAGAATTATTAGGAACACCATACTAATACGGTGTTGGACCCTCTTTTGCCTTCAGAACTGCCTTAATTCTACGTGGCATTGATTCAACAAGATGCTGATAGCAATCTTTAGAAATGTTGGCCCATATTGATAGGATAGCATCTTGCAGTTGATGGAGATTTGAGGGATGCACATCCAGGGCACGAAGCTCCCGTTCCACCACATCCCAAATATGCTCTATTGGGTTGAGATCTGGTGACTCTGGGGGCCATTTTAGTACAGTGAACTCATTGTCATGTTCAAGAAACCAATTTGAAATGATTCGAGCATTGGTGCATTATCCTGCTGGAAGTAGCCATCAGAGTATGAGTACATGGTGGTCATGAAGGGATGGACATGGTCAGAAACAATGCTCAGGTAGCCCGTGGCATTTAAACGATGGCCAATTGGCACTAAGGGGCCTAAAGTGTGCCCAGAAAATATCCCCCACACCATTACACCACCATCACCAGCCTGCACAGTGGTAACAAGGCATGAGGATACATGTTCTCATTCTGTTTACGCCAAATTCGGACTCTATCATTTGAATGTCTCAACAGAAATCGAGACTCATCAGACCAGGCAACATTTTTCCAGTCTTCAACAGTCCAATTTTGGTGAGCTCGTGCAAATTGTAGCCTCTTTTTCCTATTTGTAGTGGAGATAAGTGGTACCCGGTGCGGTCTTCTGCTGTTGTAGCCCACCCGCCTCAAGGTTTTGCATGTTGTGGCTTCACAAATGCTTTGCTGCATACCTCGGTTGTAACGTTATTTCAGTCAGCCCATTCTCCTCTGACCTCTAGCATCAACAAGGCATTTTCGCCCACAGGACTGCCGCATACTGGATGTTTTTCCCTTTTAACACCATTCTTTGTAAACCCTAGAAATGGTTGTGCGTGAAAATCCCAGTAGCTGAGCAGATTATGAAATACTCAGACCGGCCCGTCTGGCACCAACAACCATGCCATGCTCAAAATTGCTTAAATCACCTTTTGTTCCCATTCTGACATTCAGTTTGGAGTTCAGGAGATTGTCTTGACCAGGACCACACCCCTAAATGCATTGAAGCAACTGCCATGTGATTGGTTGACTAGATAATTGCATTAATGAGAAATAGAACAGGTGTTCCTAATAATTCTTTAGGTGAGTGTATAGATTGTTGATAAACATATTTCTGTACTAGGGGCTCTCTCTGTATCTTTCTCTCTATAAATTGATTCGAGCCCAAGCCGAATTTGGTGAACTTCCAACAAATCTTGTCTGGTTCACTCATCTCTAAGAGAGAGAGAACTAAACAGACAATTTAGGTAAAATCATCACCAGTTTATTTTAGGAGATATCACCAATAGAAGGAATCAAGATGTGAAGCTTGATTGGGTTGCAATTATATGGTCCATACATCAATGTCTATATGCTGACAATATTAAGGGGCACTAATTTCACACAAGTCTTTCCTCCAAGCTAGATTCTCAGAAAGACATAGTCATCACTAGAGATGAGCACATTTCTCAAAAAATTGATTCGGTTGGTTCGACGAATTCTGAAAAGATTCAATTTGATCCAAATTAATTTGTGGTGAATCGCTTAATAAAACAGCTATTTCCTGGCTGCAGAGAGCCTTTATAGTGGTGTAGAACACTGTGCGATGCAGTAACACGCATAGGGAGTCTGCTGTGGTAGTAAAACAATACTGTGAGTCAGTATGACACACAGATGGCAGGCATCGCTCTTAGAATCACTGCACACTTCACTTATTTGGGCAGTTACGGTGCCAAAACTGATCAAATAACTCAAGTGTGAACTCAGCTTTACAGGTCGATGTTAGCTTCAAGAAGAAGAGCACTCCTTTTACACCGTCATCAACTGATGTATACAGAACCTGTTATATTAAACGCTTATACAAGTAGAGCACCCCGAAAGAATGGAGAGGGTGTCAGCAGTAAGTTTGTGTTGATGTCACTGATTATTTTGACCATCCTCTGATCCGTCAAAAAAATAACCCCCAAAAAACGGATCCTGTCTGTTGAGCATCCACCTTCACTCAGTCACCATTTTGTCAGTAAACCATCTATCATTATAGTTAAAGCCCAAAAAAAAACAGGAGGGGATCTAAAATAGAGATGACACGTGAATAGAATATTTGCATGTCTTCTGTGTTTTGTAGTACCCACTCCTGGTTTTGGCTACCAAATCATAACCCAATTCTAATGGAACCATAAAGTCCTTACAGCTGCTGCACAGACAAGATTCATTTTGCTGAATATATAATCAATAGGTACTGCGCACATAAACAGAGCAAGTATTAGTAAGAAAGAGCGGGGTTTGGTGATGCCCTATCCACCAAAAAGCACATAGGTATGCAGTGTAATTGTAAATCTCATACATGCAGTATACCTGTGTGTACTTTAATTCGATCCTGCAGTCTGCCGAGGTAGCATCTTTGCTGGAATTTTGGGTAATGAATATCGCGGGTCCCGAACTTTGGATGTAGTCCTGGAAGTTAGGTTCGCTTTGGTAGTTTGGGTAATGAATATCGCGGGTCCCGAACTTTGGGTGTTGTCCTGGAAGTTAGATTCACTTTGGTAGCGTGCTGCTTCACGCCCGGCCGGTGGCACGATGCTGCAAACAGATAGGAGTAAGGCAAAGTATTGTGCTCACTAGGAGCAGCGAGTAACGTCACTTCCGTGGTTACCACTAACCACCGGTGCCAGAAAAAAGCCCCCAACGCGTTTCGAACAGATGCTGTTCTTCATCAGGGAGTGTTACATGGCTCCAAACGCTGTCTCTATTATTGTCAGGTATTAAAATTAACTCCTTCTGTGCCTAAAGATGTGACGGGTCTTCAAAATTACTGTCACTCAAATGCAAAAAGCTCTATTTCTGCATTTAAGCCATTTGGCATTAGCGAGTCCATATTAAATATCCATTTGGCCTCTGCCCGCGACATTTCTATAATGAAGTCACCACCCCTTTTGTTATTCCGTAATATTTCTACTCCGCAAAAGTTGGAGCCGGCAAAAGTACCTTTATGTTTTAATTTATAATGACGGGACAGTGGATGACACTCGTATTCCCTCTCTATATTGTATATATGTTCCCCCATTCGCTTTTTATGGGGTCTTTTGGTACGACCAATGTAGATCTTTTTTGCAGGGGCACATTATTGTGTATATTACCACCGTACTGTTACAGGTTATGAAATGTTTTATAGTGTGTTTATATGACTCGTCTGTTTTCATTATTTGTTTTTTAATTTTCTTATCATGGGATTTTTTACAGCCTTTGCAGGTTCTACATGGATAAAAACCATTCATTCATTTTGCAACTCATTTATCCTTCCTTCTGACAGATTAGAAGAAGGGTCAAATAAATGATGATGTCAACCAGGCCAAAAAGGCAAAATAGTGGCCAATTCATGAAGTGGGGAGGGTGGGAACAGCATGAGAAATCAACAGAGTGGTCCAAAGACATAGTGGTGAGGTGGCAGCAGCATGAGGAGACCACAGAGTAGTGATATGGCAGCAGCATGAGGAGACCACAGAGTGGCCCAGTGACATGGTGGTGAGGTGGCAGCAGCATGATGAGACCACAGAGTGGTGAAGCGGCAGCATCATGAGAAGACCATAGAGTGGCCCAGTGACATAGTGGTGAGGTGGAAGCAGCATGAGGAGACCACAGAGTGGTGAGGTGGCAGCAGCATGAGGAGACCACAGAGAGTCTGAGTCCTCTGTCTCTTCTTCCTCATCGCCCTGTAGCTCCTCTGGCTGCTACTGCTCCTCCTCTCCTGTCACCTATGTATAAACACCCATTTCTCTACACATTGCTTGTGATAGAATGTCCTTCTCCTCCTCTAGTTCAGCCCCCACAGGGCTCATGTGGCCGTGAGATGTAGTAGCCACATCTCCTGTCCCTTGGCCAGCCAGATTTAGCAGCATCTGTTCCAGGATATGAAGCAGTGGAATGACGTTGCTTATCCTGTATTCCTGGCGACTGACAAATAAAGTGGCCTCCTCAAGGGACCAGAGCAAGCGACAGGTGTCACGCATAAGCTGCCACTGGCTAACATCGAAGTTACACAGGAGAGTACCTCTGTCTGCCTGTATCATTAAGAAATCCTTTATGGCCTGTCTCTGTTCGTATAGTCGGTCCAACATATAGGGGGTGGAATTCCAATGTGTGCAAATGTTGCATATTAGCCTATGTTGGGGGATGCCGTTCTGCCACTGCAGCTCAAGCAGGGTGTGCTTTTCGGTGTATATGTGGCTGAAGTGCACGCAAAGTTTCCTGCCCATTTTCAGGAAGTCTTGCAGATGGGCAGAAGACTTCAGAAACCGCTTTACAACCAGATTGAACACGTGCGCCATGCAGTGCCAACACCATGTTCTTCCCATTGTCAGTCACCATGGTTCCGATTCTGAGTTGTCGAGGAGAAAGCCAGAATTCGATTTCTTGATGAACGACGCTGAGCAGTTCCTTCCCTGTGTGACTCCGTTCACCCAGGCAAACTAGGTGCAGAACAACGTGACAACGCCATGCCCTGCACATGTGGTATGCTAGTGAGGAAGTGTGAATTGTCCCTGCAGTGGACGCTGAGGACACGGTGAAGGATGAGGAGCAGAGGAGGACATTGTCGCAGGGCCAATGGCATGAGAACGTGGAGGCGGAAGCAGCATCACCTGGCCAAGTTGCTGTTGTGGCTGGCCAGGAACCACATTTACCCAATAGGCCGTAAAGTACATATATTGTCCTTGACTGTAGTTAAAGTTCCAAACGTCGGCGCTGCCATGCATTTTTGCAGACACCGACAGGCTCAAAGACTGGCCCACCTTCTGTTCTACATATGCGTGCAGGGCTGGTACTGCCTTTTTGGCAAAGAAATGACGGCTTGGGACTCTCCACCTCGGCTCGGCACAAGCCATCAGTTCTCTGAAAGGTGCAGAGTCCACAACTTGGAAAGGGAGGGACTGCAGCACCAGCAACTTGGCCAGGAACACATTTAGCTTCTGCGCTGTTGAATGAGTACATGCATACCGTTGTCTCTTGGCAATCGCTTTGGTGATCTATTGCTGACAGACTGACTGACGAGGAGTAGGACGAGGAGAAGCAGGAGCAACAGGACCAGCAGATGATCGGAAGGACAGACAGCTCTCTTCGGCTAAGGTGGTGGAGCCACTTGGTGATGCAGCTGTTGTTGTGGCAGGCTGGACCACCACATAGGAGCCATAGTTCTCCCAGGCCACTTTATGGTGACGCTGCATGTGTTGATGCAGGGCCATGGTGCCAACATGTTTACCTTCTCCGGCTGCCAAACAAAAAATTGCCACACCGCCTAATATGGCACTTTCCCACCAACACTTCGTGCTGGCTGTCTGCTACTGCTGCCTCTGTGAATCCCTGCACTGCTACTTTCTGGGCTGATAAGCTCCTGTGAAGCGGGTGGTCTACTCTGGGCACGTTTGGCTCCTGACCTCCCACTGCTGCCACCCTGCTGACTCATAGTCACGCTGCCACCCTGCTGGCTCAGCCGCTGCCTCATGCGCAAGCTGCCAACCTCTTCTCCTGATGATAAAGCCCCTTCTTCACTGGCTCACAAGTGCGATTGGCTACATCATCATTCTCTACTGTCTGCATATCCCTGATGTCCCCTTAACGGTCTCAGGGCCAGGAGCCTTACCGTTCGCAACACCTGCTCCCACGCGACTTTCCTCATCACTATTTGCCCGTCTACCAGATCTTGGCTGGGTAGTAGTTGCTGACTGTCCTCTAGTAGCTCATCCAAACTGAAAAGTGGAGCCGAGCCTACGGCATATAACACTTCTCGTGCTGAGGGAACTGAAAATGACAGAGGAAGGTTCAGGACAGGTGGGGGCTCAGGGCCTGCTCCCAGGCCATGCCAACTAAGCGTTGTGTCAGAGGAACCCACCGACTCTAGGCTGGAGGTGTCTGATGTTATTTGCGATGAACTCGAAGACCAAGTCAACCATTCAAGCACCACTGGGTAGCTGGTGAAAACACGACCACTAGATGACACAGGGAGCTCAGGCCTCTCACTGCGACTCCTGCTGACCCCCCCCCCCTTTTTTCTGCTGCATGCGACAGAAAAATTTTGGCCACTGCCCGTTACCTTTGAAGGGCATCTCACCTGTCTCTGTCTGACATACTGTATGATAAAAGAGTTAAATTAAAATAATACCTCCCAAAAAAGGCTGTAGTACAATGTTTGCACTGAATGGCTATTAAGACATGCATATGTTTTTGATTAATAAACTCCCCCCCCCCCCAGCCCCCCAAAAAACACAATTTTCCGCATACGGCAATCAAGACGTATTCTTTTTACAATTTCTATTTCTATATTTCTTCACTGTAAGAGCAGTGAGACTATGGAACTCTCTGCCTGAGGAGGTGGTGATGGTGAGTACAATAAAGGAATTCAAGAGGGGACTGGATTTATTTCTGGAGTGTAATAATATTACAGGCTACAGCTACTAGAGGGGTCGTTGATCCAGGGAGTTATTCTGATTGCCTGATTGGAGTCGGGAAGGAATTTTTTTCCCCTTAAGTGAGGAAAATTGGCTTTTGCCTCACAGGGGTTTTTTGCCTTCCTCTGGATCAACTTGTAGGAAACAGGCCGAACTGGATGGACAAATGTCTTTTTTCGGTCTTATATACTATGTTACTATGTTACTATGTATTCCCCCCAAAAAAGAAATATAACAATCAGAATTCACTGCTGAAGGGGACGTACATTTCCTATTTATACACCTTGTAAATGGCTGTAGTACAATGTAACTTCATTGCTGAATGCCAATTATGACATATATTTTCAACAATCACAATTCACAGCAGAACGGGTGATGGGACGTATGTATATTTTCTTTTTCTATACCACGTAAATGGCTGTTGTACAATATAACGTCACCGCCGAATGGCACTTATGACATAGTGCAAACAACCTAAAAGCAATTTGGATCCCCAATAAGTGCAGCAAGGTGTAATAGATCCGCTCCTATTACCCAGGCTGTACACTCTCCTATTGCACCCTGTTCTCCTTTTATAGCGTAGATAGTGCCCCCCTATCTTTTCCCTACACCTTGACTAATCTTTCCCTGAACTTGTAAATCATTTTTTAGCACAAAAAATGATTTTCTACCACTGTCCCTAGCGCCTGCTAACGTCTCTCCCTGCACTAAGCACACTTGCGGCATGCATAGCATTGTGGGTGATCCTTCATTCACAGAGTTCTTTGCTCCATGTCCTAACACTTCCAGCAGCCATTTTAGTAAAAAATGTGATTCGTTACCACGAAGCGTGAGAAAATTTGGATTCGGTGTGAATCAAATTTTTCTTGAAATTCAGATCGAATTCCTCTTCACCAACTTTAATTCGCTCATCTCTAGTCATCACCTTAAGAGCAGTTCTGCATTGGAAACTATGCTCAACCAGACCCAAGAAAAACCTGCAAAAAAGCAAAAGATATATCATATATATCGGGGGATCCTGGTTGGTTGGTATACCTTTGCAATCATTTGAACTTACAGTGTGCCTCATGTATATTTGCTGTTATTTGGTGTCTGAGTAATTGATCAGATTTAGGCTGGTTTACATCATGTTTTGACCTACTTAAATGTGTACATTTGGAAAAAAGGGATACAAAAGTGTAGTACTCTACACATTTCCATCCTGTAGAGTCCAGTAAAAAAAAAAAAAAAAAAAAACATTAACTTAATTTTTTTTTTTTTATATACAATGAAACTCTAAGGTGACGGATACCACAGTATGACATCTGTCAGAAGCATCCGTTTATTGTACTGTACATTGTATATGTTAAAAATAAGACAAAAATGTGAGAATCCAGAAATATTTCACGCATGCCGTATGTTACTCTCCACTGTTAGACATTGCTGTCATTTTTAGGTATAGGGTGATCCTGCATTACTGCACTGCATTGCAGTGTCATTGGTGTGCATCTGATTTTACCTATATTTAGCATTTTATGTTGATTCAGTTTAGTTGCCCCATATAGATATATTACTTCATGCATTGTGTTGACATTTTTTTCTCAGTTAAATTACTGATGCAAAAGAGTGACCAAAATACTGCCACATGAAATTGGCCTTAGAGTTAAATTATAGTATTCTGGCAGCAGAATGCTACCACTAGGGGGAGATAACTCCAACTGCATTTATACACATTACCAAAAAGATACTGATAGATTTGTTTAAAATTATAGTTTGTAAGCTGTAACAACGACAGTGAGCGAATACAATCTATGTACAGCACTGCAAAATGTGTTGGCAGTATATAAATGAATACAAAAATAAATGAAAATAAAAAGTACCATGTATCTTAATAAATTTAAATTTAGTATCTTAATAATGAAAGCTACACCTGCTATAAGCGACTTTTAGATTTGTGCAAAAATTTGCACCATCATTGAGTGTTGAGTTGATGGAAAGATTGAGGCCACACTCATTTCCAATTAAACCTCCCTACTTTTATTAACAATTTTAAAATCAGGTGATTGCTGACAAAAGTCTCACCATTCTCTGCAAACATGATGCCATAATAGCAGAAAAACATTGATACTGTACATCTCCCACCATGACTATGTGTCTGCAAGCAGGGGAAGTAGTTGAGTGCCATTGCAGTCATTGCTCAATGTACCTCGACGTGGTCAACTAAATTACATGAACCTAAAAAAATAAAGACGATATCATCAGAATTCCTTAAAGTTGGATTTTCACTTTGCTAGGTCCATTCTCACCTAAAGAGTTGCGCTGTACACAGGGTTATTGATTTCAACAAAGTTGCCTTATTTCCTATAAACAGTTGTCCTGTCATTTAAGAAGAATAGGAAATGTTCTGTTGCCTCCAGTGCCTAAAATGGGATAAATAATCCTTAAAGGAGTTATCAGATTTCAGAAACATCCTCCCCATCCCCCCCATGTCTCGGGCCCCTCACAGGTAATGTACTTACCCCGCTCCCTGCTCCACTCCTGGTCCCCGCACCGCCGCTGCTGCTTCTCCCTGCACACCAATCAAAACATCCGGTGTCGCGGACTAGCAGCCAATGGCAGGCGTGGGATGGGGACGAGCCTCCCTAGCAACGCGGGATGTTTTCAGCGGTGTGCAGGGAGAAGCAGCAGTGGCGGGGCGGGGACCCGGAGCGGAGCAGGGAGCGGGGTACGTGTATTACTTGTGAGAGGCCCGGCACTTGGGGGGATGTTTCTGAAATCGGATAATCTCTTTAATTAAGAACTTGCCGATTATCAATTTTGTGAATTTTCCATTATTCATGGTGTGACCCACCTCTACAAATCTAGCAGATAGCAGGATAGAAGTGGATTTTAGTGATTTCTTCTAAGGTATTCAGGTTTTGTGTTTTTGAGACTTTCACTGCTGTGGACATAATAGGAAGAATTCGTTTTTCAGCTTCTCAAAGCCTTGTTTGAACTTCAAATTTATGTGAAGATTAAATATTGACTTAGTTTTGTATAATGTTCGCATATTTTTTTTTTTCTACTGCTCATAATTGTGCTTACACACAGAGACTAAGATGAAAGCTGTAACGGCTCATCCAAATATCTGAGAATCGCCAAACAACATTAAACTTTTTTTTTTTACACTGAGACATGTAGCTTTACTGTGCTATAAAAATATATTTTTGGTTTGTGAATATGTATTATGTCTTCCTTTAAAGAGGTTGTAAACAATTTTATTATTGATGGCCTATCCTTGAGATAGGCCATCAATGTCTCATCCACAGGGGTCTGACACAATGCACCTCCACTGATCAGCTTTTCTATATAGTCTCCCGGACTGTATAGGTCTGTCCATTATGTAGTGGATGACCATGTTTACTACAACGCTGCTCCCATTTACTTCAATTGAGCCTCACATTATTCTGCTATACTCCACCAATATTGCTTGGATGATGTTTTTAACCACCTTAGCCCCCCTAGCTTAAACACCCTTAACCACTTGAAGACCACAGGTTTATACCCCCCTAGTGACCAGGCCCTTTTTTACAAATCCGCACTACACTACTTTCACCGTTTATTGCTCCGTCATGCAACTTACCACCCAAATGAATTTTACCTCCTTTTCTTCTCACTAATAGAGCTTTCATTTGGTGGTATTTCATTGTTGCTGACATTTTTACTTTTTTTGCTATTAATAAAAATTTAACGACATTTTTGCAAAAAAATGACATTTTTCACTTTCTGTTGTAAATTTTTTTTAAAAAAACTACATTTCTATATAAATTTTTCTCTAAATGTATTGTTCTACATGTCTTTGATAAAAAAAAGTCCAATAAGTGTATATTTATTGGTTTGGGTAAAAGTTATAGCGTTTACAAACTATGGTGCAAAAAGTGAATTTCGGCATTTTGAAGCAGCTCTGACTTTCTGAGCGCCTGTCGTGTTTCTTCAGGTGCTAGAATGCCAGGAAAGTATAAATACCCCCAAATCACACCATTTTAGAAAGAAGACACCCCAAAGTATTCGCGGAGGGGCTTGGTGAGTTCATGTATCATTTCATTTTTTTCACAAGTTAGCGGAAAATGACACTTTCTGAGGAAAAATAATAATAATAAAGTTTCCATTTCTGCTAACTTCTGGCAAAAAAAAAAAATCTCATACGGGCTCATTATGCCCCTCAGTGAATACCTTGGGGTGTCTACTTTCCGAAATGGGGTCATTTGTGGGGTGTTTGTACTGTTCTGGCATTTTAGGCGGGGCTAAATGTGAGCCGCCATGTAAAGCTAAAGGTACTCATTGGTTTTAGGGCCCTTTGCACCCAGGCTGCAAAAAGTGTCACTCATGTGGTATCGCCGTACTCAGGAGAAGTGGGGCAATGTGTTTTGGGGTGTATTTTTACATATACCTATGTTGGGTGAGAGAAATATCTCTGTAAACTGACAACTTTGTATAAAAAAATTTAAAAATTGTCATTTACAGAGATATTTCTCACACCCAGCAGGGGTATATATAAAAATACACCCCAAAACACATTGCCCCACTTCTCCTGAGTACGGCGATACCACATGTGTGACACTTTTGCAGCCTGAGTGCGTAAAGGCCCTAATTCCAATGAGTACCTTTAGGATTTCACAGGGCATTTTTACGCATTTGGATTCCAGACTTCTTCTCACGCTTTAGGGGCCCCTAAAATGCCTGGGCAGTATAAATACCCACATGTGACCCCATTTTAGAACGAAGACACCCCAAGGTATTCCGTGAGGGGTATGGTGAGTTCATGTAAAATTTTATTTTTGTCACAAGTTAGTGGAATATGAGACTTTGTAAAAAACAAAATAAAAAAATAAAAATATATCAATTTCCGCTAACTTGTGCCAAAAAAAAATTCTGTGAACTCGCCATGCCCCTCACGGAATACCTTGGGGTGTCTTCTTTCCAAAATGGGGTCACATGTGGGGTATTTATACTCACCTGGCATTTTAGGGAACCTAAAGCGTGAGAATCCAAATGCGTAAAATGCCCTGTGAAATCCTAAAGGTACTCATTGGTTTTAGGGCCCTTTGCGCATCTTGGCTGCAAAAGTGTCACTCATGTGGTATCGCCGTACTCAGGAGAAGTAGGGCAATGTGTTTTGGGGTGTATTTTTACATATACCCATGCTGGGTGTGAGAAATATCGCTGTAAACGACAACTTTTAAATTTTTTATACAAAGTTGTCAGTTTACAGAGATATTTCTCTCACCCAGCATGGGTATATGTAAAAATACACCCTAAAACACATTGCCCTACTTCTCCTGAGTACGGCGATACCACATGAGTGACACTTTTTGCAGCCAAGATGCGCAAAGGGCCCAAATTCCAGTGAGTACCTTTTAGGAGGGCATTTTTACGCATTTTCTTCTCATGCTTTAGGGCCCCTAAATGCCAGGGCAGTATAAATACCCCACATGTGACCCCATTTTGAAAGAAGACACCCCAAGATATTCCATGAGGGGCATGGCAAGTTCATAGAAAAAAATTTTTGGCACAAGTTAGTGGAAATTGATTTTTATTGTTTTTCTCACAAAGTCTCCCTTTCCGCTAACTTTTGACAAAAAGTTAAATTTTTCATGGACTCACTATGCCCCTCAGCGAATACCTTGGGGTGTCTTCTTTCCAAAATGGGGTCACATGTGGGGTATTTATACTGCCCTGGCATTTTAGGGGCCCTAAAGCGTGAGAAGAAAAATGCGTAAAAATGCCCTCCTAAAAGGTACTCATTGAATTTGGGCCCTTTGCGCATCTTGGCTGCAAAAAGTGTCACTCATGTGGTATCGCCGTACTCAGGAGAAGTAGGGCAATGTGTTTTGAGGTGTATTTTTACATATACCCATGCTGGGTGAGAGAAATATCTCTGTAAATTGCCAACTTTGAATAAAATTTTTTAAAAAGTTGTCATTTACAGAGATGTTTCTCACACCCAGTATCGGTATATGTAAAAATACACCCCAAAACACATTGCCCTACTTCTCCTGAGTACGGCGATACCACATGTGTGCCACTTTTTTGCAGCCAAGATGCGCAAAGGGGCCCTAAAACCAATGAGTACCTTTAGGATTTCACAGGGTATTTTTACGCATTTGGATTCTCACACTTTAGCACCCTAAAATGCCAGGTGAGTATAAATACCTCACATGTGACCCCATTGTGGAAAGAGACACCCCAAGGTATTCTGTGAGGGGTATGGCGAGTTCACAGAAAAAAAAATTTTTGACACAAGTTAGCGGAAATTGATATATATATATATATATATATATATATATTTTTTTACAAAGTCTCATATTCCACTAACTTGTGACAAAAATAAAATTTTACATGAACTCACCATACCCCTCACGGAATACCTTGGGGTGTCTTCTTTCTAAAATGGGGTCACATGTGGGGTATTTATACTGTCCTGGCATTTTAGGGGTCTCCGCAATCATTACACGTATGGCCAGCATTAGGAGTTTCTGCGATTCTCCTTATATTGAGCATACGGGTAATGAGATTTTTTTCCGTTCAGCCGCTGCGCTGAAAAAAATAAATAAAATGAACGGCACAGATTTTTCATTCGCATCGGTCAATGTGGATGAAAAAATCTCTGCCAAAATCAGTGATTGCGGTGCGGTGGGCGCTAGCTAACTAACAAGTAGCTAACTAACTGGCGGTGATAACGGGACCCTTATGCCCCATTCACACGTCCGAAATTCTGTTTGCGGAACGGAATTGCGGACCCATTCATTTCTATGGGGACAGACTTTGTCCCGCTCGGATCCGGAATTACGGATCCGCGCTTCGAGTCTGCACTTCCGTTCCGCAAAAATATAGAACATGTCCTATTCTTGTCCGCAATTGCGGACAAGAAAAAGCATTTTCTATATAGTTCTGTGCGGATCTGCAAAATGCGGAAAGCGCATTGCCGGTGTCCGTATTTTGCGGATCCGCAGATCCATGGATCCGCAGATCCATGGATCCACAAAACACATACGGACGTCTGAATGAGCCTGTAGGGGGTGATTAGTGACAGGGGGTGACAGGGGGTGATCAGGGGGTGACATGGGTGATCAGGGGTTAATCAGTGATGGGGGTGGGGGTGTGTGTAGTGATTGGTGCACTTTTCCTATGTTTCCTCTGGTGGTCCCAAACAAAGGGACCACCAGACGAGCAGATAGCAGGCATATCAGACGCTGTTTAAAAAACAGCGTCTGATATGCGATTTAAATGCGGTTTTTTCCGCATCTACAGCCTGCCAGCGCATGATCAGCGCTGGCAGGCTGTAGTTTCAGTTGTCCCGGCTCCGATCACATGAACGCGCACGCACGACGCGCGCGCGTTCATGTGAAATCTCGGGTCTCACGAGATGACGCCGATAGGCGGCAGTGAGACCTGAGAGAGCCGCCGCGCTGACGCCCATCGGCGTTAGCGTGGCGGCAAGTGGTTAATGACCAGACCACTTTTTACAATTCTGCACTACACTATTTTCACGGTTTATTTCTCGGTCATACAACGTACCACCGAAATGAATTTTACCTCCTTTTCTTCTCACTAATAGAGCTTTAATTTGGTAGTATTTCATTGCTGCTGACATTTTTACTTTTTTTTATATTAATCAAAAATGACCGAAATTTTTGCAAAAAAATGAATTTTTTCACTTTCTGTTGTAATTTTTTTTTTTAAACTACATTTCTATATAAATTTTTCTCTAAATTTATTGTTCTACATGTCTTTGATAAAAAAAAATCCAATAAGTGTATATTTATTGGTTTGGGTAAAAGTTATAGCGTTTACAAACTATGGTGCAAAAAAGTGAATTTCGGCATTTTGAAGCAGCTCTGACTTTCTGAGCACCTGTCATGTTTCTTGAGGTGCTAGAATGCTAGGATAGTATAAATACCCCCCAAATGACACCATTTTAGAAAGAAGACACCCCAAAGTATTCGCGGAGGGGCATGGTAAGTTCATGTATAATTTCATTTTTTTTCACAAGTTAGCGGAAAATGACACTTTCTGAGAAAAAAAATAAAAATAATAAAATTTCCACTTCTGACAACTTCTGGCAAAAAATAAAAATAAAAAAATCTCCCACGGACTCACTATGCCCCTCAATGAATACCTTGGGGTGTCTACTTTACAAAATGGGGTCATTTGTGGGTAGTGTTTACAGTTCTGGTATTTTGGGCTGGGCTAAAATACCCTGTAAAACCTAAAGGTACTCGTTGGACTTTACGCCCTTTTACACACCTAGGCTGCAAAAAAGTGTCACACATGTGGTATCGCCGTACTCAGAAGAAGTAGGGCAATGTGTTTTGTGGTGTATTTTTACATATACCCATACTGGGTGAGAGAAATATCTCTGTAAATTGTCAACTTTGTATAAATGTTTTTAAAAAGTTGTCATTTACAGAGCTATTTATCTCACCCAGCTTGGGTATTTGTAAAAATACACCCCAAAACACATTGCCCTACTTTTCCTGAGTACGGCGATACCTTATGTGTGACACTTTTTTGCAGCCTGGGTGCGCAAAAGGGCCCAAATTCCAAGTACCTTTAGGATTTCACAGGGCATTTTTACGCATTTGGATTCCAGACTTCTTCTCAGATATTAGGGGCCCCTAAAATGTCAGGGCAGTATAAATACCCCACAAGTGACCCCATTTTAGAAAGAAGACACCCAAAGGTATTCCATGAGGGTTATGGTGAGTTCATGTAAATTTTTATTTTTTGTCACAAGTTAGTGGAATATGAGACTTTGTAAGAAAAAAAAAAAAAAGCCAATTTCAGCTAACTTGTGCCAAAAAAAAAAATATCTTCTATGAACTCGCCATGCCCCTCATGGAATACCTTGGGGTGTCTTCTTTCCAAAATCGGGTCACATGTGGGGTATTTATACTGCCCTGGCATTTTAGGGGCCCTAAAGCGTGAGAAGAAGTCTGGAATCCAATGGAATCCAATGCGTAAAAATGCCCTCCTAAAAGGTACTCATTGGAATTTGGGCCCCTTTGCGCATCTTGGCTGCAAAAAAGTGTCACTCATATGGTATCGCCATACTCAGGAGAAGTAGGGCAATGTGTTTTGGGGTGTATTTTTACATATACCCATGCTATCTGTGAGAAATATCTCTGTAAATGACAACTTTTTTAAAATGTTTATACAAAGTTGTCAATTTACAGAGATATTTCTCTCATCCAACATGTGTATATGTAAAAATACACCCCAAAACACATTGTCCTACTTCTCCTGAGTACGGCGATACCACATGTGTGACACTTTTTTGCAGCCTAGGTGCACAAAGGGGCCCAAATTTCAATGAATACCTTTTAGGAGGGTATTTTTACGCATTTGGATTCCAGACTTCTTCTCACGCTTTAGGACCCCTAAAATGTCAGGGCAGTATAAATACCCCACATGTGACCCCATTTTGGAAGGAAGACACCCCAAGGTGTTCCGTGAGGGGCATGGCGAGTTCATAGAAGATTTTTTTTTTTGGCACAAGTTAGCGGAAATTGACTTTTTTTTTTTCTTACAAAGTCTCATATTCCACTAACTTGTGACAAAAAATTAAATTTTACATGAACTCACCATACCCCTCACAGAATACCTTGGGGTGTCTTCTTTCTAAAATGGGGTCACATTTGAGGTGTTTGTACTGCCCTGGCATTTGAGGGTCTCCGCAATCATTACATGTATGGCCCGCATGAGGAGTTTCTGCTATTCTCCTTAGGCCTTATTCACACGTCCGCATTGTAGTCCGCATGTATTCCGCAATTTTGCGGAATACATGCGGACCCATTGACTGTGAATGGGGCCGGGAAAGATGCGGAGAGCACACACTTTGCTCTCCGCATCCGATTTTGCGGAGCGCGCCGCCGATTTTCCGGTCCGCGGCTCCGCAAAAAAAATAGAGCATGTCCTATTCTTGTCCGCAATTGCGGACAAGAAGAGGCATTTTCTATGGAGTCCGGGCAATGTGCGGTCCGCAAAAATGCGGAATGCACATTGCCGGTGTGTCCGTGTTTTGCGGATCCGCGGCTCCGTGGATCCGCAAAACACTTGCGGACGTGTGAATGTAGCCTTAGATGGAGCATACGGGTAATGAGATTTTTTTTTTCCGTTCAGCCTCTGGGCTGGAAAAAAAAAAAATGAACGGCACAGATTTCTTCATTCGCATCAATCAATGTGGATGAAAAAATCTCTGCAAAAAAATGTGCAAAAAAAAAAAAGAAGTAAGGCCCCATTCACACGTCCGCAAAAAGGTCCGCATCTATTCCGAAATTCTGTGGAATAGATGCAGACGCATTCAGTGTGAATGGGGCTGGCGATGATGCAGAGAGCACACTCTGTGCTCGCCGCATCAGCATTTGCGGAGCTGCGGGCGCGAACTTCCGGGTTTCGGCCCCGAAACATCCGGCCGCAGCTCCGCAATAGATACAGCATGTCCTATTCTTGTGCGCAATTGCGGACAAGAAAAGGCATTTTCTATATAGTTCTGGCAATGTGCGGATCCGCAAAATGCGGAAAGCACATTGCCGGTGTCCATGTTTTGCTGATACGCGGATCCGTGTATCCGCAAAACACATGCGGACGTCTGAATGAGCCTTACAGGGGGGTGATTAGTGACAGGGGGGTGACAGGGGGTGAACAGGGGGGTGACATGGGGTGATCAGGGGTTAATCAGGGGTTAATCAGTGACGGGGGGTGGATGGGGGGGTTCTGTGTGGTGATTGGTGCACTTACATATGTTTCCTCTGGTGGTGCCAAGCAAAAGGGACCACCAGAGGAGTAGGCAGCAGGCATATCAGACGCTGTTAACAAAACAACGTCTAATATGCGATTTTTTTTTAACAACTACAGCCTGCCAGCGCATGATCAGCGCTGGCAGGCTGTAGTTTAACTTCCTCCTGACGCGATCCTGTGAGCGCGCGCGAGATGACGTGCCAATGCGTCAATGAGGAATAACCCGGCCGCCCGCAGGACGCATCCCTGCGTTAGGCGGTCGGGTAGTGGTTAAAGGCTTGAATTAAAGACAATGGGCCAGATTCATCATTAGCTAAAGTCACTTTAATGGAGTGAAAAAGTCGCAAAAAAATGCTCAATTGGTAAAATTGCGCATTTTTTGAGACTTTTTCAAGCTCTACACTAAGCTCTCCAGTTTTGAGAAAGTGGGCGTGTTTTCTTATGTAAATTAATCTCTAGACAGGTTTACTACTGCGACCATTTAAAATGTCGCAAAAAATGCGCAATTTCACTACGGTGAGGACCATGCTTATCATATGCAACTTTTTAGTAGAACATGCAACTTTTTTGTAAAGACGTGCGAGTTTTGTAAAGCTGTTTACTGAAGGATAAACTGCTACTGTCAAACCACATTTATCACAGTATTAAAGGACCATTAATAAATCTGACTAGCCAAAAGTGACTTTGGGCATATGTAAAAGTGGAGTAAGATGTAAGTGTAATGTTAAATCGGGCCCAATGGCTTTCAAACAGGATTGTGCTGGACTGTATTCACAGTTTGTTGCTTTTTTCCGTGCACCGCAAGGTGAGCTTGTCAAGGAACTTTTTGCTTAGAAAAAGCCTCTACTATATTATTTCTGCTTCAGCCCCTGCAGGGGAGAAATATAGCTGGAAACCATTCCCTATAGCCATAATACTGTATGTTGGCTTGATGTATTAGGAGTTGAATACAAAATTGCTGCTGCAGTATAATTTCCTATATCAAAGATAGACATAAAACAAATACATTGGTGTGATAATTTGATCCTAAAGCCTAACATTTGCATTCTAATTATATAGGCTTGCTGAAGACTGAAGTTTAGAAAAAATAGTCTATTCTCAAAAGCTCTCCATAGGTTGCATCAGGTTGTGCATAATTCATTTGAATGAATATCAGTAGTAGATATAGTACATGTGCAAAGGGGATGCTGTTTCTACAAAAAATGCAGATCTAGTTTGTAATCTTAGATAAGTCCTGTAGTTAAATGGGTAAGGCTACCTTCGTCTCTGTGGCACAGAGATCTGGCCACCTGATCCGGCAAAAATGGTGAGTATCGGCTGGAGTCAAACCGCAGCATGCCGCCATTTTTGCAGGAATGCGGTGGATCTCCGTCCAGACCCCATTATACTTAATGGGGCTGGCGGCCATTGAGGTTGATCCAGAGAATTCTGACAGGCTGCAGGAATCGCTTCCGCAAATGTGAATGACTCAGTATAGGTCATCATTTTCACATCGGCAGAGGTCCAAGTCCTTGTGAAATGAGCCGCCTCCCCCCCAGGGCACAATCGGGGTCCCAGTGTGCTCCCCAGGGTTAGGCTCCTTCGGCTCTATAGTTGGTGGAGAATAAGCCGAGTCCAGACTTCATAAAGTTTAACAGTTTAACTTGAATAAACCTGCATCCAGGCGATATTTGATCTTTCTCCTGGTTTCACCAGGTTTTCAGGCAGACTGGCATGTGAACTTGAATATTCTGCTTTATCTCTCTGCTGAGCTAATCTCTGGATTCCATCTGGTTACTGGACTTTCTGGCAGTTCTGGTACCCTTGAATGGGATGCCTTTGGCTGTTGACCCCCTTGAAGTACTCCATCTATGAACTGCAAGGAGTCAGGGGGCTCTATGCGATGCTTTACCTGGAAGACTCCTACTGCAGGAAGGGGGCGCTCCCCTCACTGCGATATGTTGTCTAGACTCCTTCCAACTCTTCTATCAACTAACTATAGCTTCATACAACTCCTCCCTTGGTAGGAAGTAGTACTAGCCCACTTCTGCCCAAAAGAGGGAGAATTGAATGGTAAGTTCCATTCTATCTAAAGTTCTCTCTCTGCCCGATACGCTGCCACCTTCTTGATATTTAACCAGGCACAGTGCATGAAATAAAATAAATAACAACAGAAGTAAATATGGTAGTGCCCGCTCTTGGATACTACACTGACACCCCAGCCAATCAACTGTTTCAGGGAGCCGT
The DNA here is from genome assembly GCA_033119425.1 of Bufotes viridis. Lineage (NCBI taxonomy): Eukaryota > Metazoa > Chordata > Amphibia > Anura > Bufonidae > Bufotes > Bufotes viridis. The sequence goes on along the minus strand of CM065591.1, from coordinate 44,186,832 downwards.
TGTGCCATCTGAGCTCTGGTGAGCGCAGCTGGTTCACAGAAGATCTCCAAGCACAGCGACACACATGGTATAGTGGTATGGTGACGTCACATAGCCTAGAAAGAGACTGTGGTGCTTACAGAGCAACAAACAGTTGATCGGAGGATATGTCAGTTTCATCATATAAATTATGGGGAAATTTCTTTAATAAACAGACACATAAATGGCAATATTTGATGTAAATATACATCATAAAGTGGAAGGGGTTTATAGAGCCAGCTCAAGAGTTGATGCACTGCACTCCATACATGGCTCTGCTATAAAGCTGACACCCACAGTGACTGGGATCTGAGATTACTCCAATCCTGATCATTTAACTGCTATCAACTGGATTTGTGTACTGGGAGCTGCTTGTCTGTATCCTAATACTCTCCTTATTTATTTACATCACATAATATTTTTTTTGTGTTACCATACTTTTTCACGGATGTGTATTTCAATGTATTTTAACATGAGCTTTTGTTGACCAATAAAGATGAATTTGTATTTTTATGTCATATGGCAAAAGGGTCTTCTTTTTTTTTTGTTGTTTTGTTTTTCCTTTAGTTAAAGTTTTGTATCTGTGGTAGATAGTTTTGTATCAAGGTAATCAGTAGTAGAAAAAGAAGCAAATGGTCAAGAGCAGGACTATGACTGCAGGATCATTGATACACTGGTCAGCCTAGGACCTTTACACACAGAGTGCATTAATACAATTTTAGCAAAATTGATTCATATTTTATGGTAGATGCATCTAGCGATATGTTTTATTGTGAAACTGTTAATAACCATGAAGAGGATATTAACCACAGATCGTTATTTTTTTTTTTATCATAACATATTAGGACGTTCTTTTGGTAAAAGTAAATCATGTCATCTTCACAGCTCAGAGTCCACCTGTTTTCTGCTATTACATTGTTGCCATTTGGCATTACTATTACATCTAGAGATGAGCGAATCGAAGCGGACAAAGTGGAACTCGATCTGAATCTCAGGAAAAATTCAATTTCCAATGAATGCGAATTTCCTCGCGCTTTGTGGTAACGAATCACATTTTTCCCAAAATGGCTGCTGCACGTCTGAGGACATGAAGAAAGGAAGTATGAAAAAGCAGGATCACACAGACAGACATGCATGATGCAGCCTATCAGCAGCCAGCCAGCCCTGTGATGTCACAGCCCTATAAAAACGGCGACCATCTTAGAATCAAACATTTTTCAGCGTTCTGAGTGCAGGGACAGACGTGAGAAGGCACTAGGGACAGCAATTGGAAAAACCTTATTGTGAAAAAAAAATAAAAAATTATTTATAAGTGCAGGGAAAGGATAGGGAGGAATTATCTCACAGCATCTTAGTGCAGGGAGAGACATCAGAAGGCGCTAAGGACAGTGCTAGAAAAGCGATTTACAAGTGCAGGGAAAGATAATTTGGGAATCCAAAGAGCCATTATACAGCTCTGTCATTCCAGAAATTTGTTCTTGGGGTGCAAGTGCTATGTTGAAAAGCCTTTAGTGGCTTTTATCTGTGAGGGTCCATTCACACGTCTGTGTGTGTTTTGCGGTTCTACGGATCCGCGGATCTGCAAAACACGGACATCGGTGATGTGCATTCCGCAATTTGCGGACCGCACATCGCTGGCACTACATAGAAAATGTATTTTCTTGTCCGCAATTGCGGACAAGAATAGGACATGTTCTAATTTTTTCAGGAATGCGATTGCAGACCCGGAAGTGCGGATCCGCAATTGCGGACTCAGGCGGAACACAGTCTGTCCCCATTGAAATTAATGGGTCCGCAATTCTGTTCCACGGAACGGAATTGCGGACGTGTTAATGGACCCTAAAGTTAAGTCCTGGGGTTCAAATACATTAATCGGCTTATCTGCAAACTTATGAAAGGCCCTCCATACCCTTAAGTAGATTTTAAAGGTGACCGTCTTACGGCTAGCTAAAAGGTTATTGACTACTTCCTCAGAAAGACCCTTCTTCCTCAGGATCTGCTTCTCAACAGCCAGGCAGTCAAATGCAGGTTCTCTACCTGTGGATGAAGAATGCGACCCTGATTTAGAAGTCAAGGAAAGACAGGAAGTACCCAAAGGAAGGCTAATGACATTTTCCTCAGCCAAGAAAACCAGACCCTCCTGGGCTAAAAGGGGGCTATTGTAATCACTAGCTCCCTGTTCTCTCATATCTTTCTCAGAACTCTTGGTAGTAGCTTTAGAGGAGGGAAGGCATAAAGAAGCCCCTCTCTCCAAGACTGAGCCAGAGCATCGACCGCCGTGGGCTGCCCCTCTAGAGAAAGAGAGAACAACTTCTTTACCCCTCTGTTCTCCCTTGTGGCAAAGAGATCCACCACCGGGAGACCCCACAATGAAACAATCTTGTTGAAGATTTGTCGATCTAGGGACCACTCTCCCTGGTGAATCTGATGTCTGCTCAGAAAATCTGCGGTTACATTCTCTGTCCCTCTCAAGTGAACTGCAAAAATTGAAGAAAGAAAACTATCTGCCAACCTGATAATTTACTGGCTGAGAGACATAAGACTTGGGGATCTGGTCCCTTCCTGTCTGTTGATGTGAGCTACTGCTGACCTATTGTCGGAGTAAACTCGAACATGTCTGCCTATTATGAGGTGGAGACTTTCCCTTAAAGCCATGAAAATAGCCCATAGTTCTTTGAAATTTTGAGACCTGAATATTGTCTCCTGATCCCACTGTCCCTGCAAAAGGAGGGATCCTACGTGAGCACCCCAACCAGAGGGGCTCGCGTCTGTGGTCAGGGATAAGACTTTCTTCCTCTGCCTGTCCACCATTGCAGTGCTCTCAACGTCTGGGGTGAAAGATGAATGACAGAGTCCAAAGACTGCGGATTTCTGTCCCACACCTCTAGAATCTGCAACTGTGAAAATGAGCCCACTTTACCCCTGGGAAGGCTGCAGTCATTAATCCTAGTACTGACATAGCTTCCCTCAATGAGATCGAGTAAAGGGTAAAAAGAGTCAGAACTCTGGATCTTAAGAGGGACACTTTTTGAGGGGGAAGAAAACACATCTGTATCTGGGAATCTAGGGTCATCCCTAAGAAGGTTCACACTTGGCTGGGCACTAGATTGGATTTCTGAATGTTCAAATCCCAACCCAGTTTCTCTAATACTTCCCTGAACCAGGAGATATGTTGAGTTAATTGTTCTGGAGTCTGAGAGAGAAGAAGAAAGTCGTCCAAGTATGGAATTACGACGAAGTCCCTCTCCCTCAGATGAGCCATCATCTCTGCCACTATCTTTGTAAATAATCTGGGGGCCTGAAATAACTCGAATGGAAGGGCCTGGAACTGGACATGTAGAACTCTGTCGTGTAACTGTACTGCCACCCTCAAAAACTTCTGGTGACTGGGATGAACTGGTACATTGTAGTAAGCATCCCTTAGATGCCATGAAACAGTCTGGAAACAGATTCAGGATTACAGAATTGATTGTCTCCATACGGAATTTCTCGTACACTAGATAATTGTTGAGCATCTTCCAATTTATTATAGTACGGTAGGTACCGTTTGGCTTTCTTACAAGAAAGAGAGTTAAATAAAACCCCCCTTCCCTCTCTTGTGCTGGAACCTCTGTCAGAACATTCTTCTTTAGTAGGGAATAGTGATGAGCGGCAGGTGCCATATTCGATTTCGACGAAATTCGCGAATATTCGAATGAATATTCGTTTCATATTCGTCGAAATCGAATATTCGTCATTTTTTCTAGTTATCGCGATTAACATGCGATTTAAATAATCGCATATTGCGATTTGTACTTAAGGCTACTTTCCTATTGGTTTCATATCTAGAATTAGCGAGGATGACGAATATGACGAATGTATTCGTCTATTCCTCAAAACGAAGATAACGAAGTATTCTACATCTTCGTTTTAGCAACCTATTCGTCAACCTCGCTAATTCTAGCAATCAAATAGGAAGGTTGACTATAGAGACAGCTGTGTTTAATTCGCTATGCGATTTTTTTTTTTTTAATAAATAGAATAATTATAATAATTATATCAAGTAATATAATTATTCTATTAAAAAAAAAAAAAAAAAAATCGCATAGCGAATTTAACACAGCTGTCTCTATAGTCAACCTTCCTATTTGATTGCTAGAATTAGCGAATAGTGAAGTTGACGATGACGAGACGAATAGGTAGCTAAAACGAAGATGTAGAATACTTCGTTATCTTCGTTTTGAGGAATATGACGAATACATTCGTCATATTCGCTATTCGCTAATTCTACCAAGCCAACCATAACTTCTGTGCTCATGGAGCGTCCCCATCACCATGGGAACGTCTCCATATACTAAAATGTACTGTCGGATTTGAGGAATTACGTTGAAATCGCAATGCGATTAATTCAAGTTATATTAATCGCATTGCGATTTCAACTTAGAGCTGGGTTTATAATGGGTCAGCTTGCTAGAATGAACGAAGTTAACGAATATGGAATATAGCAGCACTGCTAAGTTGAATTCGCAATGCGATTAATTTAACTTGAAGTAATCGCATTGCGATTTCAACTTAGCACTGCTTTTACATAGGCTAGAATTAACGAATATGGAATATAGCACTAGCAGTGCCAAGTTGAAATCGCAATGCGATTACTTCAAGTTAAATTAATCGCATTGCGAATTCAACTTAGCAGTGCTGCTATATTCCATATTCGTTAACTTCGTTTATTCTAGCAAGCTGACCCATTATAAACTCCAGTTCTAAGTTAAAATCGCAATGCGATTAATATAACTTGAATTAATCGCATTGCGATTTCAACGTAATTCCTCAAATCCGACAGTACATTTTAGTATATGGAGATTCTCCCATGGATGGGGACGCTCCATGAGCACGGAAGTCGGCAGAAGCGGCAATGGGCACTGACTAGAGCAGCCAGGAAGCCAGGAATCCTCAGGACAGGTAAGAACTACTGTTGGGAAGAGGGAAAGAAAAAAATATAACTAAAAAAAAAAAAAAAAAAAAACGAATATTCGAAATAGCGAATTTATAGCGCTATATTCGAAATATTCGCGAATTAGCGAAGTGCCGATATTCGCTAAAAAAATTCGCTTTTCGAATATTCGCGCTCAACACTAGTAGGGAACAAACCTCTGAAAACAACGCCTCCTATTTTTTGGGATTGGAACGATAGTCTGTTATGACGAATCTTTCCGGCGGAGTTTTCAGAAAGTGTATTCTGTAGCCCTCTGATATTATGGACATAATCCAGTCCTGTTCAATATTCTTCGCCACTGTTCTGCAAAGAGGGAAAGCCGACCTCCTACCGGGATTCTGGCGTCGTTGCTGTTGCTTTTTTGAGGTGCCTGGGAGCATCCCTTCTCTTATAGTTAAATCTATTCGCTTGTGTGCGAAAGGGTCTCTTATGGGGCTGTTGGGCAGAGGATGGAAACCCTTTTTTTTTTTTGTCAAATGCTTTCTCAAGCAAATCATCTAGCACTAACCCCCCAAAAAAATTCACCTTGGCAAGGAATTGCACATAATTTAGCTTTAGAGGCCGAGTCCCCCTTCCAATCCTTTAGCCAAATAGCCCGACCAGCTGAATTTGAAAGGGCGGCAGCCCTGGCGGATAGTTTTAGGGAATCCACAGAAGCATCCGCAAGGAATTCAATTGCATTGTAAAGTATTGGGAAGGAGGAGGGTAGCTCATCCCTAGGGGTACCTTTCTTAATATGGTCCTCTAATTCCCCCACCCAAATCTTTAATGATCTGGCCACAGTAGTGGCCGCAATCGCGGGTTAAAAAGAGCTTGCCGTAGCCTCCCAATTCTTTTTTAAGTAGATCTCTGCTCTCCTATCCATAGGATCTTTAAAGGAAACGGAGTCTTCAAAGGGAAGAGCAGCTTTCTTAGAAATGTTATCAACTGGGGCGTCTAGTTTTGGTGCTCTATCCCAGTCTGCAGAAGCTGTCTCTTCAAACGGATATTTCCACTTTCGGGTGTTAGGGATAAAGAGCTTCCTGTCGGGCCTGCTCCACTCTCTTTAAATTACTGATGCCACATTTTCGTGGACATCAAATCCCTTGATCTTTTTAGAGCCAAGGCCTTCAAACATTGTGTCTCTAACCGATTGAGGTTCTTTGTGGTCATCCAGCCCCATTGTCGCACGCACTACCCTGAAAATGGAACTGATGTTCTCTGCCTGAAAAGCGGTCTATCCGCTATTTGATCATCCAGTGAGTCATCCGAGCATGGTCGTTCCCCTTCCTCCTCTAAACCCAACAACATTTCCTGGTCACTGGAGGGGGGAATTGAAGCTGAGGCAGATATGCTGGGGCAGCTCTCAAAAAGGGTGCTCATACACTCCTTCACCGACTCCTTAACCTCACCCCGGATCATCTGTTTCAAGCTAGACATGAGAAAAGGGGCTTCATCCTCTAATAATCTCCCTACACAGGCTGGACAAATGGGCTTTCCCCACCCTGACAGCAACTTTTTCTTACATATGGCACACCCCTTGTCCTTGGACCTTGACTCCCTCCTCTCTTTGGAAGCCTAGGCACAATAAAACCTCCCATAAGCTTTCAAAAGCTTACCCACACCGGTACCAAGGCTTCATTGGTGGCATCAGTGGGTTCTGCGTGCTGAGGTTGCTCCATGTTCTGCGCTCTGGCATTCACTCAATGGAGTACACTTCAGGCCACTTCACCATCCTGCAGTGTGAGCTGGCTAGATTTACCTCTGCCGGGCGTGCATCGGCTCCCCCTACTTCTGGCCTACAGCAATGCCTCCTCCCACTGCCTATACTGGAAGCAGCCTCAGCACAGACTGATGACGTCAGTGCTTGTCAGGCCTCAACCGGAAGTGACGCCAGCGTACTACAGCGCACGCTGGGAAGGTCAGGTGCCGAAGAACGTGCGAACACGGCCGCAGAGGTACGCGCGTGCATGGGGACTCCTAAAAGCACCCCCCGACGGGGAAGGGACCGGAGAAGGGGGAGAGTCAGGAATCCAGGCTTCTGCAGCGGCTTCTTAAGAAGTCTTACACCGCCGGGTAGGCCCTTCTCCAACGTGATAAACATGGGGCTCCCACAGCTCTCTTTACGCTGTGCTATGCATCCACCCTGTCCCTTAGGACAGGAAACAGAACTGGCATGACGGGGGTTGTACCTCCCCTTTAAAGTGGTTGTGTTTCCTGTTTCCTGTCCTAAGGAGACGGGGCTGATAATGTCCATGGGTGCTGTCATAGGCAAGGGGGGGAAATATATACGCAGTTCATTTCTACAGCTATATGTGTTGAAATCGTTTAGTGGTGTATTTAATTACAAAAAGAAAAATATATTCTCAGTTCACTTATGCAGCTTTATGTGGGGAAAGCGCTTAGTGGTGTATTTCATTACAAAAAGAAAAATATATTCTCAGTTCACATCTGCAGGTATATGTGGTGAAAGCGTTTAGTGGCATATTTCAGTAAAAATAAAAAAATTTATACGCAGTTCACTTCTGCAGCTATATGTGGTGAAAGCGTTCAGTGGCGTATTTGATTACAAAAATAAAAATATGTACGCAGTTCACTCCTGAAGTTATATGTGGTTAAATCGTTTAGTGACGTATTTCAGTACAAAAAGAAAAATATATACGCACTTCACTGGTGCATTTATTTGTGGCAAAAGCTTTTAGGGATCCAGGCTGTATTTCAGTACAAAAAGAAAAATATATTCTCAGTTCACTTCTGCAGTTATATTTGTTAAAAGCGTTTGGTGGCCTATGTCAGTACAGAAAGAAAATAGGATGTGCACTACACTGGTGCATTTATTTGTGGCAAAAGCGTTTAGTGGCCTATTTCAGTACAAAAAGAAAAAATATACGCACTTCACTGATGCAGTTATCTGTGTTAAAAGCGTTTAGTGGCCTCTGTCAGTACAGAAAGAAATAATATATACGCACTTCACTAGTGCATTTATTTCTGGTAAAAGCATTTACTGGCCTATTTCAGTACAAAAAATATATATTTTCTCAGTTCATTTCTGCAGTCATATGTGGTGAAAGCGTTCAGTGTCCTTTTTCAGTCCAGAAAGGAGAAAAAAATGTACGCACTTCACTGTTGCATTAGTTTGTGGCGAAAGATTTTAAGTGGCCTATACGCATTTAACTTGTGCAGTTATATGTGGTGAAAGCGCTCAGTGTCCTATTTCACTACAAAAAGGAAAAATATATACGCACTTCACTGTTGCATTTATTTGTGGTGAAAAAGTTTAGTGGCTTATTTCAGTACAAAACAAAAAATATGTACACATTTCACTTCGGCAGTTATTATTATTTCACTACAAAAACAAAATATATTCAGCGTTCACTTTTGGAGTTATATGTGGTAAAACCTTTAGTGACGTATTTCGGTAGAAAAACAAATTTCCTTGAGCGTTCAGCTCTACAGTAATATGCGGTAAAATCTTTTGTGATGTATTTCAGTAGAATTTTTTTTTTAGCTGCTGTCGGGAGCAGCGGTTCATTTCTGAGACATCTGTATAATGCGTGGGGAATCCGAAGACCCTCTCCATCTCGGTGCTGCATTATATGTGCTAAAATCTTTTGTGAAGTTATTGAGGTATTTCGGTGAAAAAACAAATAGTATTCAGCGTTCAACGCTGCAGTTATATGTGGAAAAATCTTTATTGACGTATTTCAGTGGAAAACACACATTTTATTCAGCGTTCAACGCTGCAGTAATATGTGGTAAAATCTTTTGTGACGTATTTAGGTGGAAAAACAAATTGTATTCAGCTTTCAGCGCTGCAGTTATATGTCACAAAATCTTTTGTGACATATTTCAGAGGAAAAATTTTTATTCAGCATTCAGCGCTGTAGTAATATGTGGTAAAAAAATATGTGGCATATTTTGGTGGAAAAGCAAATTGTATTCAGCGTTCAGCGCTGCAGTTATACAGTTGTGTTCAAAATTATTCAACCCCCAATGCTGTAAAGGGTTTTAGGGAATTTAGTGTACATTTGTAATTGTGTTCAGAATGAAATCTTACAAGGACTTTTTAAAGAACCAAATGCAACTAAAATGACATCAATTGTTTTTGTAAAACAGTATTAAATGTTTTTTTTTGTGATTTCTTCATTGACCCAATTATTCAACCCCTTTAAGACGACCACTCTTAAGAACAGAGGTTCATTCAAGTGTTTTCGAACAGGTATTGAAAACACCTGTGGATGTGAAGGAGCAGCAAACAAGCATGATAAGCACCAATTCGGCAGATTTAACCCCTTAAGGACGAAGGGCGTACATGTACGCCCTTGCATCCTGGTACTTAAGGACCAAGGGCGTACATGTACGCCCTGTGTTTAAACTGCTACTGCACCCGATGTGGGCGCGGTAGCAACATGGTTCCTGCTGATGTTCCTGCGGTTTGCAGCGGTTTTAGCGATCTCTGATCCCCGCGGTCTGTGACCGCGGGGATCAGAGAGTTAATTGCCCCAAAGATATTCATTTTAACCCCCCCTGCAGCCCCCAATCTTGTTATGGCGGCGGGGGTGCAGGGGGGGTGGTTGCGGAGGCGGGAGGCGGTGCGGGAGGCGGGCGGTGCGGCAGGCGGGATCGCAATAGCGATCCCCCGCCCGCCTCCCTTGTAATAATTCCCTGGTGTCTAGTGGTTCTATCAGAGTGCCAGCACATTGCTGGCACACTGATAGAAAAATGGCTGGCATCTGTGCTGCAGATGCCAGCCGCTTAACCCTTTCTTACCGCGGTCCGGATGGACCGCGGTATGGAAGGTGTTAACAGGGAGGAGCTCCCTCCCTCTCCCATCGGGGGCTGCTGTGCCTATGCAGCCCCCCAGAATAAGATCGCAGAGGAGGGAGCCCTCCTCCTCATCCATCACCCACTGCTCTCTAATGGCAGTGGGTGATGGTTACATGGCAGCAGGACGCTTTCAGAAGCGCCCTGCTTGCCATGGTAGTAATCTCTGGTCAGACTTCTGCTAAAGGCAGAAGTCTGACCAGACTGTGAAAAGTAAAATACAGTGCAGTACACTATATAGTGTACTGTACTGTATTATACTGACATCAGATCCACTGGATCTACAAGAACCAAGTGGGTCTGGGTCCAAAAATGTAAAAAGTGAAAAAAGGAAAAATAAAAAAACACAAATCACTGAATAAAAAGTAAAAAAAAAATAAATACACTACACATATTAGGTATCGCCGCGTCCATAAAAAACATCTCTATAAAAATATCACATGACTGAACCCCTCACGTGAACGCCATAAAAAAAAATGGTGTAAATAAGCCATTTTTTGGCACCTTACATCACTAAAAGTGTAATACAAAGCGATCAAAAAGGCGTATGCCTCCCAAAATAGTACCAATCTAACCGCCACCTCATCCCGCAAAAAATGAGCCCCTTCATAAAACAATTGCCCAAAAAATAAAAAAACTCTGCCTCTCAGACTAAAACATGATTTTTTTTGTTTCAAAAATGCTTTTCAGTGTTAAATGTAAAAAAAATTTAAAAAAGTAGACATATTGGGTATCTCCACGTCCGTAAGAATCTGCTCTATAAAAATATCACATGACCTAACCCCTCAAGTAAACACTTTAAAAATAATAAACACTAATAAAAATAAAAAAACTTTGTCAAAAAGCCATTTTTTTGTCACCTTACATCACAAAAAGTGTAATAGCAAGCGATCAAAACGTCATATGACCCCCCAAATAGTGCCAATCTAACCGCCACCTCATCCCGCAAAAATTATACCCAACCTAAGACAATCGCCTAAAAACTGAAAAAAATATGGCTCTCAGACTATGGAGACACTAAAACATGTTTTTTTTTGTTTCAAAAGGATATTATTGTGTAAAACCAAAATAAATAAAAAAAAGTATACATATTGGGTATCGTCGCGTTCGTAACAACCTGCTCTATAAAAATATAACATTACCTAATCCCTCAGGTGAACGCCGTAAACATAAAAAATAAAAACGTTGTAAAAGTCATTTTTTGTCACCTTACATCACAAAAAGTGTAATAGCAAGTGATCAAAAAGTCATATGCACCCCAAGATAGTACCATTCAAACCGCCATCTCATCCCGCAAAAAATGAGCCCCTACATAGGACAATTGCCAAAAACAAAAACAAAAACTATGGCTTTCAGAATGTGGAGACACAAAAAAATATTTTTTTTCAAAAATGCTTTATTATGTAAAACTGAAACAAAAAACCCCAAAAAGTAGACATATTTGGTATTGTCGTGTCCGTAACAACCTGCTCTATAGAAATAGCACACAAGCTAACCTGTCAGTTCAACGATGTAAATAACAAAAAATACAAAACTGTCCAAAAACTGTTATTTTTTTGCAAATTATCCATTTTAATCCATTTTTCCAGTAACAAAGCAAGGGTTAACAGCCAAACAAAACTCAATATTTATTGCCCCGATTCTGTTTGGCCATACAGCAGTGGTCGTAAACTGCTGTATGGCCAAACGGCAGGGCGTAGAAGGAAGGGAACGCCATATGGTTTTTGGAAGGCAGATTTTGCTGGACTGGTTATTTGACACAATGTTCCATTTGAAGCCCCCCCTGTAGCACCCCTACAGTGGAAACTCCAAAAAAGCGACCCCATTTTGGAAAGTACGGGATAAGGTGGCAGTTTTGTTTGTATTATTTTAGGGTAAATATGATTTTTGGTTGCTCTATATTACACTTTTTTTGAGGCAAGGTAACAAAAAATAGAAATTCCGAAATTTCATCACCATTTGCCAATAACTCTTGTGGAACACCTAAAGGGTTAACAAAGTTTGTAAAATCCGTTTTGAATACCTTGAGCGGTGTAGTTTCTTAGATGGAGTCACTTTTTTGGAGATTCTACTCTAGGGGTGCATCGGGGGGCTTCAAATGGGACATGGTGTCAAATATCCAGACCAGCAAAATCCGCCTTCCAAAAACCATATGGCGTTCCCTTACTTCTGTGCCCTGCCGTTTGGCCACACAGCAGTTTACGCCCAAATATGGGGTGTTTCTGAAAACTACAGAATCAGGGCAATAAAAATTGAGTTTTGTTTGGCTGTTAACCCTTGCTTTGTTATTGGAAAAAATGGATTCAAACCGAAAATTTTCCAAAAAATCGAAATTCTGAAATTTTATCTCCATTTGCCATTAACTCTTGTGGAAAACCTAAAGGGTTAATGGCGTTTGTAAAATCAGTTTTGAATACCTTGAGGGGTGTAGTTTCTAGAATGGGTCATTTTTGGATGTTTTTTATTATGTAAGCCTCACAAAGTGACTTCAGACCTGAACTGGTCCCTAAAAAGTGGGTTTTTGAAAATTTCTAAAAAATTTCAAGATTTGCTTCTAAACTTCTAAGCCTTGTAACGTCCCCAAAAAATAAAATGGCATTCCCAAAATGATCGATACATGAAGTAGACATATGGGGAATGTAAATCAATAACTTTTTTGGGCGGTATTACTATGTATTATAGAAGTAGAGAAATTGAAACTTGGAAAATTGCTAATTTTTCAAAATTTTTGGTAAATTTGATATTTTTTTATAAATAAAAATGAAATTTTTCGACTTAATTTTACCAGTGTCATGAAGTACAATATGTGACGAAAAAAGAATCTCAGAATGGCCTGGATAAGAAAAAGCGTTTTAAAGTTATCACCACATAAAGTGACACTGGTCAGATTTGCAAAAAATGGCCTGGTCTTAAGGTGAAAATGAGCCCGGTCCTTAAGGGGTTAAAATGACTGTGATACTCAGCTCCTTCTAGACATTTACTGGTGTGTTTACAAACATGGTGAAGTCAAGAGAATGGTCCAGGAAGACAATAGAAGAGGTGATTTATCTTCACAGGAAGGGCAATGGCTATAAGAAGATTGCAAAGATGTTAAACATACCAAGAGACACCATAGGAAGCATCATTCACAAATTCAAGGCAGGGCACTGTTGAAACGCTACCTGGTCGTGGCAGAAAGAAGATGCTGACTTCGACTGCTGTGCTCTACCTGAAGCGCAAAGTGGAGAAAAGTCCCCATGTGACTGCTGAGGAACTGAAAAAAGATTTGTCAGATGTGGGTACTGAAGTTTCAGCTCAGACAATAAGGCGCACACTGCGTAATGAAGGCCTCCATGCCAGAACTCCCAGGCGCACCCCCTTGCTGTCGCCAAAGAATAAGAAGAGTCGACTGCAGTATGCCAAAAGTCATGTGGACAAACCACAAAAGTTTTGGGATAGTGTTCTGTGGACTGATGAAACAAAATTAGAACTGTTTGGGCCCATGGATCAACGCTATGTTTGGAGGAGGAAGAACAAGGCCTATGAAGAAAAGAACACCTTGCCTACTGTGAAGCATGGCGGGGGTTAATCATGCTTTGGGGCTGTTTTGCTTCTACAGGTACAGGGAAGCTTCAGCGTGTGCAAGGTACCATGAATTCTCTTCAGTACCAGGAGATATTGGATGAAAATGTGATGCAGTCCGTCACAAACCTGAGGCTTGGGAGACGTTGGACCTTTCAACAGGACAATGATCCCAAGCATACCTCTAAGTCCACTAGGGCATGGTTGCAGATTAAAGGCTGGAACATTTTGAAGTGGCCATCGCAGTCACCAGACTTAAATCCGATTGAGAACCTCTGGTGGGACTTAAAGAAAGCAGTTGCAGCGCGCAAGCCTAAGAATGTGACTGAACTGGAGGCTTTTGCACATGATGAATGAGCGAAGATACCCGTAGATCGCTGCAAGACGTCAAGCTATGCTTCACGTTTAAAAGCTGTTATAACTGAAAAAGGATGTTGTACGAAGTACTAAGATTGAATGTCACTTGGGGGTTAAATGAAACTGATAATGATGTGAGCACAGAAAAGACATTTGTGGTTATTTCATTATAAATGTTATGTTATATTTGTCTCACTTACAAGTGCCTCTTTGATTTAATTGTAAACAAGATGACTGAAATGATCACAATCAATGTCAAACTGGCCAAAACACTCAATTTCAGTGGGGGCTGAATAATTTTGAACACAACTGTATGTGGTAAAATCTTTTGTGACATATTTTGGCGGAAAAACAATTTTCATTGAGCATTAAAGGGGTTATCTGAGTTATATAAATGTATGGTAAAGAGTATTATATTGCCATATTAAACTCTTTTCTAAATCAATTACACTTTTTTATTGCACCGTTTCTCCTGATCAGATTTGGATCACGTGATCCCCGATGTCATCAACCCTGCTGAAGCCGTGACGTCTCGTTTACAAGCTTTTCCTTGCTTGAGGGAGTGGCCCGGCTCTGTTGTAAATGAGACATCAGAGCCTTTTGTGCCCACACCTTCCCTCTCCCTGCATCTCCTCACCACCTCTGTATTGCCCGCCCCCTCCCTTTGCACTTCACCAGAGGCTCCTGCTATCTGTGCAGACAGCCTGTGTAAACACGAGCCCTGACCCCGGACATTCCATGGCCTACTCATGCTGCTGTCATCTCCAGACTCTGTCATTATGCCATTCGGTGTCTTCCTCCTGATGCTGCAGCTGCCGACACCTCCAAACTCTGTCATTGTGCCACACTGTGGCTAAGTCATGCTGCTGCAAAAAAAAGTGATCAGTCAGCACATTCCATTAAGCAAGTGCACGCTGCTATGGCTAGAAACACAAAGAAACAAAGGACAATGCAACAGCACTCTGAAGACACAAATAAAGCCATAATTATAGAAGACATTCAGATGCTAAATGCTATGCTTATTTTGCAAATTAGAGATTCTTGGCAAATACATTTTGTACAAAACTATTTGGGCCCGTTTGCCAAACGTCAAGGCGATCTCTACCTCCTGAATCGTCTGCATAGGAGCCTGTATGAATCTGGGGCTCCAGGTTGGCTGTTGCATTCCGGTGGACCATATGATCTGGTGAGCGCGGTTCCATATCGATTGATTGTACCTTCGCACTCTGTCATTGTGCCATTCTTTGGCTTCCCCATGCTGGAGCCACCTCAAGACTCTGTTGTTGTGCTACTCTGTGGCATCCTTCTGATGCTGCTGCTGCCAACTCCACACCCTGTCATTTTGCCACTCTGTGGCCTACTCATGCTGCTACCAGCTCCAAACTTTGACGTTGTGCCACTCTTTGTCCTCCTCCTGATGCTGCCGGCACCTCTAGACTCTGTCATTGTGTGGCCTACTTATGCTGCTGCCACCTACACACTATGTCACATTGCCACTCTGGTCTCCTGATGCTGCGGCCACCTCCACACTCTCTCATTGTGCCACTCTGTGGCTTCCACCTGATGATGCCACCACCTCCAGACTCTGTCTTTGTGCAACTCTGTGGCCTACTCATGCTACTGCCACCTCCAGACTACTCTGTCATTGTGCCACTCAGTGGCCTCCTCATACTGCTTCCTCCTTCAGACCCTGTCATTGGGCCACTCTGTGGTCTCCTCATGCTGCTTCCACCTCACCACTATGTCATAGGTCCACTCTGTGGACTTCTCATGCTGTTCCCACCCTCCCCACTTCATGACTGGTCCACTATTTTGGCTTTCAGCCTGGCTGACATCATCATTTGTTTGACACTTCTTCTGATCTCTCAGAAGGAAGGAAAAATAAGATGCACAACGGATCCTGTCTGTGTAGCAGCTTTAAGGCCTGCATGGTCCCATCAGAATTGGCTTATGATTTGGTAGCCAAAGGAAAAGTGGGTAGAAAACACAGAAGACATGCAAATATTCCATTCATATTAGATCCTCTCCTGTTTTTTTTGGCATTAGCAATACTAATGGATTATTGGATTGTTGAGCAAATGCTGACCGAGTGAAAGAGTATGCTTCATATACAGGATCCGTTTTTTCTGAGTAATTGTTCTGACGGTTCAGAGAATGGGGAAAATGAATCAGTGATGTCAACACGAACTTACTGCTGACACCCTCTCCACTCTGTCGGGGAGCTCTATTTGTATAAACATTTAATGGAATAGCTACTGTAGACATCTATGTGAATTCAGCTGACAAGGGTGTAAAAGGACTGCGCTTCTTCTTGACGCTAACATCTACCTGTAAGGATATTTGGTTAGTTTTGGCCCCGTGACTGCCCAAAAAAGTGAAGTATGCAGTGATTCTAAGAGCGACGCCTGTCATCTGCATGTCATACTGACTCACAGTATTATTTCACTACCATAGCAGACTACCTATGAATGTTACTGCAGTGCACAGTGTTCATCCCTATAAAGGCTCTCTGAAGCCCGGAAATGGCAGTTTTTTAACGCGATTAGGTGCAAATTAATTCGGGTGGAAGCAAATTTTTCCCAAAAATACGGTGAACTGGTCGAATCAAATTTTTGAAAAATTCGCTCACCTCTAATTACATCCTTCTTTATGTTAAGGAATAATTACATCTGGCAATTGCTCTGTGCTACTCTGTATCATATTAATATGCATCCCCCCCCCACCCAAGTGGCTAAGAGTGTGTGGATGGAATGGGCGGATTGTTTTCCAGGTTTTATGAGTAAGGCAGCCATGAACGGCCATTGATTATTGGTTGTCTGAGAACACTTTGTACAGTCATTACCACTGAGTGGCTTGACACAATTTGAATATTATTTTCAGCTGCTACTAAGCAACAGCTTATAAGCCTTTAATTGAAATATTACGGGTATTGTTTTTATAATGGATATAGTAGGCTCTCACTCCACAAGAGGGATTTATAAAAGCAAAATAAGGAGAGAAAAAATTGAGTGTTATTTTATGCTCATATTACTGTGGTTGCTATTTTCTAATGCAGCATTGGTTACCTGTCTGTTATTCTATCACACTATCCTATAGTTTAAGGCATGCAAGGACAAAGGAGATGAAACCCATAAATCCGAAATCATTCTAAATTCTGTTCTGCATTTTCATTAATCCAATCCTTTCTCCGGCTTAAAAGCACAGAAAGAATTCAATGTAAATTTTTCCTCATTAACATATAAATGATTTCATAATTCAGTAACACTCTGTGGCGTGTATGGTCTCTTATCTGTAAATAGTCACTTAATCACATCACTTATTCACACGTAAATCTATTGTACTCTATTCCGTCTATAATTCTAAGTCTTCTTTCCTATTCATATAGAATTTCTTTATCTGACATTCTATATGAAAAATGTAAATCTTTTTTTAAAAGAAAATAACCCATTGGTGTCAGCTGTCATAAATTTACAGCACACATAACCCCTTGGTGATGTAATACATTTTAGCCTTAAAGGGATTTTACACCTTTTTTTTGTTTTGTTCTGGCTCCATTCAGTGGTCATCCACTCCCTGTCTGTAAACTTCTGGATGGACAAGGATTACATTTGACACTAGTCGCGCAACATTTTTTTATAATCATAGTCAATGCTGTTGCACTGCAACGTGGGACATATTACTACTTCGACACAACAGACGTAAAAAATTCATCTAAGTTGGATTTTTGTGCAAGTCACGTCGCAGCATGTCACATGTTGCGGTGTGACACCATTGATTATTATTATAAAAAATGTTGTGTGACATTGGTGCGACATGAATGAATGAATGTCACACGACACATGTCACAATGTAGTTGTATTTTTTGCACACTGTCTGCTCCAGTCCCTTTTCCTCCTCCACACAGACTAAAGGGAGAGCTGTAAGAACAGAATATGTAGCTCTCACTTCTACCTGCTCTAATTCCATTTAGATGTTGTACTCTTAGCTGCACTCTTAGACTTGTTTTAAAGCCAAGATTGTACACTCTATGTCACGTTCTGGAGCACAGACAGATCTCTGGAAGGTCTCACAAAATGAAGAGACAGACCTTGAAACCAACAGAAGACTTTATTACACATGTAATAAAGGAACATGACAGTAGTGCAGGTTAAGCAATAGTGGTAGCACTACCTAGGGGTGGATTGGCCATAGACTCTACAGGAAAATTTTCTGGTGGGCCATTGCCTAGGAAAGAGCAGCAGCCCACCTGAATTCAACGGTATTGAAGTCCTTCGGACAGCTGTACAGTTGAATGCTATAGCAGAGGTGGCAGTATTTTGTGCTGCACTGTGGTATTTGGTTTAGCTGGGGAAGTATATTGCTTTGCCCTAAGGTATTTCTGGCCCTCCTGCTTCTATTGTCCCTGCCTAATTATAATGCCTTCTTATACTATGGACCTGCCTGCAACATGGGGCCACTTTGAAGTTTTTTTTACAGGGCCACTTTTAGTTTCCAGTCCACCCCTGGCACTACCACTGAACCAAGTGCACCAGTAGACTAAAGGCAAACCCCAGATGGTGAAGAGCCAGTGAGCCCCATTCTTCACAGAGCCTCTGGTGGTGAGGATGAACTTGGCCAAGGGATCACTGTTCGCATCTTCAGTTTGGGCCCAGTACACTTGGCCGCTACCTGCTACCAGTGGTACACACAGACAAAGGACTGGAACCCAAACATAACCACAAAGGACACAGTACAGACAAGACAAATGGGAACCAGCACACCGAGTGGAAGCATAGCAGTCACAGGCTTAGCTGCACACAGACTAGATTTCCTCCCTCTGGAGAACGCAGGATACCTCTCATAAAGGCTGAACATAAACAGGACAGGAACAGAAGCAGTTGAGCACTGCCAGGCTAGACATGGGACAGAAAGGATCAGAAGCAGTAGCACTGCCAGGCTAGACATGGAACAAGACAGGACCAGAAGAAGTAGCACTTCCAGGCAAGACATGGAACAGACAAGGTCAGAAGCAGTAGCAGTGCCACGCAAGACATGGAACAGACAGGATCAAAAGCAGTTAAGCACTGCCAGGCTAGACCTGGAACAGAAAGGATAAGAAGCATTTAAGAACTTCCAGGCTAGAGATGGAACAGACACGACTAGAAGCAGTGGCACTGCCAGGCTTAGAGACAAGACAGGATCAGAACAGGTACAGATGATCAAGCAAAACATAGACAGGGATACATCAATGCTTTATCAAGCGACACCACACAGAAGGGCAGATGGCAAAACCCACTGGGTCAGCAGCAGGGTGCTGCACCCTGCAAGACACATAACAGAATGACCACAAGACCACAGGTAATAGATAGAAATAGCTGTAATAACGAGGGGTCCTGAATCTTATAAGCCACACCCAGAAACAGATCCGGGAATGTTAATCCCACTAGAACCAGGAGTAACCAGAACCAAAGAACAAACAATATAAATGTCAGTTCATGCAGTCACAGAATTCTGCGGCCAGCATGCCCAAACAACAAACAGTATACACAGGATAAACTGTAACCAGTACGAGGTTACAGGCAGCCTGCCTACTCAACAAGGAGTGACACAACCGCACACTTCATCCATAGTCAGACCCTTTTCACACTCAAGGCCGCAGCCAGCACACATCACAGTACCAGCATCCATGGGAACTCCACAGCCAGTACACAAAGTGCATGCAACCAGCCTGCACGGCACTGGTGACAGGAGCCACAGAGATATGGACGTGGGGAGACACAACAAAGACAACAGTTCACACACAACACTGCAGCCAGCATGCAGCCCCAAGCAACCAGCATACAAAGGTGTCAGCCTGCAGCCAGTACGTGATAGAGCATGCAGCCAGCCTGCACAGCCACAACTATCACAGTGAACCAAACTGTGACACTCTGGCTGCATTCTAGTTTACAGCTTCAGTCTTGAACTATTGACTATCCATTCCCTTCAATTATTCAAATGTCTCTAGTCCTGCAACCATGGGCGTTGCATTCTCTGTAACAGCGAACACAACACAATGGAAAGTATAAGTATTGCTGCTCCTCAACTGTGCGTTGCAAAACCATATAGTGAAGCATATGAAAAGCATGCTTCTTCACGGTAACTTAACCTGTTCATTTTGCGGTAACGTGACACACTGCATGCATTGGCCTTTATTCTTACATAAGAGAAGTAATTAATTATAACTTTTCGTGAATTGGGACGTTTAAACTTTTTTTAAATTTTATTTTATTCCAATTTAAATTTAGTAGGAGTCAGAGTCTGTTCATTTTTTGCTGACTCCGACACCAGGTACCCAAAATTGCCTCCGACTCCGACTCCACAGCCCTGAATCAAGGCACACTTCACTAATTTGGGCAGTCACGGGGCCAAAACTGACCAAATAACTCAAGTATGAACTCAGCCTTACAGTACGATGTTAGCATCAAGAAGAAGCGCACTCCTTTAACACCCTCGTCAGCTGATTCCACATAGATGTCTACAGAACCAGTTCTATTAAACGCTTATAAAAGTAGAGTGTCTCGATAGAGTGGAGAGGGTGTCAGCAGTAAGTTTGTGTTGACATCACTGATTAATTTGCCCTTCCTCTGATCCGTCAGAACAATAACCCAGAAAAAACGGATCCTGTCTGTGGAACATCCGTCTTCACTCGGTCAGCATTTGCTCAATAATCCATCAGTATTGCTAATGCCAAATAAAAAAGGAGTGGATCTAAAACAGAGATGACACATGAATGGAATATTTGCATGTCTTCTGTGTTTTGTACCCAGTCCTGCTTTTGGCTACCAAATCATAAGCCAATTCTGATGGGACCATAGAGGCCTTAAAGCTGCTACACAGACAGGATCCGTTGTGCATCTCATTTTTACTTCCTTCTTACAGATCAGAATAAAAATGATGATGTCAGCAAGGCAGAAAGGCAAAATAGTGTACCAGTCATGAAGTGGGGAGGGTGGGAACAGATTGAACCTATGACATAATGGTGAGGTGGAAGCAGCATGAGGAGGCTGCAGAGCGGCATAATGACAGAGTCTGGAGGTGGCGGAAGCAGCAGTAGCAGCATCAAGAGAAGGCTATCGAGTGGCACAATGACAGAGTCTGGAGTTGGAAGCAGTATGAGGAGGCCACCGAGTGGCACTATGACAGAGCCTGTAGGTGGCAGCAGAAGCAGTGGCAGCATCAGGAGAAGGCCACTGAGTGGCACCATGACAGAGCATGGAGGTGGCGTCAGCAGCAGTAGCAGCATCAGGAAAAGGCCACCGAGTGGCACAATAACAGAGCTAGGAGTTGGCAGCAGTATGAGGAGGCCACCTAGTGGCACAATGACAGAGTGTGGAGGTGGCAGGATCAGGAGAAGGATATCGAGTGGCACAATGACAGAGTCTGGAGTTGGCAGCCGTATGAGGAGGCCACCGAGTGGCACAATGACATGGTGTGGAGTTGGCAGCAGTATGAGGAGGCGACTGAGTGACAACATGACAAAGCTTGGAGGCAGCGGCAGCAGCAGTAGCAGCATCAGGAGAAGGCTACTGAGTGGCACCATGACAGAGCATGGAGGTGGCGGCAGCAGCAGTAGAAGGCCACCAAGTGGCACAATAAGAGAGCCTGGAGTGGACAGCAGTATGAGGAGGCCACCTAGTGGCACAATGTCAAAGTGTGGAGCTGAAAGCATCAGGAGAAGGCTATCGAGTGGCACAACGACAGTCTGGAGGTGGCGGCAACAGTAGCAGCATCAGGAGAAGGCCAGCAAGTGCCACAATAACAGAGCATGCAGTTGGCAGCAGTATGAGGAGGCCACCTAGTGGCACAATGACAGAGTGTGGAGGTGGCAGCATCAGAAGAAGGCTATCGAGTGGCACAATGACAGAGCTTGGAAGTGGCAGTAGCAGCAGTAGCAGCATCAGGAGAAGGCCACCAAGTGGCACAATAAGAGTCTGGAAGTGGCAGCAGTATGAGGAGTTCACTGAGTGGCACAATGACAGATTCTGGAATTTTCAGCAGTAGGTTTCTCCCAGATCAGAAAATTATGATGTCAGCCAGGCAGAAAGGAAAAATAGTGGACCAGTCATGAAGTAGGGAGGGTGGGAACAGCATGAGAAGCCCACTGACTGGCCCTATGACATAATGGTGAGGTGGAAGCAGCATGAGGAGACCACAGAGTGGTCCAATGACAGTGTGGAGGTGGAGGTAGCATCAGGAGGCCGCAGATCATCACAATGACAGAGTCTGGAGCTGGCCGCTGCAGCAATAGCAGCATAAGGAGAAGGCCACTGAGTGGCACAATAAGAGTCTGGAGGTGGCGGAAGCAGCAATAGCAGCATCAGGAGAATGCTATCAAGTGGCACAATGACAGAGTCTGGAGTCGGCAACAGTATGAGGAGGCCACCGAGTGGCACCTGAAAGAGCCTGAAGGTGGTGGCAGAAGCAGTTGCAGCATCAGGAGAAGGACACTGAGTGGCACCGTGACAGAGTCTGGAGGTGGCGGCAGCAGCAGTAGCAGCATCAGGAGAAGGCCACTGAGTGGCACAATAACAGAGTCTGAAGGTGGCAGCAGTATGAGGAGGCCACTGAGTGGCACAATGACAGAGTCTGGAATTGGCAGCAGTAAGAGGAGGCCAACAAATGGGAAAATGACAGAGCCTGGAGGTGGCGGCAGCAGCAGTAGCAGCATGAGTGGCACATTGACAAAGTCTGGAGTTGGACGCAGGCAGTATGAGGAGGCCACCGAGTGGCACAATGATAGTGTTGAGGTGGCAGTATCAGAAGAAGGCCAACAAGTGGAACAATGACAGAGTCTGGAGTTGGCAGCAGAATGAGGAGGCCACCGAGTGGCACAATGACAGAGTATGGAGGTGGCAGCAGAAGCAGCATCAGGAAAGGGCCACTGAGTGGCACCATGACAGAGCCTGGAGGCCACCAAGTCGAACAATGACAAAGTCTGGAGGTGGTGGCAGTAGCAACATCAGGAGAAGGCTACCGAGTTGCACAATGACAAAGTCTAGAGTTGGCAGCAGTATGAGGAGGCCACTGAGTGGCACAATGATAGAGTTTTGAGGTGGCAGTATCAGGAGAAAGCCAACAAGTGGCACAATGACAGAGTCTGGAGTTGGCAGCAGTATGATGAAGCCACGAGGGGCTAAATGACAGAATGTGAAGATGGCAACTGTATGAGGTGGCAACTCAGTGAAACAATGACAGAGGTGGGAGTGTGGAGGTCGCAGCATCAGGAGAAGGCCATCGAGTGGAATAATGGGAGAGAGTTGAGGTGGCAGCATCAGGAGAAGACCAACAAGTGGCACAATGACAGAGTCTGGAGTTGGCAGCAGTATGAGGAGGCCACAGAGTGGCACAAATACCGAGTGTGGAGATGGCAGCAATATGTTGAGGCCACCGAGTGATAAAATGACAGAGTCTGGAGGTGGCGGCAGTAGCATCATCAGGAGAGGGCTACCGAGTGGCAGATTGACAAATTCTGGAGTTGGCAGCAGTATGAGGAGGCCACCGAGTGGCACAATGTTAGAGTGTTGAGGTGGCAGCATCAGGAGAAGGCCATCGAGTGGCATAATGGCAGAGTGTTGAGGTGTCAGTATCAGGAGAAGGCCAACAAGTGGCACAATGACAGAGTCTGGAGTTGGCAGCAGTAAGAGGAGGCCAACGAGTGGGAAAATGACAGAGCCTGGAGGTGGCGGCAGCAGCAGTAGCAGCATCAGGAGGACGCCACTGAGTGGCACCATGACAGAGCCTGGAGGCCACCAAGTGGAACAATGACAGAGTCTGGAGGTGGCGACTGCAGCAGTAGCATCATCAGGAGAAGGCTACCAAGTGGCACATTGACAAAGTCTGGAGTTGGACGCAGTATGAGGAGGCCACCGAGTGGCACAATGACAGAGTCTGCAGTTGACAGCAGTATGAGGAGGCCACCGAGTGGCACAATGATAGAGTGTTGAGGTGGCAGTATCAGAAGAAGGCCAACAAGTGGAACACTGACAGAGTCTTGAGGTGGCGGCAGCAGCAGTAACATCATCAGGAGAGGGCTACCGAGTAGCACATTGACAAAGTCTGGAGTTGGCAGCAGTATGAGGAGGCCACCGAGTGGAACAATGACAGAATGTGGAGGTGGCAGCGTCAGGAGAAGGCCACCAAGTGGCACAATGACAGAGTCTTGAGCTGGCAACAGTATGGAGTTGACAGCAGTATGAGAAGGCCATTGAGTAGCAGAATGACAGAGTCTGGAGTTGGCAACAGCATGGGGAGGCCACGGAGTGGCACAATGACGGAGTCTGTATTTGGCAGCAGCATGAGGAGGCCACCGAGTGACACAATGAAACAGTCTGGAGGTGGCGGCAGCAGCAGTAGCAGTAACAGGAGAAGTCCAGCAAGTGGCACAATGACAGAGTCTGGAGCTGGTGGCAGCAGCAGTAGCAGCATCAGGAGAAGGCCACCGAGTACTGTCCTCTGGTAATCAACAATGACAGCCTGGACATGCTGAGCCTTGTAGTTCTCTGCCCTTATACGCCTTCCCAGTACTGTCCTCTGGTAATCAGTAATGACAGGTTGGCAGGGCCGGTGCAAGGATTTTTGCCAACACAAGCAAAGCTACATTTTGGTGCCCCTCCTCCACTCCCCCCCCATGATCACATTATGACCCCCTATTGTGTCACACTTCTCCCCCCCCCTCCATGGCACATCATCCCCCCCATGTCACATTTCTCCCGCACCATGGCACAGACTACAGACATTTGATTTTTTGTCGTCCCCCCATTAAAAATGTGTAATAATTATAAACAATATGCGCTCTGCGCTCATCACCTACCACCTACCCTACGGCAGTCGACAGTCCGTCTGGGCTGGCCTGGGCTGGCTGTGTGAGTCACAGTCACCAACAGCTGCTCCAGTCCCTGCTGCTGCCCGCTGTTCGCCAATCACACACCCCCTGAGTGCCCCGTGACCGCGTTGCCGTGCTGCCGCTCTGTGAGTGAGGACCGGGGCCGCATGGCACATGCAGGCTGGGGTGGGTGGCCGGCGGCGCTGCGGCGCAACTCGCCGCAAGTGATTTAAAAAAAAAAAGTTAATTTTTCCGCCCCCTCCCCCCCTTTTCTGCGCCCTAAGGCAGCCGCTTGGTCTGCCTTATTATAGAACCGACCCTGCAGGTTGGACATGCTGAGCCGTCTAGCATGTCCAGCCTCAGCATCCTGTCATTATTGATTACCAGAGGACATTACAGAGAAGGAGTATAAGGGCAGAGAACTGAGCTCAGCAATAGCATGTCAGTGCAACTAAGGCTCAGCAAAGAGAGAACTACAAGTCTGCAGATACTCACTACTTCCTTCCCTCACAGGCCAGCTCTGTGCCACACACTGCCAAGCCCCACCCCCTCATGTGACTGCTCACCTGATCATAATGAAACTCCTGGTTTATTCGGCTCCTATACTTTTCTCTGCTGATAAGCTCCGCCCCTGCTGTCATCTATCCTCCTCCCCAGTATGTAATCTGTCTGTGCTTGTAAATTACTGCTGATCCCACTGTACTGACGCACAGACGCTCTGCAGGCCTGTAGATCCTGTGTAGTGACATCATGCGCAGGCAGCGCAGCAGCAGTATGTCTCCGCCCGGTGATGTTTAAAGGGACCGCAGCCGCCACAATTTTGAAGTAAGGAAACGAGTGGGCCCCCTAAGGTGCAGTGGGTGAGTCCTGAGGTGGCGGGAGCAGCAGTAGCAGCATCAGGAGAAGGCCACTGAGTGGCGCAATGACAGAGTCTGGAGGTGGCAGCAGTAGGAGGAGGCCAATAAGTGTCGCAATAACAGAGTGTGGAGGTGGCAGCAGTATGAGGAGGCCACCGAGTGGCACCATGACAGGGTCTGGAGGTGGCGGCAGTAGCAGCATCAGGAGAAGGCTACCAAGTGGCACAATGACAGTCTGGAGGTGGTTGTCAGCAGCACAATCAGGAGGAGACCACAGAGTGGCAAGGTGACATAGTGTGTAGATGGTAGCAGCAGCATCAGTAGACCACAATGTGAGTTGACCGAGTGGGGAGGTGAGCGGCAATACCAGTACCCGCTGACGAATGTAGGTGAAAGAAGGAGCACTTGGCTTCAGATGTGTAGCATCAGGCAAGTGGCAGCATCAGTGTAGTAGCTAAGGCAGGTAGCCAGAAGAAACCAGTCTCTTTTGTCAAGGTTTGGGTTGAGGCGGCATGGATGAGCTAATCAGATTCATCAGGCATTGATGGGGGGAAATCCTGGCTGATACAGACCTTTTTCATCTTGGCAAATATCAGTCTTTCCACATTTTGGGTATACAGGCGAGTTCTTCTTGGGGAAACTATGGCCCCGCCGCACTAAACACCCGCTCTGATGCCACACTACTGGCCGGGCAGGACAGCTTTTCCAGGGCAAACTCTAAAAGTTGCGGCCACAAATCCAGTTTGGCTACCCAGTAGTGATGAGCGGGAGGTGCCTTATTCGATTTTGCGACATTTTGCGAATATTCGATTGAGTATTCGTCATATTTCTATTTATCGCGAATAATATGCAATTTAATTATTCGCGCATTGCGAATTGAACTTTGAACGGGGTATAAATGCAACTTTACTATTGTTTGGCTTGCTAGAATTAGCGTATATAGAGAATATAGTGCTCTATTCGTATTCGTCATATTCGTTAATTCTTCCCAGCCAAGTAAACTTGCCTATACACAGCTCTAAGTTAGATGCGCAATGCGACTAATATTACTTAATATTCTTGCATTGAGCATCCAACTTAGAGCTGTGTATAGGCAAGTTTACTTGGCTGGGAAGAATTAACGAATATGACGAAAACGAATATAGCACTATATTCTCTATATACGCTAATTCTAGCAAGCCAATAGGAAAGGTGACTGTACCCAGCTCTAAGTTGGATGCCCAATGCGAAAATATTACTTTTACCTATTTTTTTCAATAAATAGAATACTGACTCATTATTCTATTTATTGCCAAAAAATAGGCAAAGTAATATTTTCGCATTGCGCATCTAAATTAGAGCTGGGTACAGTCAACTTTGCTATTGGGTTGGCTTGCTAGAATTAGCGAATATAGAGAATATAGCGCTATATGCGTATTCATCATATTTGTTAATTCTACCCAGCCAAGCAATAGTAAAGAAAGGATCAGGCGTGCACTTCCGTCGCCGGAAATGCCTGCCGCATCCGTCACAACGCAAGACAACTGAAAGCATTTGAAGACTGATCAGTCTTCAAAATGCTTTCAGTGGTACTATGGTAGCCAGGACACTACTAAAGTCCTTGTTGCCAAAGTAAGTAGTGGGGAGCTAGGGGAACAGATACTTACAGTCCGTCCGGCTCCCGGGGCGCTCCACAATGACGTCAGAGCGCCCCACGCGCATGGATCACGTGATCCATGCTCATGGGGCGCTCTGACGTCATTGTGGAGCGCCCCGGGGACTCGGGAGCCGCACGGACGGTAAGTATCTGCTCCCCTGCCTCCCCACTACACTTTACCATGGCAGCCAGGACTTTAGCTTCCTGGCTGCCATGGCAACCATTCACAAAAGCTAAACGTTTAGCTTAATGCCGGATACGGATTAATGCACTTCAATGGGCATTAATTCCGGATCCGGCGTTTTGACATGTCTTCCGGGTTTTTGGACAGAGACAAATCCGCAGCATGCTACGGTTTTGTCAACGTCCAAAAAACGTTCACATACTGAACGGAAGACATCCTTATGCATCTTGAACGGATTTCTCTCCATTCAGAATGCATTAGGATAAATCCTGATCAGTATCTTTCTGTGGATGGAACTCTAGGACCGAAAGATAAAACGCAAGTGTGAAAGAGCCCTAAGTTGCATATACCCTGCTCAAAGTTAGATGCGCAATGCGACTAATATTACTTAATATTCTCTCATTGCGCATCCAACTTAGAGCTGTGTATAGGCAAGTTTACTTGTATTGCTAGAGTTAGCGAAGATAACGAATACGAATATAGCGCTATATTCTCTATCTTCGTTAATTCTAGCAAGCCAAACAATAGGAAAGTTATATAACATAATACATAATGTAATATTTAAGTACTGCCAATGACACTTTGAACAGGACATGACTTCAATAACAGTATATTATTCTTGGGTTCTGATTGAAAAAAAATATATAAATAAAATGTATATTTGTTTTTACGAATATATAGCACTATATTCTAAATATTCACGAATTAGCGAAGTGTCAATATTCGTAAAAAATATTCGCTATTCCAATATTCATGCTCAGCACTACTACCCAGTAGTCCAGTGGATCTTCAATGTGGGATGACAGGTTGCTGTCCAAGTATGCCACCACCTACTGGTTCAGGTCCTGCTCCGAATCTACCTGCTGCTGGTTAGTAATTACTTCACTATGCAGGTGAAGAAGGCTGCTTATCAGCGACTCTAGACTCAGGCTTAGGCTGATAGAGCTGGTACTTCTCCTGCCACCCCACCCCTCCCCAGCAACCATGGTAGTGGAACGTCAGTGCATAGGGCCCCAACCCTGTCAGACCTGCGAGAGGATGGACGATTGTGCAGATAGGCAGCAGCCAACTAACTACATAGGATGTTTCTGTAGTAATTAAGTTTTTCCTCCCTCTCAGTGGGTGTAAAAAAAGACCCCCATTTTGGACCAGTAGCGAGGGTCCAACAAGGTGGAGAGCCAGAAGTCATCCCTCTGCCGTAAGGTGACAATTCGGCTTTCACTACGCTAGCAGGTGAGGATGCATTGTACTTTTTATGAAAGGCACTGGGAGGGACTCCCTGCCTCCATCTCCACTGCATACTGCCACGATGTGTCTGGGTCCTCTGTCTCGTCTTCCTCATTGCCCTGTAGCTTCCTCATTGCCTGTGCTTCAATGTCCTCCTACCCCTCCTCCTCCTCTTCTAGTTCAGCCCGCACAGGGCTCATTTGGCCGTGAGATCTAGGCGCCACGTCTCCAGTCCCCTGACTAGCCCGTTTTTACCACCATCTATTCCAGGACATGAAGCAGTGGAATGACGTTGTTCATCCCTGCTGGCGACTGACAAATAACGTGGTATCCTCAAAGAGCCTGAGCAAACGGCAGGTGCCACGCATGAGCTGCCACTGGCTGACATCGAAGTTACAAAGGAGAGTATTCCTATTAGCTTGGATCATCAAGAAATCGTTGATGGCCTTTCTCTGTTCCTATAGTCGATCCAACATATGGAGGGTGGATGCCGTTCTGCCCCTGCAGCTCAAGGAGGGTGTGCTTTGTGATGTACAAGTGACTGAAGTGTAGTGCTGAGCGGCACAGGCAATATTTGAATTTGTAATATTATGCGAATTTTTGGCAAAATATTAACCATAAATTCAAAAATTTGTCATCTCCAGTCATTATTTAATTGATTGCGAAAATCAGCAATGTAATATATTTGAGATAAAAATTTGCAATTAGAATATTCGCAATCAACACTAAGGGGTAGGCAACTTTCCTATTGATTGCTAGGGATGTTGCTAAGTGCCGGTATTCACAATAAATTCGCTATTAGAATATTCGCGATCAACACTATTCGCGAATACATTGCACTATATTCTAAATATTTTTTCGATTTCTCGAAGTGGCGAGATTCACGATTAAAATTCACAATTCGAATATTCGCGCTCAACACTACTGAAGTGCATGCAAAGTTTCCTGGCCATGTTTAGGATGTCTTGCAGATGGGTGGAAGACTTCAAGAACCGCTTGCCATCCTGATTGAACACATGTGCCATGCAGCGGTATGGCTTAGCCTTCCTTGATGCAGCGCCTACACCATGTTCTTCCCGTTGTCGGGAGCAGTTCCTCCCCTGTGTGACTCCGTTCGCCAAGGCAAATCAGGTGCAGAACAGCGTGACACTGCTGTGCTCTGCACATGTGGTATGCTGGAGGGGCACTGTGACTTGTTCCTGCAGTGGAGGCTGAGGACATGGTGGGGGATGAAGAGGCAGAGGCGGACATTGTCGCAGGACCAACAGCATGACAACGTGGAGGCAGAAGCGGCGTGACCTAACCAAGTTGCTAGTGTGGCTGTGCAGGATCCACATTCATCCAGTGAGCCGTAAAGGACATGTATTGTCCCTTACCGTTGTTACAGCTCCACCTGTCGGCGCTGCCATGCACTTTGACAGGCACCGACAGGCTCTGTTCTACATATTTGTGCAGGGCTGGTACTGCCTTTTTGGCAAAGAAATAACGGCTTGGGACTCTCCACCTCGACTTGGCACAAGCCATCAGTTCTCTGAAAGGTGCAGAGTCCACCACTTGGAAAGGAAGGACTGCAGCACCAGCGACTTGGACAGGAGCACATTCAGCTTCTGCACTGTTGGATGATTGCACGCATCCTGCTGTCTCTTGGCAATCGCTTTGGTGATCGATTTATGATGGAATGACTGATGAGTAGTAGTAGGAGGAGGAGCACGAGCATCTGGGCCAGCAGAAGATGAGAATGACAGACAGCTCCTTTCGGCTGAGGTGGTAGAGCCTTGACTGCCTGAAACTGGATGTGTGCCACTGGTTGATGCAGCGGTTGCTGCGGCTGGCTGGGCCACCACATTGGAGCCACGGTACTCCCAGGCCACTGTATGGCGGCGCTGCACATGTTGACGCAGGGCCATAGTGCCAACATTGGCACCTTAGCCATGCTTCACCTTCTACCACAGATTCTACATATGGCCACTTTGACCTTCTCCGGCGGCTTAACAAAAAACTGCCACCGCAGAGTAGGTGATTTTCCCCACAACTGTCCGCACTGACTGACTGCTACCCGTGCTACTCCCTGAACCCCTGCACCACTACTTTGAGGGCAGGTAGGCTGCTGCGAAGCAGGTGGTCTACCCCGGGCAGGTTTGGCTTCCGACTGCTGCCACCCTGATGACTCCTAGCCATGCTACAACCTTGCTGGCTCAGCCGCTGCCTCACCAGCAAGCTGCCACCCTCTTCTCCTGATGATGATGAAGCCCCTTCTGCACCCGGCTCCCAAGTGCGATCGGCTTCATGATCATCGAGTAGTGTCTGCACATGACTGATGTCCTCCTCAACGGTCTCTGGGTCAGGAGCCTGATTGCTCGCATAACCACCTCCCACGTCACTCTCCTCATCACTACTTGCGGAGGAACGTTGGATGTCTCTTCCAGATTTTGGCTGGGCATTAGCTGCTGACTGTCCTCCAGTAGCTCGTCCTCGCTGTATAGTGGAGCTGAGCCTACAGCATACAATACTTCTGTGACTGAGGGAACAGCAAAGGACAGAAGCAGGTTGAGGATAGGTGAGGGCACAGGGCCTGCTCTGGGTCATGCCAACTAAGGGTTGTGTCTGAGGAACCCACCGACTGTTGGCTGGGGGTATCTTATGTCATTTGGGATGAAGTGTATGACCGAGTTAACCAA
Organism: Bufotes viridis; assembly: GCA_033119425.1. Taxonomy (NCBI): domain Eukaryota; kingdom Metazoa; phylum Chordata; class Amphibia; order Anura; family Bufonidae; genus Bufotes; species Bufotes viridis. Next base: position 44,155,693 of record CM065591.1, on the reverse strand, counting down.
TCAGGAACTGCTGGGTTGCTAGTCAAGACACGTGACTCCTGCTGCCACTTTCCCCTACTCTGTTGTGACCTCTGCCTGCGCCAGAAACATTTAGGCCTCTGCCACTCCTCTGTGCATGGCCTGGCACTTCTCTATCTGACATAATTTTAGATGAACTAAATAAATTAAAAGCAAATTAAAACACCTCTAATTATTTGTAGAAGCTATAAAGACACAGCATTCCCGATTGATGTTTTTAATATCGCTAAATAATCTGTCCTGGGTAAAGCATACGTCTGAAGCAATAATAAACGGGAATAGGCAACATTCTTTACTTACTGTTTGTCCAGTGTCAGAATAAAGTTGCGCTAATTGCAGTAAAACCGGTCTGAGGTCTAGCACTACAGCGACAGCGTCTGCTTTCACAAGCTCGGAGGAAGAACCCGCAAACTATCGTGGCGTCTCACATGTGCTGGGTTTCAGCGTCCTCTCAACTCCTGCTTTTGACTTCGTAAGTGCAATTGTGATAAATGCAATGGATGTTTTGTCGAATGCCCGGCTTAGTTGTCACTCCTCCATAGTAATTAACTGACCGGTAGACTGCTGCTGCTTTGATTATATTCCGGATCGATGCCTTCTCAATCCTCCCAGTAGTTCTTGGAGCGCTCCAAAGATTTAGATCATGCCGTCTTTTGTCTCCATATAGATGGATAGGGGACTTATAAGATCATGCACTCTTTTGTCTCCATATAGATGGAAAGGGGGGCTTGAGACAGCATGATCTAAATCTTTGGAGCGCTCCAAGAACTACTGGGAGGTTTGAAAAGGCATTGATCCGGAATATAATCGAAGCAGCAGCAGTCTACCAGTCAGTTAATTACTATAAAGGAGTGACAACTAAGCCGGGCATTCGACAAAATGTCCATTGCATTTATCGCAATCGCACATACGAAGTCACAAGAGGGTGTAGAGAGGACGCTGAAACCCAGCACATGTGAGACGCCACGATAGTTTGCGGGTTCTTACTCCGAGCTTGTGAAAGCAGACGCTGTCGCTGTAGTGCGAGACCTCGGACCGGTTTGACTGCAATTAGCGCAACTTTATTCTGACACTGGACAACAAACAGTGAGTAAAGAATGTTGCCTATTCCCGCTTATTATTGCTGCAGACGTATGCTTTACCCAGGACAGATTATGTAGCCATATTAAAAACATCAAAGGGGAATGCGCATATATGAAATACGCATGTGTCTTTATAGCTTCTACAACTAATGCAATATTGATACAACGATTTGGATACTTGCTATTAAAGAACATTATTGTCTAAACAGCTGTTACAATTCATCGTCAATTTAACAACTTGGACACAAGCTATATATGGACAATCTTGTAGTGATAATTAAATTCTATATGCAACATATTTAAAGTTGGCTCAAGTGTATTGGAGGTACATAGGAAAAGAGTGGATATATATGTTCTATATCTGGTCAATGTTAATAAGCCATTATCCATCTGTTTATCAATAGCCATTATCCATCTGTTTATCAATAGCCATTATCCATCTGTTTATCAATAGGGATGGATATGGAATATATTTGAACACACACATATATAACCTCCAGAGAGTAAGTATTTGTCGCCACTAATTGCCATGGTATATACCCAAGTTTCACAGACACGCTGGTATCGATGAAGACCAAGACCTAATTAGACGCTTTTAGAGACAGAATATGGAGTCATTGTATTGTGTTTTTAATTTTATAGTATTTTTAATAAATGGCCAATGCTTAGGATAAGCATCTGGATGCTCGATTGTTTCTATTATTGTCTCTATTTTTCCATTTGAGGTGTGCCCAACTATTTGATATTTTAATGCATATTTTTCTTTTTGTACTGAAATAGGTCACTAAATGCTTTTACCACATATAACTGCAGAAGTGAAATGCGTATTTTTTTTTGTACAATAGGCCCCTTGAGGCTTTTCAACATAGCACTTGCACCCCAATAACAAGAACAAATTTCTGGAATGATAGAGCTGTGTAATGTCTATTTGGATCCCCACATTATCTTTTCCTGCACTTGTAAATCGCTTTTATAACACTGTTCCTAGTGCCTTCTGACGTCTCTCCCTGCACTAAGATGCTGTGAAGTGATGGGGTTGCCTGACATCATCTCGAACATTCCTTCCAAAAGATTCCTGCTACAAAATAACCATCTCTGGTTAATCCACTCTCTTTTCCTTGCAAGTGGTATCTTATAGTACATATTCTGCATATTCCTGCTACATAATGAAAATCTCTTATAATTCAATTATCTTTCATATTTATGGTAAATATTTCTGTGTCTGTTTTTCCAATTTATGTGATGTTATCTATGTAACTCCATTCAGGCCTATAGCTCTGTTTGTTTATCTCTACATAGCGTTTCTCATGTGTTATGTTAAATTGATTAATTGGTTAATAAGATTAATTATTTCTAGATCCAAGCTCAGGGCAGGTGACAGGAATGCTATATCACCTACACAAAGTTGCTCACAGCTCAGAGATGCAATATTGTCTCACCTTACTCACTGCTTCTGCTCTCATTGTTGCTGATTTTTAACTTCAAGTTCATCCACAATTTTAACCCTTTATTTAATCTATCCACATCAGTCCCTCCCTCCTTCCCTCACCCATGTACAATTTACATATAGTTTGTACCTCCTTGCTTCACACTGACCCATCTTTTTCCAATGTACAACACAAAAAATACCCTCACAAATCATTCAACCATATGCTGTCAAGTTATTTTCTCCTGCTTTTAGCTGCAGGTAGTATCTCACCAAACCCAAGCCCACCTTCTTTTTTTTTTTAGCCGCTCACCTGGCACATAGAGAAGCCCTGGTATATAATTAACATTCATTGTATAACATCTCTTTTAACTGTGCTTTCTGGTACTCTCGGTTAGTGTGTAACAATCTGCCGATTATCAATGACTTCTTCCTTTCAAAATCTCTCAACTTGCTGGTCCCCACAGAAATTTGGCTTTAGCATTCTGACACAATTTCCCCTGCTGCTCTATCTTATGGTGGACTGCACTTTTCCCATATCCCAAGATCTGACAACAGACATAGTGGAGGTGTAGACATGCTACTTTTCCCACAATTAACATTTCAGGTCATTTCCCCTGTACCATCAGACTCTTATTGGCCCCCAGGATTACCCCACCATCTCCTGAAACACTTTCTATCATGAATTACTAATTTTTTATTAAACAAATTACCAACTCTTATTATGGGTGATTTTAATATCCTTATTGACGATCCAATCATCTTTTCGGCCTCTTATTTTCTTTCTATAACCTCCTCTCTCATCCTCTTACAACTTACTTCCTCTGCCACACACAAAGACAGCAATACTCTTAATCTAGTCTTCTTCAGCCTCTGCTCAGTTTCTGACTTTATCAACCCATCCTTCTCACTTTCTGACCACAATCTTCTCTCCTTTACTATTAATAATCCTCATTCTTCTTATGAAATTCCCCATATTTCATATATACAGAAACGTACACACTATTAGCTTCCGGCAACTTCTTGTTACCTTACAGTCATCACCTGCCCCAATGTTTTACCATTGTTTCTTGTCTGGATCTGGCTTCCAATGATTACAACTGTACCCTCAAAACCACCCTGAATCAATCAGCTCCCATTACAATCTGACATTCCTGACACAGACTACAACAATCCTGTCACACACCTGAGACATCTCTTCTGCAGAGGTACTCTTGGTGTGTTAAATGCTCATCGAGAAAATCACGAATGCCAGCAGATTTTCTACATTATAAATAGAGGTGAGCGAGTTGAAGCTGATCTCTAAGCTCAGGGCAGGTGACAGGGATGCTACACCACCTACACACAGTTGCTCACAGCTCAGAGATGCAATATTGTCTCACCTTACTCACTGCTTCTGCTCTCACTGTTGCTGATTTTTACCTTCAAACTCATCCACAATTTTAACCCTCTATTTAATCTATCCACATCAGTCCCTCCCTCCCTCCTTCCCTCACCCATGTACAACTCACATATAGTTTGTACCTCCTTGCTTCACACTGACCCATCTTTTTCCAAGGTACAACACAAAAAACACGCTCACAAATCATTCAACCATATGCTGTCAAGTTATTTTCTCCTGCTTTTAGCTGCAGGTAGTATCTCACCAAACCCAAGCCCACCTTCTTTTTTACTTCAGCCGCTCACCTGGCACATAGAGAAGCCCTGGTATCTAATTAACATTCATTGTAAAGCATCTCTTTTAACTGCGCTTTCTGGTACTCTCGGTTAGTGTGTAACAATCTGCCAATTATCAAAGACTTCTTCCTTTTAAAATCTCTCAACTTTCTGGTCCCCACCGAAACATGGCTTTAGCATTCTGACATAATTTCCCCTGCTGCTCTATCTTATGGTGGACTACACTTTTCCCATATCCCAAGATCTGACAACAGACATAGTGGAGGTGTAGGCATGCTACTTTCCCCACAATGAAAATTTCAGGTGATTTCCCCTGTGCTTTCTCTCACATTCTCCTCTTTTGAGCGCTACACCATCAGACTCTTTAGTCCATTGCCCTTGCAAATAGCTGTTGTCTATCGGCCCCCAGTATTACCCCACCATCTCCTGAAACACTTTACATCATGAATTACTCATTTTTTATTGAACAAATTACCAACTCTTATTATGGGTGATTTTAATATCCTTATTGACAATCCAATCTTTTTTCGGCCTCTTATTTTCTTTTTATAACCTCCTCTCTCATCCTCACACAACTTACTTCCTCTGCCACACACAAAGACAACAATACTCTTAATCTAGTCTTCTTCAGCCTCTGCTCAGTTTCTGACTTTATCAACTCATCCTTCTCTCTTTCTGACCACAATCTTCTTTCCTTTACTATAATTATTAATCAGTCTTCTCATGAAATTCTACATATTTCATATATACAGAAACGTACACACTATTAGCTCCCGGCAACTTCTTGATACCTTACAGTTATCACCTGCCCCAATGTTTTATCATTGTTTCCTGTCTGGATCTGGCTGCCAATCATTTAAACTGTACCTTCAAAACCACCCTGAAATCAAACAGCTCCCATTACAATCTGACCTTCCTGACACAGAATACAGCAATCCTGATTGTCTAATGAAACTGAGCCAAACGGATCTGCCCTGGCACACAATGTAAGTCAATAGGGACGGATCCATTTTCACTGACACAAACTGTCACCATAGAAAACTGATCCGTCCTCCATTGACTTTCAATAGAGTTCAAGACGGATCCGTCTTTGCTATGTTAAAGATAATACAAACGGATCCGTTCTGAACGGATGCAGACGGTAGTATTATCTTAACGGATCCGTCCATGACGGATCCGCACAAAACGCGAGTGTGAAAGTAACCTTAGATTCTGCCATTCACTATCGTACTTTGCTCAGGGACAGACGTGTATGCAGGTGCTAGGAAGAGTGAAAGGAAAACTAATTGTTAAAAAAAAAAGTAAAGAAGTGACTTACTAGTGCAGGGAAAGGTTAGTGAGAGGAATCATTTCACAGGCAGGGAGAGACAGATGCAGATGTGCAGATGCTAGGGAGAGTCAAAGGAGAATCCTAATTGTGAAAAAAAGCGACCTACAACTGCAGGGAAACATTACTTGGGGATGCAGATAATCTCATAATACAGCTCTGTCATTCCAGCAATTAGTTATTGGGGTGCAAGTGCTATGTTGAAAAACATTTAGTAGCTTTTATCTGTGGAAAAAGATAAATATAAATAAAGGTCACTTTTTCTATTAACTGCGCTGATATCATTTAGTGGCCTATTTTCACACAATACGAGAAATATTTATGCAGTTCTCTTTTGTTGTTATTTGCGCTAAAAGTGTTTATTGCCATATTTCTAAAGAAAAAGAGAAAAAAAGACTAAGTTCATACTTGCTGTTATTTGCGCTAAAAGCGTTTCTTAGCATATTTCACTACAATGTAAGGAAAATAGACGATGTTCACATTTGGTGTTATTTGCACTTAAAGAGTTTATTGCCATATTTCTAGAGAAAAAGAGAAAAATAGACTAAGTTCATATTTGCTGTTATTTGCGCTGAAAGCATTTATTGTAATATTTCACTCCAATACGAGAAAAATAGACGCAGTTCGCATTTGCTGTTATTTGTGCTAAAAGCGTTTATTGCCATGTTTCACTAAAATACGAGAAATATAGACACAGTTCACATTTGGTGTTATTTGCGCTAAAAGCGTTTATTGTCATATTTCAGTACAATACGTGAAAAATAGACGCAGTTCACATTTGCTGCTATTTGTCCTAAAAGCTTTTATTTCCATATTTCTAGAGAAAAAGAGAAAAATTGACTTAGTTCATATTTGGTGTTATATGCGTTAAAAGTGTTTCTTATCATATTTCAGTACAATACGAGAAAAATAGGCGCAGTTCACATTTTGTGTTATTTGCGCTTAAAGCGTTTCTTGTCATATTTCACTACAATAGGCAAAAAATAGACGCAGTTCACATTTGGTGTTATTTGCGCTAGCGTTTATTGCCATATTTCAGTAGAAAAAGAGAAAAATATACGCAGTTCACTTTTTCAGTTATTTACTCTGAAATCGTTTAGTGGCCTATTTTAGTCCAATACGAGAAATATATACCGTACGCAGGTCAAGTTTGCTTGTATTTGTACAGAAATAATTGAGTGGCCTATATTCGTTGCTTTTAGGGGTGTTTTCATTTTCGTTTCATTTGTTTAGCTCAGCTACAAGTATGTCAGGTAGCGAAGTGCCAGGCCATGCACGGAAGAGGGGCAGAGGCATGAATGTTTTTGGCATAAGCAGAGGTCACAGCGGAGTAAGGGGTCGTGGCAGCAGTAGTTGCAGCGAGAGGCCTGAGCTCCCGGTGTCATCTACCGGTCTTATTTTGACCAGCAACCCAGCGGTTCTTGATTGGTTAACTCAGTCATTTACGTCATACCAAGTTACATCAGACAACCCCAGCCCCAACCTTAGTCGGACACAATCCTTAGTTGGCATGGCCTGGGAACAGGCCCTGTGCTCTCACCTGTCCTCAACCTGCCTCTGTCCTTTCCTATTCCCTCACCTCGAGAAGTAATATATGCTGTAGGCTCTGCTCCACTTTTCAGCGAGGAACAGCTACTAAAGGACAGTCAGCAGCTACTGCCCAGCCAAGATCTGGAGTAGACATCCGCTGCTTTCTCCGCCGGTCGGGTAAGTAGTGATGAGGAGAGTGGCACGGGAGCTTGTGCTGCGATTGCTCCTGACCCAGAGGCCGTTTAGGAGGACCTAAGTGATGTGCAGACACTAATAGATGATGATGAAGCTGAGTGCACTTTGGAGCCGGGTGCAGAAGGGGCTTTATTATCATCAGGAGAAGAGGGTGTCAGCTTGTCCGTGAGGCAGCGGCAGAGCCAGCAACGTGGTAGCATGGCTGGGAGTCAGCAGGGTGGCAGCAGTGGGAGGTCAGGAGCCAAACTTGCAGTGGAGATAAAGACAGAGAGTCCCTTGAAGCCACTTGCACAAATTGCCTGCTGCATGCTCATTTTCTTGCGCAGTGACAGCCGAATTGTCACCATTTGGCAGAGGGATGACTTCTGGTTCTCCACCTTGTTGGACCCTCGCTACCTTTCCAGAATGGGTGCCTTTTTTACACCCACCGAGAGGGAGGACAAACTAATCTACTACAGAGAAATCCTATGTAGTCAGTTGGCCGCTGCCCATCGGCGCAATCGTCCATCCTCTCACAGGTCTGACCAGGGGGGCCCTCTGCGCTCACGTTCCACTGGCATGGCTGCTGTGGAGTGGTGGGGTGGCAGGAACAGTACCAGCTCCATCAACAGCAGCCTGAGTCTAGAGTCTCTGATGAGTAGCTTTATTCACCCGCATAGTGAAGAAACTACTCACCAGCAGCTAGACCTGGAGCAGGACCTGAACCAGCAGGTGAAGGCATACTTGGACAGCACCCTGCCACCCCACATTGAAGATCCTCTGGACTACTGGCTACTACTAGCAAAACTGGATTTGTATCCGCAACTAGCAGAGTTTGCCCTGGAAAAGCTGTCCTGACGGCCAGTAGTGTGGCATCAGAGGGGGTTTTTAGTGTGGCAGGGGCCATAGTTACCCCGAGGAGAACTCGTTTGTCCACCCAAAATGTGGAGAGACTGACCAGGATTTCCAACCACCAATTCCTGAAGCATCAGACTAGATCACCCATGGTGCCACACCAACACTTTGATACAAGGGACCTTATTCTTTTGACTACCTGCCTTAACTACTACTTTGGTGCTGTAACCCGCCTGATGCCACACATCTGATGGCAAGAGCTCCTTATTTCATCCACCTTCGTCAGCAGGTATTGGTATTGCCACCCACTCTGTTACCTGGTCACTTTCAGGTCTCCTGATGCAGCTACTGCTGCAGTCGCCACACTATGTCACCTTGCCACTCTGTGGTATCTTCCTGATGCTGCTGCTGCCATCTCAACACTATGTCAACTTGAAACTCGGTGGTCTCCTCATGCTGCTGCTACTGCCTTCAACACGCTATGTCAACTTGTAACTCTGTGGTCTACTGATGCTACTGCTGCATCTGCTACAGCCATCTCCACACTATGTCACTTTGTCACTCTGTGGTCTCCTCCTGCTGCTGCCATCTCCACAAAATGTCACTTTGTCACTCTGTGGTCTCCTCATGTTGCTGCTGCCATCTCCACACTATGTCACCTTGCCACTCTGTGGGATCCTGCTGATGCTGCTGCCATCTCCAGACTATGTCACCTTGCCACTCTATGGAATTTTCCTGATGCTGCTTCTGCTGCTACTACCGTCTCCACACCATGTTACCTTGCAACTCTGTGGTATCTTGCTGCTGCTGCCATCTCCTCACTAAGTCACCTTGCGACTCTGTGGTCTCCTCATGCTGCTACTGCCATCTACACACTATGTCAACTTACCACTCTCTGGTCTACTCCTGCTTCTGCCATCTCCACACTATGTCACCTTTGCACTCTGTGGTCTCCTCCTGCTGCTGTCGCCATCTCCACAATATGTCATCTTGCCATTCTGTGGTCTCCTCATGCTGCTGCCATCTCCACACTATGTCACCTTGCCACTCTATGGTATCCTCCTGATGCTGCTACTGCCATCTCCACACTATGTCACCTTGCCACTCTGTGTTATCCTGCTGCTGCTTCCATCACCACACTAAGTCAACTTGCCACTCTGTAGTCTCCTCATTCTGCTGCTGCCATCAACACACTATGTCAACTTGCCACTAACTTTTCTCCTCCTGCTGCTGCCATCTACACACTATGTCACCTTGCAACTCTGTGGTCTCCTCATGCTGCTGCCATCTCCACAGTATGTCAACTTGCCACTCTGTGGTCTCCTCTTTCTGCTGCCATCTCCACACTATGTGAACTTGCCACTCTGTGGAATCCGGCTGCTGACATCCCCTCACTATGTCACCTTGCCACTTTGTGTTATCCTGCTGCTGCGATCACCACACTAAGTCAACTTGCGACTCTGTGGTCTCCTCATTCTGCTGCTGCCATCTCCACACTATGTGAACTTACCACTCTGTGGGATCCGGCTGCTGCCATCCCCTCACTATGTCACCTTGCCACTCTGTGTTATCCTGCTGCTGCGATCACCACACTAAGTCAACTTGCCACCATGTGGTCTCCTCATTCTGCTGCTTCCATCAACACACTATGTCAACTTGCCACTATCTCGTCTCCTCCTGCTGCTGCCATCTCTACACTATGTCACCTTGCAACTCTGTGGTCTCCTCCATCTCCACAGTATGTCAACTTGCCACTCTTTGGTCTCCCCTTGCTGCTGCCATCTCCACACTATGTGAACTTGCCACTCTGTGGGATCCGGCTGCTGCCATCCCCTCACTGTGTCACCTTGCCACTCTGTGGGATCCGGCTGCTGCCATCCCCTCACTGTGTCACCTTGCCACTCTGTGTTATCCTGCTGCTGAGATCACCACACTAAGTTAACTTGCCACTCTGTGGTCTCCTCATTCTGCTGCTGCCATCAACACACTATGTCAACTTGCCACTATCTCGTCTCCTCCTGCTGCTGCCATCTCCACACTATGTCACCTTGCCACTCTGTGGGATCCTGCTGCTGCTGCTGCTCCTGCCATCTCCTCACTATGTCACCTTGCCACTCTGTGTTATCCTGCTGCTGCATCCATCTCCACAATTTGTCAACTTGCCACTCTGTGGTTTCCTCATGCTGCTGCTACCATCTGCACACTATATGATAAAGAATATGGTGGCTCACTAGTTTATATTTATATATTTACCAGTTTATATTTATTTATCTGCACACTATGTCACCTTGCTATTCTGTGGTCTCCTACTGGTGCTGCCATATCCACACTATTTCACCTTGCCACTCTGTGGTCTCTTCATGCTGCTGCCATATACACACTATGTCACCTTGCCACTGGCTGGCCTCATCATACTGCTGCCATCTACAGGCTCTGCCATTGTGCCACTCGGTGGCCTTCTCATGATGCTGCTGCTTCATCTGCCACCTCCAGACTCTGTAATTCTGCCACTCGGTGGACTCCTCATACTGCTGCCAACTCCAGACTCTGTCATTGTGCCACTCGGTGGCCTCATTATAGCTCTTCCACCTCCAGACCCTGTCATTGGGCCACTCTGTGGTCGCCTCATGCTGCTTCCACCCCACCACTATGTCATAGGTCCACTCTGTGGACTTCTCCTGCTGTTCCCACCCTCCCCACTTCATGACTGGTCTACTATTTTTCCTTTCGGCCTGGCTGACAACATCATTTATTTGACCTTTCTTCTGATCTTTCAGAAGGAATGAAAAATGAGATGCACATCGGATCCTGTCTGTGTAGCAGCTGTAAGGCCTGTATGGTCTCATCAGAATTGGCTTATGACTTAGTAGCCAAAAGCAGGAGTGGGTAAAAAACACAGAAGACATGCAAATATTCCATTCACGTGTCATCTCTGTTTTAGATCCAATTCTGTTTTTTTTTGGCATTAGCAATACTGATGGATTATTGAGCAAATACTGACCAAGTGAAGGCGTATGCTCCACATACAGGATCTGTTTTTTTGTGGGTTATTGTTCTTACGGATCAGAGGAAGGGAAAATTAATCAGCAACGTCAACATAAACTTACTTCTGACACCCTCTCCACCTGCGTCGGGGGGCTCTACTTGCATAAGCGTTTAATAGAACCGGTTCTGTAGAAATCTATGTGGAATCAGTTGATGAGTGTGTAAAAAGAGTTTGTCCTTTTTTACACAAAGGGAAATACTAAATCCAGAGATAAATCCTGGCGGCTATGACAACCACAGAAATTAATCAAATAATCAAAGAACGTGGTGGCAGTCTAAAACATAACTTTTACTTATGATTGCAATAAAATACTCATTCCTTATATAATAACCTATAAACAAAGGCACAGATATTGAATGACATATAACATACCAATGGACGACAAGCCAATGGACGAAAAAGGTACCTTAAAGATATATAAAGGCATCTGATGGATAAAAAATGTGCACCATGCAGTGAATTAACCGTTGGTCCTACCTTTGTAGATGACAGCAGGATAAAGTGGTAGGAGCCGGACGAGGTGATTCAGGGGGAGCAGAGAAAAAACAAAGGGGCAAAGATTAATAATTACCCTAGAATTCCCTAGTTTAGGGGAAGTGCTCTGTCCCTAGGGGTCCTAACCACGGAGTAACCGTCCTGAAAAGAACGACCCCGTCCGGAACCTTTCCCTCAACGGTTGGAGACCCTGTAAGACCCTAGGGCAGCTAGACCCTACATGCACGTTTCATCAATAGAATCATCAGGGGTGTGGTGTACACAGGGAAGAAACAGAAGAGAATGATAGGCATAAACAATCACACAAAAGATAAACAAGTGTATACCAAAGCATGCCTACATAAAGTTATTTAAATTGACACGCCATTCCTGAGGGCAGATATAACACCCTTAAGAAAAGGTCAAAGTCAAAAATATAAGCCAGGGCTGCCCAGAGATGAGGGCCGTCCAGGAAGGGAGGGCCCACTGATAAGGGCTCCTTCTACAAGGGACGGGCTCCAGCATATGATAAACTGGCAGTCCGTCCAACCAGCTGATGGGCCGCTAGAACCGTGACAAGTGATGTCCTGCATGGAATAATACTCACTGTGGGTCTTTATACCCACGTGTGTGTGGGGAGACGCCGGCAGTCGGCGCTTGATGACGTAATCTGCCGGTTCCCAAGCCTCACACGCGATCCGATAACATTGTGTGTGGCGGGGGGGTGTGGCGCAGGTGACGTCACGATCACATGACTAGTCACCTGCTGCAGGCTGTGCATAGCATCATCAATGACGCGATGTGCACAGGCACTGTGTTGTTCCGTCCCCTAGCAACCGGAAGAAAGCTGCCGGGAGGGGAAACAAACGGTCCACACTAACGATGGTGCGGACTAGTATATAGCCAGAAGCAGGGGCATTAATGGCAGTTGGGAAAACAAACAAAATGAACATCCTGGTTAGAAACAAGAAGGGATGTATAGCATCACTGGGCATACAGATCAGTATATTACTATCAGATGGAGCACAAATTTAAGCGCAATCAGGGCGTCACTAAAAGCTAAAAGTAAAATAGGACTTACAAATAGCGGGTCATGCCGTGTTGGTGTAACAGATGACCAATAATTAGACGCTGTATTAGCACTATTCAGAGGAAGCAGGCGAAGTTGAGTTGTTCATTAAGGCCTGTTGGATACACTGTGCGGAGCGTATGGATCCAACGTGCTTCCAGCTGGAGCAAAGACCTGTCCCAATCTCCGCCTCGTATGGGGGGGGGGAATGGTGGCAATACCCATAAAGTTGATACTTAAGGTGTCCCCAGCATGGAACTCATGTACGTGGCGGGACACCGCTGTATCCTTTTTATTTGAAATGTCACAGAGATGCTCCCCCACACGTCAACGTAATTCTCTTTTGGTCTTGCCGATATATTCCAATCGGCAAGTACAGGTGATTTTGTAAATGACCCCTCTTGTGCGACAACTAATAAAGTCCTTAATTTCAAAGGACCTATTCAGGTTGTTGCTAAATAAGAACTTTCCAGTTTGGATGGAGGCACAGGCTACACAGCCACTACATCTAAATGAACCCTTAGGTTTACGCTGTAACCACGAACAACCAGAGGGTCCAGGTTTGTAGTGACTGTGTACCAGCAGATCTTTCAAGCTTTTCCCCGTCTAAAAGTCACCTGGGGATAATCAAAGATGGTATCCCTAATGTCTGGATCCATTAGTAAAATTGGCCAGTGTTTTTCAAAATTGACCGTACTTTCTCAGATGCTTCATCGTAGGTGGCGATAAGTCTGATCTTTTGTGGTGGATCAGGCTTTTGTCTGGGGGTAAGAAGTTCAGTTCTTGAGGATGAGCGGGCCACCCGAAAAGATGGTTTAATGACCGAATCAGGGTAGCCCCTCGTTTGAAATCTCGTCCTAAATATCTGAGCCTGTTCGATGAAAGTTTGTTCCTCGGAGCACACCCGTCTGAGGCGAAGGTATTGGCCTCGTGGAATCCCTCTTTTTAGAGGGAAGGGGTGGCTACTGGACCAATGTAAGACCGAGTTCGTGGCAGTTGGTTTACGATATATGTTGGTGGTGAGAGATCCAGAGCTGTTTTTGCATATCTGGATGTCTAGAAATGGAAGCACATCACCACCAACTTCATAGGTGAATTTCAAGCCAATCTCGTTTTGATTTAACTGATTTACTAGAGTTTGGAATGCCAGTTTGGAGCTATTCCAAATAATGAAAATGTCATCAATGTAACGGGCCCACATTACAATGGGCCCGGTACATGACGAGTTGGTATCTGCAAAAACTACGGTCGCCTCCCACCAGCCCAGGAGCAGATTTGCATAGGACGGTGCACAGGAGCACCCCATAGCGGTGCCCCTGAGCTGGTGGTAGACTTTGCCATCAAACAGGAAAAAGTTGTGTGTTAATAGGTAAGATAAAAGCCTCAACACAAACTTATTGTGTGCCTCATATTGGGTACCTCTCATGGAAAGATAATAATTAACAGCCAGCAGACCAAACGTATGTGGGATGGATGAGTAAAGTGCCTCGACATCTATGCTGGATAGGATAGTATCCCCATCCAGTATGACGTCTTCAATACGTTTAAGTAAATCCATGCTATCACGAACATAGGAAGGTAGTGCTGTTACAAACGGTAGTAGGATGCGGTCGATGTAGACCCCGAGGTTTTGTCCGATGAACCCAACCCCCGATACAATAGGTCGCCCCTTTATAGGTGTAGTGCCCTTATGAACCTTAGGCAGGCTATAAAAGGTGGCGACTGTGGGGGAGCTGGGATACAAAAAGTCAAACTCCTCGGACGAGATGATTTTGTTCTGTTTAGCCTCTATTAAAATAGAGTGTAACTCCGCTAGATATTGAGTAGTGGGGTCAGATCTAAGTGTCTCATAATTGTGTTTATCAGAAAGTAGTTGCAAACACATTTTTTTATAGTCCTCTGTGTCCATAATGACCGTATTACCTCCTTTATCAGAGGGTTTGATGGTTATAGAGGGGTCATCTTTCAAATCCCTGATAGCTCTCAATTCGTCTTTGGAAACATTCCGTGGTAGATGAGAGACTGATATATGACTCAAATCGTCAGTAACAAGTCTTAAAAAAACGTCCAAGCAGGAGACTTCTCCAGATGGTGGGAACTGTTTACTTTTGTTTTTGAGAGTGGTAAAGGGTCCCTCACCCTCTAGTTGTGTCACCTCCTCATTAAGGCTGTTGAGTAACATGACATCGTCAAGAATGTCTTGGGGAATTCCTAGTTCTCGACACAAACGCTTATCTTTGTTCTTAAATACTTTTCTCCACCTCAATTTACGGATAAAGAGGTGAAGGTCCTTGAGCCACGTAAACTCATCAAAGCGTTGTGTCGGAACAAAGGAAAGACCCTTACTGAGGACTGTCATCTCTATAGAGGATATAGGTCTCCTAGAGAGATTAATTATTTCTGGCCCTGAGGGTTTTGAGGATTGACCCGGTTTCTCAGAGGGTAGGTGGGGCCCTGATCTAAAAAACACTAGTGCCTGTAAAATTGCCTCTTCCACGGGAAGCTCTACCCCGACCTCGCCTATATGTGTTGCGTCCTCTATTGGTACTGATCTGATCCCGATCGCTATCCGAGATTTCAGTATCACTTGTGGACGTCTCGGAAGGGACTTCCTGTTTGAGGGTTTTTCTTTCAAGACACAATAGGCCTTGTTCTCCCTGAATTCAGCAAGGTCCCGGTTAAATTGCCGGTGTTTTCTTTCACGTAGAAAAACTGGAATTTTTCTACCGTGATTTGTAGTTGTTTCTCTTTGTTGCTGAATTCTGGGTCAGAAGAAAAGGACCTCGCTGCCTCAATCTGTATTTTAAGTTTATTGTTGAGGTTCTCTAAGTTTAGCTTCTCCTCTTCTAAAAGCAGTTTCATAAATTGGAGGGAGCTGGTAGTGGCCAATTGTTCCCACCTACTTGAAAAACCGGTGCTCCTGGGTTTAGAAACTGGGGTGAGGGTAATACGTAGTCCACGCGGGACAATTCCCTGTTTAATGTAATTCTCCAAACTTTTTACTTCCCACCAACTGGAGATGTGTTCCCGATAGATTTTATTGAGCTCCTTGAATGCTGATTTGAAGGATGGGGTGGGTTTTTTCTGAACATACGTTTTGTCTGAAAAAACGTTTTCTGCCTCAGTGAGCCAGGCATCTGTATCTAAACCGGATGCCAAAAAGCCTGCCATGCCCTAAATAATCTAACAAAAGGGAAATACTAAATCCAGAGATAAATCCTGGCGGCTATGACAACCACAGAAATTAATCAAATAATCAAAGAACGTTGTGGCAGTCTAAAACATAACTTTTACTTATGATTGCAATAAATACTCATTCCTTATATAATAACCTATAAACAAAGGCACAGATATTGCCTGACATATAACATACCAATGGACGACAAGCCAATGGAAGAAAAAGGTACCTTAATGATATATAAAGGCATCTGATGGATAAAAAATGTGCACCATGCAGTGAATTAACCGTTGGTCCTACCTTTGTAGATGACAGCAGGATAAAGTGGTAGGAGCCGGACGAGGTGATTCAGGGGGAGCAGAGAAAAAACAAAGGGGCAAAGATTAATAATTACCCTAGAATTCCCTAGTTTAGGGGGAGTGCTCTGTCCCTAGGGGTCCCTCCTCTGTCCCTAGGGGTCCTAACCACGGAGTAACCGTCCTGAAAAGAACGACCCCATGGCAGGCTTTTTGGCATCCGGTTTAGATACAGATGCCTGGCTCACTGAGGCAGAAAACGTTTTTTCAGACAAAACGTATGTTCAGAAAAAACCCACCCCATCCTTCAAAGCATTCAAGGAGCTCAATAAAATCTATCGGGAACACATCTCCAGTTGGTGGGAAGTAAAAAGTTTGGAGAATTACATTAAACAGGGAATTGTCCCGCGTGGACTACGTATTACCCTCACCCCAGTTTCTAAACCCAGGAGCACCGGTTTTTCAAGTAGGTGGGAACAATTGGCCACTACCAGCTCCCTCCAATTTATGAAACTGCTTTTAGAAGAGGAGAAGCTAAACTTAGAGAACCTCAACAATAAACTTAAAATACAGATTGAGGCAGCGAGGTCCTTTTCTTCTGACCCAGAATTCAGCAACAAAGAGAAACAACTACAAATCACGGTAGAAAAATTCCAGTTTTTTCTACGTGAAAGAAAACACCGGCAATTTAACCGGGACCTTGCTGAATTCAGGGAGAACAAGGCCTATTGTGTCTTGAA
The DNA here is from genome assembly GCA_033119425.1 of Bufotes viridis. NCBI lineage: Eukaryota > Metazoa > Chordata > Amphibia > Anura > Bufonidae > Bufotes > Bufotes viridis. Next base: position 44,138,801 of record CM065591.1, on the reverse strand, counting down.
AGAAAAACCCTCAAACAGGGAAGTCCCTTCCGAGACGTCCACAAGTGATACTGAAATCTCGGATAGCGATCGGGATCAGATCAGTACCAATAGAGGACGCAACACATATAGGCGAGGTCGGGGTAGAGCTTCCCGTGGAAGAGGCAATTTTACAGGCACTAGTGTTTTTTAGATCAGGGCCCCACCTACCCTCTGAGAAACCGGGTCAATCCTCAAAACCCTCAGGGCCAGAAATAATTAATCTCTCTAGGAGACCTATATCCTCTATAGAGATGACAGTCCTCAGTAAGGGTCTTTCCTTTGTTCCGACACAACGCTTTGATGAGTTTACGTGGCTCAAGGACCTTCACCTCTTTATCCGTAAATTGAGGTGGAGAAAAGTATTTAAGAACAAAGATAAGCGTTTGTGTCGAGAACTAGGAATTCCCAAGACATTCTTGACGATGTCATGTTACTCAACAGCCTTAATGAGGAGGTGACACAACTAGAGGGTGAGGGACCCTTTACCACTCTCAAAAACAAAAGTAAACAGTTCCCACCATCTGGAGAAGTCTCCTGCTTGGACGTTTTTTTAAGACTTGTTACTGACGATTTGAGTCATATATCAGTCTCTCATCTACCACGGAATGTTTCCAAAGACGAATTGAGAGCTATCAGGGATTTGAAAGATGACCCCTCTATAACCATCAAACCCTCTGATAAAGGAGGTAATACGGTCATTATGGACACAGAGGACGATAAAAAAATGTGTTTGCAACTACTTTCTGATAAACACACTTATGAGACACTTAGATCTGACCCCACTACTCAATATCTAGCGGAGTTGCTCTCTATTTTAATAGAGGCTAAACAGAACAAAATCATCTCGTCCGAGGAGTTTGACTTTTTGTATCCCAGCTCCCCCACAGTCGCCACCTTTTATAGCCTGCCTAAGGTTCATAAGGGCACTACACCTATAAAGGGGCGACCTATTGTATCGGGGGTTGGGTTCATCGGACAAAACCTCGGGGTCTACATCGACCGCATCCTACTACCGTTTGTAACAGCACTACCTTCCTATGTTCGTGATAGCATGGATTTACTTAAACGTATTGAAGACGTCATACTGGATGGGGATACTATCCTATCCAGCATAGATGTCGAGGCACTTTACTCATCCATCCCACATACGTTTGGTCTGCTGGCTGTTAATTATTATCTTTCCATGAGAGGTACCCAATATGAGGCACACAATAAGTTTGTGTTGAGGCTTTTATCTTACCTATTAACACACAACTTTTTCCTGTTTGATGGCAAAGTCTACCACCAGCTCAGGGGCACCGCTATGGGGTGCTCCTGTGCACCGTCCTATTCAAATCTGCTCCTGGGCTGGTGGGAGGCGACCGTAGTTTTTGCAGATACCAACTCGTCATGTACCGGGCCCATTGTAATGTGGGCCCGCTACATTGATGACATTTTCATTATTTGGAATAGCTCCAAACTGGCATTCCAAACGCTAGTAAATCAGTTAAATCAAAACGAGATTGGCTTGAAATTCACCTATGAAGTTGGTGGTGATGTGCTTCCATTTCTAGACATCCAGATATGCAAAAACAGCTCTGGATCTCTCACCACCAACATATATCGTAAACCAACTGCCACGAACTCGGTCTTACATTGGTCCAGTAGCCACCCCTTCCCTCTAAAAAGAGGGATTCCACGAGGCCAATACCTTCGCCTCAGACGGGTGTGCTCCGAGGAACAAACTTTCATCGAACAGGCTCAGATATTGAGGACGAGATTTCAAACGAGGGGCTACCCTGATTCGGTCATTAAACCATCTTTTCGGGTGGCCCGCTCATCCTCAAGAACTGAACTTCTTACCCCCAGACAAAAGCCTGATTCACCACAAAAGATCAGACTTATCGCCACCTACGATGAAGCATCTGAGAAAGTACGGTCAATTTTGAAAAAACACTGGCCAATTTTACTAATGGATCCAGACATTAGGGATACCATCTTCGATTATCCCCAGGTGACTTTTAGACGGGGGAAAAGCTTGAAAGATCTTCTGGTACACAGTCACTACAAACCTGGACCCTCTGGTTGTTCGTGGTTACAGCGTAAACCTAAGGGTTCATTTAGATGTAGTGGCTGTGTAGCCTGTGCCTCCATCCAAACTGGAAAGTTCTTTTTTAGCAACAATCTGAATAGGTCCTTTGAAATTAAGGACTTTATTAGTTGTCGCACAAGAGGGGTCATTTACAAAATCACCTGTACTTGCCGATTGGAATATATCGGCAAGACCAAAAGAGAATTACGTTGACGTGTGGGGGAGCATCTCTGTGACATTTCAAATAAAAAGGATACAGCGGTGTCCCGCCACGTACATGAGTTCCATGCTGGGGACACCTTAAGTATCAACTTTATGGGTATTGCCACCATTCCCCCCCCCCAATACGAGGCGGAGATTGGGACAGGTCTTTGCTCCAGCTGGAAGCACGTTGGATCCATACGCTCCGCACAGTGTATCCAACAGGCCTTAATGAACAACTCAACTTCGCCTGCTTCCTCTGAATAGTGCTAATACAGCGTCTAATTATTGGTCATCTGTTACACCAACACGGCATGACCCGCTATTTGTAAGTCCTATTTTACTTTTAGCTTTTAGTGACGCCTTGATTGCGCTTAAATTTGTGCTCCATCTGATAGTAATATACTGATCTGTATGCCCAGTGATGCTATACATCCCTTCTTGTTTCTAACCAGGATGTTCATTTTGTTTTTTTTCCCAACTGCCATTAATGCCCCTGCTTCTGGCTATATACTAGTCCGCACCATCGTTAGTGTGGACCGTTTGTTTCCCCTCCCGGCAGCTTTCTTCCGGTTGCTAGGGGACGGAACAACACAGTGCCTGCGCACATCGCGTCATTGATGATGCTATGCACAGCCTGCAGCAGGTGACTAGTCATGTGATCGTGACGTCACCTGCGCCACACCCCCCCGCCACACACAATGTTATCGGATCGCGTGTGAGGCTTGGGAACCGGCAGATTACGTCATCAAGCGCCGACTGCCGGCGTCTCCTCACACACACGTGGGTATAAAGACCCACAGTGAGTATTATTCCATGCAGGACATCACTTGTCACGGTTCTAGCGGCCCATCAGCTGGTTGGACGGACTGCCAGTTTATCATATGCTGGAGCCCGTCCCTTGTAGAAGGAGCCCTTATCAGTGGGCCCTCCTTCCTGGACGGCCCTCATCTCTGGGCAGCCCTGGCTTATATTTTTGACTTTGACCTTTTCTTAAGGGTGTTATATCTGCCCTCAGGAATGGCGTGTCAATTTAAATAACTTTATGTAGGCATGCTTTGGTATACACTTGTTTATCTTTTGTGTGATTGTTTATGCCTATCATTCTCTTCTGTTTCTTCCCTGTGTACACCACACCCCTGATGATTCTATTGATGAAACGTGCATGTAGGGTCTAGCTGCACTAGGGTCTTACAGGGTCTCCAACCGTTGAGGGAAAGGTTCCGGACGGGGTCGTTCTTTTCAGGACGGTTACTCCGTGGTTAGGACCCCTAGGGACAGAGCACTCCCCTAAACTAGGGAATTCTAGGGTAATTATTAATCTTTGCCCCTTTGTTTTTTCTCTGCTCCCCCTGAATCACCTCGTCCGGCTCCTACCACTTTATCCTGCTGTCATCTACAAAGGTAGGACCAACGGTTTATTCACTGCATGGTGCCGCCGTGCACATTTTGTATCCATCAGATGCCTTTATATATCTTTAAGGTACCTTTTTCGTCCATTGGCTTGTCGTCCATTGGTATGTTATATGTCAGGCAATATCTGTGCCTTTGTTTATAGGTTATTATATAAGGAATGAGTATTTTATTGCAATCATAAGTAAAAGTTATGTTTTAGACTGCCACCACGTTCTTTGACTTTTTTACACAAACACTGACCTGTAAGGCTGAGTTAATACTTGAGGTATTTGGTCGTTTTGGCCCCGTGACTGCCCAAATAAGTGAAGTGTGCAGTGTGATTCTAATAGCGATGCCTGTAATCTGCATGTCATACTGACTGACAGTATTATTTCACTACCCCAGCACACTCCCTAGGCATGTTACTGCAAGACACAGTGTTCTACAACCATACAAAGGCTCTATGCAGCCAGGAAATAGCCGTTTTTAATAGCAATTTGCCGCGAATATATTCGTATCGAAGCGAATTTTTGATAAACAAGTCTACATATCTTTAATCATGTCCTCACATTCAAATAGCCTAAAACAAGTCTTTGATACTTTTCACTCCTTTCTGAGCCTAAAGTGCTTGTGCCCATCGGTGAACTCTGTGCTGAAGACCTGGCCACTTACTTCAAAGATAAGATTGATAGCTGTCACGGACATACCGAGACACATGGACGTCCCCGCCACAGTGAGTGGCAGGAGATCTTTGAGACTGGCAACACGTGGTTTGATTTAACATGTTTTCCTTGTGGATCAATAGGCGTCTGTTTTGTTTCTGTTACTGGCCACACCCTTAACATCCAGGTGTTGCTATTGTGGTCATTTAACTTTCCCTATTTATAGTTGTTTCTCCCACAATGCTGTGCGGTTTATTGCTTCAGTTGGACCTGTGGATATTGTAGCTGGTATTTTGATCTCAGCTGAGTTCCTGGTGCTGCCATAGTGTCACCGCCGGTTCTGGGAGACGGTCTCTCAGAGGTTCCTCCCTGTTTTGTGTATGACGTTCTTTGTTTTGGTTTCACTTTGCTCAGTTCCTTTCTCTCCCTCAGCTGCTTCCTATCTTAATTAATTGGTTTGCTTTATATTCTCTCCCTTAATGCTTCTCCTTGCGGTTTATATTACTTCCTAGGTGAAGTGTGTGTTGCTGGAGGCTGCAGTTGTTTTGCTCTAAGATAAGTGCATTCCGTTTACTTTGTGTTTTGTTTGCTGGCTTGATTATAGGTGACCCTGACTCCCTCCATATTCTGTGCAGGGAGCCGGTGGCCGTTCCCCTCACTACTATAGGGAATTCAGGTGTCACTCAGTTATAGGTACGAGGGCATGTATTTGTCTACCACCGGGACCTGTACATGTGCTAAGTAGTTTGGGAGAGTTCTTAGGGATTTATAGGGTCCTCCTATATTTTCCTTAGTTTGGGATCAAGCCAGTCTGTCGTTATTTATCAGTTCCTGCTAACTGTACTCCATCCCTGACACATAGCTTCTTGGAAGTTAAGTGTTAACTTTCCCTTTGTATTTTGTCTTTTCTGTGTGTTCTATTTCCTTGTCGTTTTGTATTAGGCCTTACTGTTCATCCTTCCTTTTGGAGGAACAGGGTGTCTCATTCATATCATTAGTACAAGGGTCCTTTAGGGTTAGATAGGACTTTAGGTATTCCTGTGTATGAACTCACCTACCTCTGGGGTCTGTTCAAATTGGTAGTCAGTTAGGGCTTTGATTAGGGTTTTCACTAGAAGGTGTCTATCTTCCTTCCCTAATTTTCAAGCCTTATTTCCTTTTCCCTTTCCCTTCTATATTCTGTGTGACAATAACATCCATTAGGAAAGAACTTCCCAGTCCCCAACCAGCATCGATCCCCTTCTCTGCCACATTTCCTCTTGTTCTATCTCATCATTTTACCCTGTAACAGAAGAAGTCTTAGAATCTGGATTTCACACTTTTTACTTTACAGAAACTGCCAAAAGTGTCTAATGATCTCTTCACAGAGAAAATAAATTGCAACTTGTAAGGATACGGTGGTTTGCGCTCCAGCCTGGATCCATGCCCTGTGTAACCATGACAATGATCGCTGTTTGCCTCCCAGGCTGGAAGCAGTGGCCGCTGGGCCGTCTAAGGTGGCTCCGCCCATCCACACTTGGTCAATAAATAGGAGCCAGGTGCTGCACAGGGCGTTCCACTAATGGAGTGCGCACCCTGCCTGCTCCATTCACCACGAGGACGCAAGCTTCTAACTACCTGCAACTCTGAACCTCCAGGAGAAACCCTCACCTACCTTATCCGGCTCCACCACTGCAGGATCCCTGCATGACTTCTAACAGCAAGTATCAGCCTGTCATTTTGTTTCACTGACATTGCTCACTGAAAAGAAGGGACTCGCGGTGGTGGTTATTAGTACTACAGACCTGGGATTCCTGAATGTTGTCAAGAGCTGTTAATCACATGAACTCTAATTTGAACTCCCACTACTAAAACGAACTTCCCTCACTATTAGTTTACACTCTATCTTTAGTACGCGGTACATGATTTTGTTACCCCATACTCTCCGCTTAAGACTGAGAGAGCCGCCTGGGGTACACACTGAGCAGCCGCAAAAGACACCATCAACACTCAAGTAGTGTGACAGGAGTGGATGTCAAAGGACTCCGCAGTTGAGATCCTAACTGATCAATTTGGTGCGTTACATATTAGTGGAACCTTCATGGATCCAGCGGAGCTCGCGCGGCACATGGTCGCCCTCACTGAGAGGGTGGAAACCCTTAACGTGACTGTACAGAATCTCCAATTGGAAAATCAGACGTTGCGAGATCTCGTCTCGTCGCGCACAGGGCACCTCCACGATGGACCGGAACCCAAGGTCAGTCCACCTGAACTTTTCTCAGGAGACCGGAAGCAGTTCCGCGAATTCCTGAATGCGTGCAAGCTGATGTTTCAGTTACGCCCCCGAACCTATCCTACCGATAGAACCAAAGTACTCACCATGATCTCGTACCTCAGGGGGGAGCCCAGAGCATGGGCTAACACCTATTTAGAAAAGGAAGACCCGGTCTTGAATTCCTTTCCGCAATTTCTTGAAACAATGGCCCTCCTTTACGAGGACCACAACAAGCAGCTGACTGCGGAGACCGCCATTCGCACCCTAAAGCAAGGGAGACGACCCGTTGAGGACTTTATTGCGGAATACACTCGTTGGGCCCGTGAGACTGAATGGAATGATCTCACTCTTAGAAATCAGTTCCGTCTCGGTCTATCTGAGGCCCTGAAGGATGAGTTAGCCCGCGGAGAGCTGCCACATACACTCGACGCCTTGATGCAGAAGGTCACCACCATTGACAGACACTTAAGGGAACGTAGGGCCGAGAGAGTCTCAGGGTTTACACCCACCCCGAGACAGACCAGCCCGGATCCTGTAGCAGAGATGATGGAGATTGGGGCAATTCGTGGTCCTCTGACTGAGAGAGAAGACCCGGAGACGGAACCTCAACCTCTGCTTATACTGTGCGTCGGCTGACCATTCGGTTGATGGATGTCCTGCCATAAGAAAGAAACATGAAAGTAAAATGATGACGTTCTGTAACTTAGGCAGAAAAGATAATAACACAAGTGGTTACATTTATACGTCTCTTACCTTACAGTGGGACCAGAACCGAACTATCGTTGATGCAATGGTGGACACGGGAGCTTCAGGGAATTTTATCGATAAGCATCTAGTAGAGAGAAATAAAATTCCCCATACAAGGAAAGATGTATCGATATCCGTGAGTTTTATTGATGGTACAACCTCTAGACCTATCCATAGCCAGACTCAACCCCTTTTGGTGACAAGCGAAAATAACCACACAGAATTTCTATCCTTTGATGTCATACACTCCCCTTCGTTCCCCATCATTTTAGGCTTGCCATGGCTCCGGTTACATCAACCAGTTCTCCTATGGGAACAGGGGAGAATTGGGTTTACCTCACGTTATTGCAGGGAGACCTGCTTCCCTATTAAAACTCTCATGCATGTAGGGGTGAACCAGGTCCCTACCCAATAGTCAGAGTTTTTGGAGGTATATTTAGTGCAAAGATGGCGGAATCCCTACCGCCCCATAGACCCTACGATTGCCCCATAGACCTGCTGCCGGGCAGTGAAATACCCACAGGAAGAATCTACCCATTGGCACAACCAGAACTTGACCACCTCAAACAGTATCTCGAAGAGAACTTAAGGAAGGGATTCATTCGGCCTTCAACCTCCCCTGCAGCCGCAGGTATGTTCTTCGTAAGGAACAAAGACTTGAGCCTCAGACCCATCATTGATTACAGAGCATTAAATAAAATAACAATCAAAAACCGGTACCCCCTGCCGCTAATATCCGAGCTTATTGAAAGACTTCAAACATCAACTATCTACACTAAACTGGACTTGAGAGGCACATACAACTTGATTAGGATTAGAACCGAGGATGAATGGAAAACTGCTTTCCGCACCCGGTACGGACTCTTTGAGTACATGGTAATGCCTTTCGGCTTGTGCAATGCCCCTGCCACATTCCAAAACTTTATCAACGACATATTTAGGGATCTACTAGATGTATGTGTTGTCATCTATCTAGATGACATATTGGTCTACTCTGATAACCTACAAGATCACAGGAAACACGTCCGTTGGGTACTTGCGCGATTAGCGTCCATCACTTATATGTCAAACCAGAAAAGTGTATATTCGAGACTACTACCCTTCCGTTCCTTGGTTATATAATCTCACCCAAGGGAATTCAGATGGATCAGTCAAAGATCACTTGCATCCAAAACTGGCCGATTCCGGACTCTAGGAAAGCCCTCCAGCGATTCATAGGGTTCTCAAACTTCTACAGGAAATTCATCAAAGACTTCTCCGCTACCATCAAACCCCTAACCAGATTAACTAGTGTCAATACGAAATTTGTTTGGTCCATGGAGGCCCAATCAGCTTTTGAGTTACTTAAAGACAAATTCACTTCAGCACCAATTCTGACCATTCCGAATCCAAACTATCACTTTGTGCTGGAAGTAGATGCATCACAGGCAGCCATAGGAGCTGTTCTCTCCCAGAGGAGCTCCTTCTCATCCCCACTACATCCTGTCGGGTTTTACTCCCAGACTCTAAACACCGCTGAAATCAACTACCCCATAGGGGAAAAGGAACTTCTTGCCATAAAATGTTCCCTAGAGAACCGGAGGCACCTACTTGAAGGTTCAACACACCCCATCACAATATACACGGATCACCGTAATTTACAATACCTATTATACCACCTAATAAAATTATCCTCGCCACCATCGAATTGGAAACCCAGCTTAAGGATGCTCTGAAAATTGACTGTGCTAACATCCCCCCGGGACTTCTGAAAGACCAACAGGGTTTCCTCTACAAAAACAACCTACTGTACATACCAACTCCTCTCACCACCCAGGTAATCAAACTGTGCCATGACACACCCCTCGCGGGACACCCTGGCATTGCCAAAACCATAAACCTGATACGCAGGAACTTCTGGTGGCCAAAAATGACCAAAGAAATTAAGCAATATGTTTCCACGTGCGAGACATGTGCCTCATGCAAAAGTGATAGAAATCGACCATATGGCCTTCTTATGAGTCTTCCTATCCCTAACAGACCCTGGGAATGGGTTTCAATGGACTTCATTGTAGAACTCCCCGCTCCAGAGGAAACAACACCATCATGGTTGTAGTAGACCTACTAACTAAGATGGCACACTTCATCGCCCTCAAAAATTACCTTCCTCCAGTGAAACTGCCGAGGCCTTTCTGTCCAATGTCATAAAACTACATGGAATCCCTAGCCAAGTTATATCAGACAGGGGTTCACAATTTATATCCAAATTTTGGAGAGCACTTTGTCTTAGACTCCAAATCGACCATAGAATGTCTACCGCCTACCACCCCCAAACTAACGGGCAGACGGAAAGGGTGAACCAATGTCTGGAACAATTTCTCAGATGTCACTGCTCATTCCTTCAAGATGACTGGGAAAGCCTACTCCCTCTTGCCGAATTCACTACAACAATTCTGTGAATTCCTCCACTCTACATAGTCCATTCTTTGCTAATTATGGATTCCACCCTAGGTCTCTCCCTGAAATCAGCCTTCCTACAAACGTTCCTGCCACAGATGATTATGTAACTACCTTGCAAACAACCCTCAGGATGCTGAAAGACAACCTCCAACGGGCAAAGGAAAAGCAGAAGATCTACTACGACCGTCACAGAAGAGAAAATCCTCCTTATCAGGTTGGAGACTCGGTATGGCTGTCAACGAGAAACCTTCGGTTGGGGGTACCTGCTAAGAAACTGGGTAGGCAATTTTTGGGTCCTTTTCTGATAGAAAGAATTATCAACCCCAACACGGTGAGACTTACCCTTCCTCCTCGACTACAGGTACATCCCACATTCCATGTATCGTTGCTAAAACCGTTTAGACCTAGCCCGTTCCCCTCACGGGTTCCTCAACCCTCCCCCGATAGATGTCCGTGGTGAGGAGGAATTTGAGGTTGAGCAGCTTCTCGACTCCAGAAGAAGACGGGGGAGGATCCAGTACCTCGTTAGATGGAAGGGTTACGGGTCTCAGGATGACTTTTGGGAAGATGTGCGAGACGTCCATGCACCCAGACTCCAAAGGTTGTTCCACAGGAGATTTCCCGACCGACTCTCCCCTACTGGGGTACCCCGGAGAGGGTCCCCTTAAGGGGGGGGGGGTACTGTAAGGATACGGTGGTTTGCGCTCCAGCCTAGATCCATGCCCTGTGTAACCATGACAACGATCGCTGTTTGCCTCCCAGGCTGGAAGCAGTGGCCGCTGGGCCGTCTAAGGTGGCTCCGCCCATCCACACTTGGTCAATAAATAGGAGCCAGGTGCTGCACAGGGCATTCCACTAATGGAGTGCGCACCCTGCCTGCTCCATTCACCACGAGGACGCAAGCTTCTAACTACCTGCAACTCTGAACCTCCAGGAGAAACCCTCACCTACCTTATCCGGCTCCACCACTGCAGGATCCCTGCATGACTTCTAACAGCAAGTATCAGCCTGTCATTTTGTTTCACTGACATTGCTCACTGAAAGGAAGGGACTCGCGGTGGTGGTTATTAGTACTACAGACCTGGGATTCCTGAATGTTGTCAAGAGCTGTTAATCACATGAACTCTAATTTGAACTCCCACTACTAAAACGAACTTCCCTCACTATTAGTTTACACTCTATCTTTAGTACGCGGTACATGATTTTGTTACCCCATACTCTCCGCTTAAGACTGAGAGAGCCGCCTGGGGTACACACTGAGCAGCCGCAAAAGACACCATCAACACTCAAGTAGTGTGACAGGAGTGGATGTCAAAGGACTCCGCAGTTGAGATCCTAACTGATCAATTTGGTGCGTTACACAACTACTCTTTACTGATTTTTCTCTTTTAATTCTGACCACCACCCCCATCCCCATTGATGTCCATACAATTTAGATGGCTGACAGCCAAATGCTCTCTAGGTTGTCAGCTGTACCTCACAACTCCCCAAGTGTGCATGCACACTTGAAAGCCACCCTGTGAATAAAAATCTATAAAACAACATTGGAACAATTCAATTAAACATGATGTTTCCTATGCCGATTTAACTAAGAAGCCCACTTGAGTTTGGCGCCTCTTCTGGCAGTCCATGCAACTGTCTGCTTATTAATAGCATATTAGGGACAGTGTGTCACGTCACACAGTGGTTCCTGCTTCTTCCTTGGCGGCTAAGGTTTCTGTCACAGAGTGTCACTGAGCTTACCATAGATCAGCAATGTTAATGCTGCAGACAGGCCAATTCTAGCTTTTTGGCTGCCTGAGATGAAATTTTGTCCCTTCCTCCCAAGTCAATTTCTTTGTACAGACCCTCCTTCTAAGCCATATTGCCCAAGACAAATATATTAATAATTCCCTCCCAGAGTAGCCTCATTAGTGATAATGCCCTCGATAGTGAAAATAATCCCCAAGAGTATCTCCATTAGAAGAGGTGCCATCCATATTATCCACAATAATAATAATAATAATAATAATAATAATACACCCACAGTATCCCCAGTAGTAACAATGCCTCCACCGAGCCTGTAAAAGAAATGAGCCCCCCTTACAGTACCCCCAGTAGTAATAAGGCTCCCTATAGCTCCCTCAGTAGTAATAAAGCATGTTTATAAGGTACCCCTTTTAGACCCCCAGTAGAAATAAGGCCCTCCTATACAGCCTCGGTGGTAATAAGGCCCCCTATAGTATCCATGGTAGTTATAATGCCTCCTACACAGTATTTTCAATGCTCATGTAATTAAAATGCCCCCTGCAGTGCTTCCAGTACTTATAATTAGTGATAAGCGAGCATGATCGGCCGAGTATTGGTTCGGCTCGAGCATTGCTATGCTCGGCGCTCGGTTTTACTCAGCCGAGCACCACGTGCGTTCGTCGCATTGATCGAGTCTCCTCCCCGCACGTCCTAAGCAGCCAATCAAGGTCCAGGTAAGTATTCCCTTCAGTGTAAGGCCATAGCGATGTTAGCTGTAAGCCTTACACTAATTGGCTGGACAGAACACGTGATACAAGTTGATATAGAAGCTGAGGTCCGGCACTCGGATCATTCAGTGTCAGGGAGAGCAGACAGTAGGCAGGGACAGATAGCTTTTTGCTGTAAACTTACTGATTTTACTCCAAAAACCTTATCGAAAGACCAAGCAGTCCTTTTAAGAACTATAGTGTGTGTTTGACAGCAGTGCAGCACCTTTTCTTTTTTTTTTAGATGAAGTTTGATTCAGCACTATCAGCGACAGGCGTCTTCAGGAAGGGACAGATAGTGCAGGGCTTGAAAATCGCTTTTTTAAGTACCCAAACTTATAAAAGACAGAAAGATTTCAGATTAATGACATCCACAGTATGCCATCAGAAAGCAGTGTGTTGGGCAGACATTATAAAAAGGGGCTTATTCACTACAGTGTGCCTGCTAGTGAGATATACACTGAACCATTAAAAAGCAGTGTGTTGGGCAGACATTATAAAAAAGCGGTTTATTCACTACAGTGTGCCTGCTAGTGAGATATACACTGCACCATCAGAAAGCAGTGTGTTGGGCAGACATTATAAAAAGGGGCTTATTCACTACAGTTTGCCTGCTAGTCAGATATACACTGCACCAGAGAAATATTTTTTTTCTGGGGAAATTAACCTAATTTGTGCCACATCTGTGTGTGCGTTCAATCCGCAACTGGTATATTAATTACTCCAGCAGAGAGTAATAGAGTATTCCAGCAGAGAATATATTTTATTTGGGACAAATATGTATCCAATATAGAACTACATCTGAATACAGTGTGTATATTCCAAATTCCATTATCTTGGGCCTAGTATACTGTCCGACATCTGTTGTATTTTGCTTCCAATACTGAACTACATCTGAATACAGTGTATATATTACAGATTCCATTATCTTGAGCCTAGTTTACTGGCTGAAATCTGTTGTATTTTGCTTCCAATACTGATTTACATCTGAATACAGTGTGTATATTACAAATTCCATTCATCTGGACATTGTAAAGTGCCCACAATCTGTGGGTTTGTATATCCCATACTGAACTGTATCTTAAAACACTGTGTCTATTACAACTTCCATTTATCTGGACCTTGTAAAATGTCCACAGCCTGTGGGTTTTTGTATCCAATACTGTCCTGCATCAGAAAACTGTATCTTTAGCGAACAGTAAAACCACATCTACACATCTACAGACAAAACCATTAATATGAAGAAGACGCGCACAAAAGGAGGGGAAAGTGGACGTGATGCTGATGGTTCACGCAGAGGCTTTGGCCCTGGGCTCAATGAAACAGAGTTAAAAAATTGTAGCAGAGGGCCTCCAGGTGTGCTAAACCTGTAAAACAGTGAAGGCGATGTTGACCCTTTTAGAGACTGATTGCCCAAACTGCAACCACAACCACACTTATTTTTGACAAAGTGCCCACACAATCATTTACCCTTAATAATACTACAGTCCAATATAGTATATCTTCCATGTTCCTTATTATTTAGCTATAGTAGCCCGCCTACAGTAAATTTGCTGCCTGTGCCATTCATGGCGTACCTGACGCTGATGATTGGCAGGAAAAGTGTAAGGCACATTGGTGCACCACAGACTTTTTCAAGGGTAAGGGAGAGGGCTACAGAGAGGGCTATGAGTGTCACCTTTGGCACATGTGCAAGAGTTACGCTGACCCTATAAAACATTATTTTGCCAGGGCAGCCTAAAAGGCATGTTCATATGATGGAGGAGTAGGAGGAGTAGGAGGAGAAGGACGAGAAAAAGATTGAACAATATAACCCTTTTAGTGCATGTGAATACAGTGTATTCAGTACATTACAAACAACACATTTAAAATGCTTTTATGTTCAGCGACATTCATCTGGTGGAGTAAAGATGTTGGGGGCAATCCAGGCCCGGTCAGCATTTTCAGTTGACAGGGGCATGCGCTTATCTGTTATTATGGCACCAGCAGCAATGAATACCCGCTCTGCCAAAAGGCTGGCAGGGCAGGCCAGCACCTCTGAGGCATAAAGAGTACAAACTGAGGGTGGTCTGGCTATCAGCCTGTGTACTGTGTTTGACTTTTTGTTGGTTATAGTTTGAGTTACAGTTTATGACTAGTCCGTAAGAGATGTTATTATTGTTATTTCTTTTGTTATTTAGGAGTTAGTCAACAGGCTATGCCATTGTTTTACCACCACTGTTGTATGTTATGTTTGTATTTTATAGTAATGTGTAAGTTTTGGATGAGGTTTTAGTGAATACAGTGTACAGGCTAGTCCCTCAAAGGCATAGAGTGCAAGTTTGTGCCACGTGTCCAGCTTGGACATCCAATAGTTGTAAGGCGCAGAGGGATCACTGAGGACGCTGACACGGTCTGCTATATACTCCTTTAGCATCTTCCAAAATGTGACACTAACCCGCGCATCAGGGTGAGGGTGCTGGCGGGGTGTCATGAAACTGTTGCAGGCCTTGTAGTGTGTTGTCCTCCCTCTGTTGGAACTGCGGTGTGTCCCCCTCCTCTCCCCTCCTGGGTTGTCCAATGAACTACGTACTCTGCCGCCAGGGTTGTCAGCTGTAATTATTTCTACAATGACAATCTGTTCTGTTATCATAATATTTTTTTTTTGTATTATAGTCGGTATTATTATTGTTGTTATGGTTTATGGTTGTAAAATATGTTATGGTAATTTGGTTATTTATGAGTTTTTAAAAAGTTGATGCTGTTTAACTCCCCGCTTGTTTGTTAGGTTTTTAGTTGTATTAATGTATAAGTTTGGGATGTTTGTTGTGCATTGTATATATATGCTGTATGATTGCCATGTGTGTGAGCTTGTCGAGCTACAAAGATGCCAACAAGTTATGGCCATTAGTATACACAGCGAACCTGGTCCCTTATAACCTGCCATATCTCTGCAGTGGTGTGCTTTTTGTCACCCAAGCAAATGAATTTCAGCAAGGCCCTTTGCTGCTTCCCCATGTGAATTCAGAGTTTTCAGTGGAGGAGGAGGTGGAGACGGAGGAGAAGAAGGGGGGGGGGGGTTGCAGCCACAAATGTAGATGGTGGCAAAAATCCTCATAGAAGTAGTGCCTGCAGTCCTTGGTGTTGGTGCCACCTGTGCCATCCCAGGGTCCAACTCGCTAACAGCCTAGACAAGGTTCACCCAGTGAAAGGTTCCGCTGTTTATTGTAACCTGCCTTTTCCCTTTTGCCACCAAACAGCCTTTTCCAGCCTGTTGCGGTGCTGTGGATCCCTCCCCCTCTGTCCTGCTGTCCTCGCTCTGCTTTCCACCTTCCCAGGTTGGGTCAGTGATGTCATCGTCCCCCGTCTCCTCTTCCACTTACTCACTCTGGTCATCCTCCTCACTTGTTTTGACCTAACAAGACCCTCACTTTTTGACAACTGTTTCTCATCCGCAACATACACCAAGTGAAACACTAATTGCCATTCCCCACCATCATCTTCTTCTGACTGTGGATGCTGAAGCGTTTGGGGAGCAGTGCATTAGATATCCTCATGTCCCTCGTGCTCGCCGGCAGGCCCTCACCTCACCATTTTTTGGGGGGTAAGCTCACATGGTATATTATTTTCTATGTTTCAGACTTGGAAGAAATCATAATTTGCTTTTCTTCGGTGGTGAATCTTTCACGCATGTGTTTTTTACAAGATTCTGGTTTTTATAAAGTGGCACAGGGGTAAATAAACATTTCAAGTTTTTTTTTTTTTTTTAATATGTCAGGCTTGACTCCATTTTTTCTTCTCAACTTTGAAGATGCCTTTTCAGGAGATATTAGACCCTTTCGCATTTGGGGCCTTGAGGAATTTCAATTATCAGCAGACACTTGAAAGCATGTCCGTTTCCAGGGGCAATGACTATTCAGGAATTTTCTTTTACTCTGGATTTGTCTTTTTAAGAATTGACCATGTTTATTTCTATTGTGGAGAACATTACAGGTAATACAGTCAAATGTTGATATCCCTGGTTTGAAAACAAAAGCTTTTATAATATCTATTGTATTCCTTTTTTTTCATTGTATGTGCCACTTTCCCTAAATCTTTATTTGGTGTAGACAATAAAATTCCAAGATAGTCAGATATCAGCTTGTAATTGTGGTATAGTTCCAGGAATGACTTTCCATAATGTAAAGAGGCAACAAATGCTGACTGCCGTTCCCTGCGCTAAATCTGCTATGTGACGATACCTGGAACCCAAATGAAAATTAAGCTTAGAAATTGGTCATTCTTTCTTGGTAGCCTCTGCTGACCAGGCCAATTAACTTCTTAGGTGGTCAGATCAGCAGGCCCTTGCTCCGAATGTTTTGGAAGGTCACCAGCAGGCCATCAATGATAAGTTTTCAAGGATGTGTATGATGCCCTCATTTATGTGATATACAGGCTGTATCAGAGTGCTTCTTTCTTGTAATGTTTGGTAGCACTTGCACTGTATATATAATTGAATATACAGGAAAGAATGTTTCCTAACAATTTTTTTTTGGGTTGGGGGAGTGGTTTGGTCTTTTTTTGTCTGTAAAAGACAACATGGTTCCCAGCAGCGACATTGGAGTCCAAGATGCATCCAGTCATTGTCCCCCTGCTGTTCCTGATTGATTTCAGAGGTGTTTCCATCACTTTCAGACCTTTTCCTATGATCCAGGCACCCTCCCCTCATCCGAGCAGGCCTGGTTGTCTCCTATTGACTTCCATTATACTCGGGTGCTTGGCTGAGCGCACGAATATCGCTATGTGTTCGGACCAAGTACCCGAACACCAGAACACTTTGGTGCTCGCTCATCACTACTTATAATGCCTCCCTTTGGTGCCCCATGTTGTTATAATCCTCCTTGTAGTGCCCCCAGAAATGATAATGCATCTGCCCCTCCAACATAGAGGCCCATGTAAATAACATCATTCCCCTCTCTCCAGCATACAGTTTGATTGTTATAAACACCACATCCTTCCTCCAGCCCCCTCTAGCATACAGTTTAAAGTACATACAGTACCATCATTTCCTTCCTTAAGCCCCAACATAAATTATCATGTAAGAAACATTTCTCCCCTCCCTTCTGCCCCACCTACATACAGTCCCATGTAAATAACAGTACTCACTTGCCGCAATACCCCCAACAAACAATCCCATGTAACTAACATCACTCCACTCCATTTAGCCCCCTACAATATACAGTCCCATGTAAATAACATCACTTCCCTCTCTGCAGCCATCCCCAACATATAGTTCCATGTAAATAACATTACTGCCTTACCTTCTTCCGACATACAATCCCCTGTAAATAATACTCCGCCCAGTCCCCTCCAACATACAGTTCCATGTAAATAACATGGCTCTCCTTCCTCCAGTCCCTACCAACATACAGTTCCATGTAAGTAACAACACTCCCTCAAGCCCCTTCCAACAAACAGTCCCATGTAAATAACATCACTTCCCTCTTTCCAGCCACCTCCAACATACCGCTCCATGTAAATAACATCACTCCCTCTAGCCTCAAACATACAGTCCCCTGTAATTAATAGCACTCCCTCCGTGCAGAGCATACAATCATGGGCGTAACTATAGGGGGTGCAGAGGTAGCAGTCGCTACCGGGCCCAGGAGCCTGAGGAGGCCCAAAGACCCTTGTGCCGCATCGGAAGACACACAAAGCACTGAGAGAAGGGGGGCCCAAGCTGACCTTCTGCACCAGGGTCCATGAGCCGTTAGCTACGCCCCTGCATACAATCCCATGTTAATAACATTACTCTCCTTCATTCCTCCAATATACAGTCCCATGTAAGTAACAACACTCCCTCCCTTCAGCCTCCCTTACATACAGTCCCATGTAAATAGCAGTGCTGCCTTCCTCCAGCCACCTCCGATATATAGTCCTATGTCAATAACTTTGCTCCCCTCCCTTAAGTGCCTCAAATACAAAGTCCCATGTAAATTGCAGCACTCCTCTTCCCCGACCCCCAGCCGCATCCAAAAGACAATAATATGAAAATAACACTGCTCCCCTCCCTTCAGCACTTCTACCTTATACCCCTAGGTAAATAACATCACTCCCCTCCCTCTAGGCAGAGAGAGGGTGTAAGAGAAGAGAATTACAACTCCCAGCACTTTCTGGCTCTCTCCACTTTCTCCTCCCCATTTCAAAGACATCATCTCAGGTTCTTTACCACCACTTCTGGTCTTACCTGCTGTATTCCATCCCCTTTTGCACTGATCACATGACTGTAGCATCATAAGTCCTTAACGAGCACATTTCTCCAGTGTTGAGCTCTGCTCCCTCCTGACATCGTCACAGGTCCTTCAATTTTTGCACTAATCACTGCTGTTGTGTCTGGAACTCTCTTATTCTCACTGTTATAAGACACAACCCCCCCCCCCCATCTCAGTGACCAAGTTACCCTATTGGCAAGGTGTTGCCCTCCTTCTGTGTGACACCCTAAAAATATATTGTCAGGTGCCTAATTGTAAATACAGCCTTGCATGCAGTCACTAACTAGAAAGGCTGTGTGCAGAGAGGTTGTTCCTATTCTGCATGCCCCTTCAGTGTTATAATTGGCTGATACAGCATACTAGCCAATCAAAGCATTAAAAAGAGATGCCAAACACTGGGTGCCCTTTGTATCCTTGGGGGTGAGTGGTGCTATCCATTTCAGCACCAATCACCCTTATCGGAGCCAACCTATAGCACCCTTACTGGTTTTTACAGTGAGAAAGCTGCGATTGGACAGTTCTATTGCAGCAATGAGGGCTGTAGGTGGGAGGTACAATTTCCCACTGTCCTTGATTAAAATGGTTGACTGTCAGGGCTGACTGTCTGAATCAGCCACTGTCTTAGCCCTGTCACTGTGCGATTAGGCACGATGACCAGTTTTCGTAGCATGAAACATGTATGGTGCATTGCATGAATGCTTTATTTGCTTTGCTATACATGTACAAGTGTTTTTCCTTAAGGGGTTAATATTGGAAGAAGCAGAAAGTCAGACATATTGATGTCCAGGACATAAACAGGAACATAACAATATATTGTATGGAGGCACAAAGCGCATAATTTCTGCAGTAAATCTTTTTCCAAGTTTTGAAGCAGGTAACCACGTCGAAGAACATTATGACTGCCTTTCTCTGATGGAACTCGAGTCAGCATCTATCAGTCCTGTAGAGGAGACACCGAAAATCTTTTTGTCAACGGTTCTAGGTATGACGCCCCAAAAGGTAAGCCACACACCAGGTATGCAGTGACAACAGTTAGCGAAGTGATGGAAAAATGCTCTTTGAGCTCACACATGTCTGCATAGGAGGCAGAGCTATGGGCTTGGGCAAGGGCATGCGAGCTCCATCGAGGCCAGAGGATTAATGTCTATACGGATTTGAGATATGCTTTCGGGATAGCTCATGACTTTGGGCCTATCTGGAAGGCAACAGGGTTTCTGACCAGTTCAGGTAAGCCAGTAAAGCATGCAGAACTAATTGAAAGGTTGTTCATTGCCTTTAACCTGCCACACGAAGGGGCCATTTTGAGATGTTACGGCCCATACTATGGAGAAGACCATGGAGGCCACTGAGAACTCCTTGGGCTGTTAAATAGGGTGCTTTGGATCCAGGGGGTGGGACCATAATGCTGGCCATCATTTCTGATATACCGTTAGAGGAGTTAAAAAAACTGCAGTCTCAGGCAGAAATGCAGGAAAAGAGGAGATGGACGGCATTGGGGGCTACCCTGGGACACGATTAGTTGGGGCCTTGACGGCAAATGGTGCCTGCCAAAGTCACTTTTTCCCATGATGGCTCACTCATCCCATTACCCTGGTCACCTGTCAAAAACCGCTATATGTGCACAGGTGGAGGAGCATTGGATTGCACCTGGATTCTGCACTGTGGCCACCACGTTTGCAGCATCTTGCCTGGAGTATGCTCTGCATAAGCCCGGTAGGACTGTAAAGCCATCGCAGCGGCACTCACCCAAATCCAGATAGACTAAATTACGTTAACAAAGAGTGGGATGTACGAGCACATCCTGGTCTGTGTAGACATGTTCTCTGGTTCGCCTGAAGCGTGGCCCATCAAATGCGCCAATGCCACGCCCACCACAAGGAAGGTCCTGTCCAAGATTGTGTGCTGTTGGGTCCTGCCTGAGACTATCGAGTCGGATTGCTGCTTTCACTTCACCAGGCAGATCTTTGCAGAGGTATGTAAAGATCTCCATATTAACAAGGGTTTACATATTCCGTATCATCCTCAAAGCAGTAGTAAGGTTGAGCGTCTCAAATGGGATCATTAAGAACTGGATTTCCAAATTTATGGCTGACACTTAGAAACCGTGGCCCAAATGTCTCATTATTGCTCTTTATTCCATCAGAAATGCCCCCAGGAAACCTCATGAGTTATCACCCTATGAGATCTTGTTTGGAAGCCCTCCTAAGACAGGATTGTACTACCCCCAACAGCTGTCATCTCTACATTCTCAGCTGACAGGGTATATGCAGTGTCTGCAAAGGGAGCTTTAAAAGGTCCACCACCGGGTCCGGGAGTCTCTCCAGGACCCCAACTCAATAAACGGTGTTCATTCTATCCAACCAGGTGATTGTGTCATCTACAAGAAATATCAGAGGACGGGACTAGAACCCCATATATTTTGAGCCATTCCAGGTAAAGCTAACGACGCTGACCTCGACGAGACAACTGGGTCCACACCAGTCATTGCAAGAAGTGTGTATCGTTTTAATTATCTTTCTTAGCTTTGTGTATTTTATAAATAGTAAGGATTGTAAGCATCCTAATCTATTGTTTAAAATGCACCTCCAATTAGCTAATTCATTGAATAGAAACAATTGCTGGGTATGCTCGAAACCCCATCCTTGTCACTACACCCCGGCCATGGTGGCAATGTATGCCATATATGACGTCCGCATTGACATAAAAAAGTACGCAAAACTTGCAAAAACCACTAGAAGACATTTATCTATAGAATTTAATGACACATTCCTGGAAGGGAACATAAGCTATAGTTTTGATGTCAGCTCTGATGCATGCTCCTTGTTGGACAAACCTTTATGGGTATCAGGACAGTTAGGAAGTCCCCAGATGTGCTTCAACCTTAAAGGGATTCTGTCACCATGTTACAGCATATATAGATGCGGACATGCACAGCTAGATCGCCACTAGCATGTCCGCACTATATGTGTGCCATAGCGCTGCGCTTCTTTATTGACTGTAAAAATTGATTTTATTAATATGTAAATTAGGGAGTCAAGGTGCCCAGGGGGGCGGTACGAACCTTTTTTGTGCCCAGCCACGCCCCCTGTGAAGGAGCCCAGCACCGCTTCCGTTGTATCTTTCTCATTCGTGCTGACAGTTAGAGCGCTGTAAGTCTCGCGATGCGCAAGATCGCGCATGCCCAGTTCCTTCCCTGAGGCTGATGCCAGCATAGGGAAGGAACACTATGTCAGAACTGGGCATGCGCGATCTCGTGTCTGAGCGTATAAATGTATCTGGCTAATACACTGCCCTGAACATTGTAGGCTTAGGTCAAGCCCAGGAGGGCAGTTCTGTTAGGCTGGGTTCACAAGGGCTTGGATTGGATGCGGGTGCGTTGCGGGAATATGCACGATTTTTCTGCGCGTGTGCAAAATTTTGTAATGCGTTTTGCACGCGCGTGTGAAAAATCGTCATGTTTGGTACCCAGACCCGAAGCCGGACTTCATCACTGAAGTCCAGTTTCGGGTTGAGTATTCTGGAGATTTTTTTAATATAATAGCATTCTTAATAAAGAATGCTTTGTAGAATGAGGATTAAGGGCTTAAACATAAAAAACTTAACTTACCTTAGCCACTTGATCGCGTAGTTGGCGATCTCTCTTCTCTCTTCAAGCATTAGCTGTAGTCTAAGGACCTGGGATGATGTCACATCACATGGTCCAACCGTGTTTTGCGAATCCGCAATTTGCAGACTGCAAAACACATACGGACGTGTGAATGGACCCTTGTACGATTATTTGTGAACTGTATGTCTATTAGTTACAGGTGTGTTATCCTATACAGAAAATTTATTTTCTTTTGGTTGGGAGACATATATCTTTATAGACCATAACAATGTGAATAGGTCTCATGCATTCCAGAAACATGCGGGGGGGAAGGGGACGAGACCCATGGGGGATGGTCTTAAATTTGGGGATAGGTTAAATTCACCCTACAATCTCCCTATGTAACTAATACCCCTGCCTATCAAAAATGGAATAGTTTCCTAATACGATTCTGTATTAGGAACCTCTTTAGGAAAGAAGGCCCAAAGAAATGGAATTACTGGGCAGTATTATGATTGGCGTGCCATGATTCAGTATCTTGCACTGTTTGTCACTAGATAAATAGCAATACTGTTACTCAAATACTTCCTAAAATGATAAGTAAACCTCACAATCACATACTGATATCCAATGATATATTCTCCTGTATATCCAACAAAATAGACCGAAATATGGCCAAATTCACAAATGGAATTTCACTGTGGAGTTTTTCCTCAGGGGACAAAAAGATATTAAAATAATGCTGACGGAGATAGTTGGTGTACATGATATTTTTACCCAGAAACAGCCACTACCACATAATAGTGTCTCCAGTTGAACCCTTAACCCTGTTAGGACACCACCATATTTCACCTTAAGGACCAGGCTATTTTTTGCAAATCTGACATGTATTACTTTAAGTGTGAATAACTTTAAAAAACTTTTACTTACCCAGGCCATTCTGAGATTGTTTCTTCGTCACATATTGTACTTCATGTCACAGCTAAAATTTTTTCAAAAAAGTAATTTTTTTTTGTTTAAAAAAATGCCAAATTTACCAAAATTTTTGAAAAATTAGCAAATTTCAAAGTTTCAAATACCCCCAAAATAGTTATTAGTGATTTTATTTTTTGGGGGTGTTACAAGCCACTTTTTAGGATCAGTTCAGGTCTAAAGTCATTTTGGGAGTCTTACATAATAAAAAACCACCCAAAAATGGCCCCATTTTAGAAACTACACCCCTCAAGATATTCAAAACTGGTTTTACAGACTTTGTTAACCCTTTAGGTGTTCCACAAGAATTAATTGAAAATGGAGATACAATTTGAGAATTTAGATTTTTTGGAAAAATTTCCATTTGAATCCATTTTTTCTAGAAACAAAGCAAGGTTAAACTGCCAAACAAAACTCAATATGGGTTGGCCAGATTCTGTACTTTGCAGAAACACCCCATATGTGGTCGTAAATTACTGTTTGGCCAAACGGTAGGACATAGAAGGAGTGGAACACCATATGGATTTTAGAAGTCAGATTTTGCAGGAATGTTTTTTTTACATCATGTCCCATTTCAAGCCTGCTTGATGCACCCCTAGAATAGAATATCCAAAAAAGTGACTCCATCTTAGAAAGTACACCCCTCAAGGTATTCAAAACGGGTTTTACAAACTTTGTTAACCCTTTAGGTGTTCCACATGAGTTAATGACAGATGGAGAAACAATTTTAGAATTTAGATTTTTTGTAGAAATTTCCATTTGAATCCATTTTTTCTAGGAACAAAGCAAGGGTTAACTGCCAAATAAAACTCAATATGGGTTGCCCTGATTTTACCAGGGGTCACTGAGGAAGGGGTGAGACAATTAAACCCCGAAACGCGTTTGGTAAAACTGACTCCCATAGGTTGGATCCTCTATTTTGA
This sequence comes from Bufotes viridis, assembly GCA_033119425.1. Lineage (NCBI taxonomy): Eukaryota > Metazoa > Chordata > Amphibia > Anura > Bufonidae > Bufotes > Bufotes viridis. The sequence goes on along the minus strand of CM065591.1, from coordinate 44,114,805 downwards.
AGCACGCAGATCTGAGACTTCAAAGAAAGCGGCCTTGGTACCTGTCACTGCGATTTTATAATTCCATACCACGCGCAACACGGCATTAAGCACAGGAGTATACCGATAAGACACCACCGGCCCTCCTGCTCAAAAACGCCGACGTGGACACAATACACGCGGACAGACTCCCGATACATACATCCACAATTCGGAAGGTGGGAGGTGAAGTACCATCGCATTAGAACACGGTAAGACCATTTATTACTCAGTCTGCAAAAAAGCGATCGCCTTCGTAACAGTGGGATGCCGCTGTTAAAGATAGAGCGGGACGCCGCTCGATTGTTTTCACAATTGCTTCACATTACGGACAGTAGAGTCTGGTGTTGTATAGCCAGCTTGAACCTATTGTGCTTTGGACTTGGATCCCGATTTACTAGCTTTTGGAGCATTTTTAAAGGTTATCATAAACTGTCCAATATCCTAATATCAAAAATTGAACAATATACATTTATACCATTGGCCAATGACATTATATTTTTGCAAAAAATCGATGGTCTAAATATTGGACTATCCAATTGTACTCTTCTAAGTATTACTCTATATATCTCCAGACACCATCTCTGACCAATTGCGCCCACTTTGCACTCAATGTATTGTTTTAATTTTTAATAAATTTACTGTATTTTAAACTATGTGGCTGATACATGTGATCAAGATATAGGTGTGTGCCCTACCTAAATCACTCTCAATTTTTGAATTTCGATTTTTTGGAAAATTTTCCATTTGAATCCATTTTTTCTAGAAACAAAGCAAGGGTTAACTGCCAAAAAAAAAACACAATTTGGGTTGCCCTGATTCTGTACTTTTCATAAACACCCCATATGTGGTTATAAACTACTGTTTGGCCAAATGGCAGGACATAGAAGGAGGGGAACGCCTTATGGTTTTTGGAAGGCAGATTTTACTGGACTGTTTTTTTACACCATGAACCATAGAAACTCCATAAAAGTGACCCCATCTTTGAAACTACGGGATAAGGTGGCAGTTTTTTGGGGACTATTTTAGGGTAAATATGATTTTTGGTTGCTCTATATTACTTTTTTTATGGAAAGTAACAAAAATTTTTTTTTTATTTCATCTCCATTTGCCAATAACTCTTGTGGAACATCTAAAGGCTTAACAAAGTTTGTAAAATCAGTTTGGAATACCTTGAGGGGTGTAGTTTCTTAGATGGGGTCACTTTTTTGGAGTTTCTACTCTAGGGTTACATCAGGGGGGCTTCAAATGGGACATGGTGTAAATAAACCAGTCCGTCAAAATCTGCCTTCCAAAAACCATATGGCGTTCCTTTCCTTTTGCGTTCTGCCGTGTCCCCGTACAGCAATTTACGACCACATATGGGGTGTTTCTGCAAACTACAGAATCAGGGCAATAAATATTGAGTTTTGTTTGGCTGCTAACCCTTGCTTTATTACCCGAAAAAATGAATTCAATTGGAAAATTTGCCAAAAAATTGGTGTTTTGGCAACGTTTTTATTATTTTTTTTAACACTGTTCATCCGAGGGGTTCGGTCAAATGTTATTTTTATAGGGCAGATTGTTACGGATGCGGCGATACATAATATGACTTCTCTTTAAAATGTATTTCGATTTTACACTATATTATTATTTTAGAAACAAAAATAAACCATTTTAGTATCTCCATAGCCTGAGAGCTACAGTTTTTAAATTTTTTGGGCGATTGTCTTAGGTAGAGGCTCATTATTTGAGGGATGAGATGGTGGTTTTATTAGCACTATTTTGGGGGGCATATGACTTTTTGATCACTCGCTAATAGAGATGAGCGAACATTTAAAAAAAGTCCGTTGTTCGGCGTTCGGGTGGTGGTAAGTCGCGCATCCCGTTATGGATTCCACTATAGCGGCATATGGAATCCATAAGGGGCGGCTGCCACCTACCCGAACTGTTGCACAGCCGAAGGACCTGGGGTGACGTCACTGTCATGTGATCAGTGTAGGGGGCGTGGCTCAGCACTGGATTTGATCCCGTGCTGAGCCACGCCCTGCACTGATCACATGACAGTGACGTCACCTCAGGTCCTCCGGCTGTTCAACAGTTCGGGTTGGTGGCAGCCGCCCCTTATGGATTCCATATGCCGCTATAGTGGAATCCATAACGCGATGCGCGACTTACCACAACCCGAACGCCGAACACCGGACTTTTTTTTAATGTTCGCTCATCTCTAGTCACAACGCGCACAGGATTTTGTTTGAGATCTTCAATAAAGATGGGGGTGGCCGGCGTGTTGCGAGCAAATAGATGAGGTACGGTACGTATGATTTTTATATTTTTTTACCACCATTCAGGGAAAATCAGTTCGTTAGCACGAAGCAAAAGGAAATTCAGCTTCGCTGTAAATTGCTTCGTGGTAACGAACTGATTTTCCCTGAATGGTGGTAAAAAAATATAAAAATCATACGTACCGTACTTCATCTATTTGCTCGCAACACGCCGGCCACCCCCATCTTTATTGAAGATCTCACACAAAATCCTGTGCGCGTTGTGACTAGAGATAAGCGAACATTAAAAAAAAGTCCGGTGTTCGGCGTTCGGGTTGTGGTAAGTGGCGCATCCCGTTATGGATTCCACTATAGCGGCATATGGAATCCATAAGGGGCGGCTGCCACCAACCCGAACTGTTGAACAGCCGAAGGACCTGGGGTGACGTCACTGTCATGTGATCAGTGTAGGGCGTGGCTCAGCACTGGATTTGATCCCGTGCTGAGCCACGCCCCCTGCACTGATCACATGACAGTGACGTCACCCCAGGTCCTTCGGCTGTGCAACAGTTCGGGTTGGTGGCAGCCGCCCCTTATGGATTCCATATGCCGCTATAGTGGAATCCATAACGGGATGCGCGACTTACCACCACCCGAACGCCGAACAACGGACTTTTTTTAAATGTTCGCTCATCTCTACTCGCTAATACACCTTTTATGATCTAAGGTGACAATAAATGGCTTTCTTTACATCTTTTTTTTTTTTTTTTTTTTAACAAATTTATGTTTATTGATTTTTTAAGTTTGTTCATTAAAGCTTAATTGACAATCAAAGAACAGATGCGAAGCTGGAACAGCATTATAAGCAATAGAATATCACAGAACTCAATTGAAAGACTAGAAATACAGAGTCAAAGTAAACTGCTGGATGAAAACAAAAGGGGGGACAGGGGAGGGAAGGGGAGGGGAGGGAAAAGGGATGAGTAGGGGTGGGTAGGGTGGAAGGAAGGAGGGAAGGATGGGGAAGGAGGAAACGAGTAGGAGCAAGAAGGTCTGGAGGATGGGTAGAGGGACATAGGGACAAATCACCGGTCAGTGAAAATACTGGACACCACTAGTGTATCCACAAGCATCAAATTAACTGGAGAGCGGCATGGATTCTCAAGTCAGGACACAAAGGAACCGACTCAGCCGCCCATCTGCATCTGGGACTTACCTCAACAACCCGCTAAGAGGGATATTATGTCAAATAAATCGACAAGCCGCTAGGAATCAGCTAGGAAACCTAGTGTCCCCGAAGAGGAAAAATTCAAAGAAAAGGAGAGACTCAACGTCAGAGAGCCAATAAACCCAGGAAGAAGATGCTCAAGTCGTGGTAGGATTCTTGCTCCGATCGGCGTTTCTGTATTTTTTCCAGGGGGCCCAGAGTTTAACAAATTTATCATGAGATCTGGATGCCCAACCAGCAAGTTCTTCCAGGATCTTTTTTTTTTTTTTTTTTTGATGGCGTTTATCTGAGGGGTTAGGCAATACCTAATATGACTACTTTTATTAATGTGTTGGTTTCAGCTTGACATCATAAACCAACTTTGAAAAAAAATTGGTTTTGTGCCTTCACATTCTGGAAGACATAGTTTTTTTTTTTTTTTTTTTTTCAGGCGATTCAGTGGCTCATTTTTTGCTGGATGAGATGGTGGTTTGATTGGCACTATTTTAGGGGGTATTTGATTTTTTGCTGACGTGCTATTACAATTTTTGGGATCTAAGGTGACCAAAATTTTTTTTTTTTACATCATTTTTTTTTTTTTTAAAGGGCCTTTATCCGAGGGGTTAGGTAATATTTTATTTTTATAGATCAGATTATTACGGACTCAACGATGCCCAATATGTATGGCTCTGAGACTTTGGAGACACTAAAACAACATTTTAAAAAAACATAAATACAATAAAATCATTTTTGGAAAAATAAAGTTGTTTCCGTGTCTCTATAGTCTGAGAGCCATAATGTTATGCATCTTCTAGGGGATTGTTTGGGATTCTAATAATTTAGAACTCCATAGAAGTGTGGTAGCAACCGTCAATGCAGAGGCCCGGATGAGATGGTCAGAAAAGATAAGGTCCTTGAGGACTGCCTCATAGAACTGGAGGAAAGTCTCTGTGCTGCCAGCGCATCGGCATAGTACAAAAGCGTTGTACAAGGCAACCTGTTGCAAGTAGACCACAACTTTTTTGTACCATGCCCGGGTTTTGCGCATGGCATTATTAGAGATGGCTCGAACTATTCGCCGGCGAACAGTTCCCGGCGAACATAGCTTGTTCGCGTTCGCCGCAGCGGGCAAACATATGCGATGTTCGGTCCGCCCCCTTTACATCATCATTGAGCAAACTTTGACCCTGTACCTTACAGTCAGCAGACACATTCCAGCCAATCAGCAGCATACTCTCCCTCCCAGACCCTCCCATCTCCTGGACAGAATCCATTTTAGATTAACTAGGAAGTTGCAGTCTTAGTGAGAGCAGGGACAGTGTAGCTGCTGCTGATTTAATTGGGAAATCGATAGCTAGGCTAGTGTATTCAGTGTCTACTCCAGTCCTGAAAGACTCATGTGATCTCTGTGGAAGGACAGCGTTCTGATAGCACCCCAAAAAGCCCTTTAGCCCCTTAGTCTGCTTTTTTTTTCTCTCCATATATATATTGCAGTTGCCTGGCCTGCCCGTTTGTGAGGAGCTGCAGGCCCTCAGACTGTAGTCTGCCCACTGCCAGTGCCCACCACTCATACCATGTGGCACAGGACTTTGCATAAAAAAAGGCATTTCATTTTTACGCTTTAATCTAAGGTTAGTTGCCTGCCAGCGTGTGTCAGGTCGACTTTCACTGACTGTACTGTGCCCACTGCCAGTGCCCACCACTCATACCGGGTGGCACAGTAGCTTGACGATAAACAAGACATTTAATTTTTACACTTTAGTCTAAATTCAGTTGCTTGATTGCTGCCAGTGTGTGTCAGGCCGACTTCCACAGACTGTAGTGTGCCCACTGCCAGTGCTCACCACTAGTGTTGAGCGAACAGTTAGAGAATAGTACGGGTTCGTACCGAATTTTGGGGTGTTCGGGACACGAACCCGAACATTTTCAAAAAAGTTCGGGTTCGTTGTTCGGCGATTTCTTCCCACTTTCTGAAGGGCTGCACAGCAGGCAATCAGCTAGCGTTTTACTTCTTGCCCTAAGAGCCCATCACAGCCATGCCTACTAATGGCATGGCTGTGATTGGCCAAGTGCTGCATGTGACCCAGCCTCTATTTAAGCTGGAGTCACGTAGCGCCGCACGTCACACTGCTCTGATTAGTGTAGGGAGAGGACGCAGCTGCTGTGAGGGCGAGCTTAGGCAGGGAAAAGTCAGCAAAAGCACCTAATGAAGTGATCGATCTACAGCTGTAATTGAATCAACTTCTGCTAGTTACTTGCTCACTGGTTTTTAGGCTGCACAGAGCGTTTTTCTGTCACTTTTTTTCTGGGGTGATTGGCGGGCATTTTGCGACTTGTGGTGCACCAGATAAAGCTGCCACCAAGTCCATCAATCCATCAATACTAGTTTTTATTTTGCTATATCCTACATCAGGGGCTTGGCTGTGCTTATTGTCACCCCTAGAAACTCAGGATAGCAATTTCTGTATTTTATTAAGGGGTTAAATACAATTGCCAATATACCAATCCCCTGAATCTGGTGTTCTGGCTAGCCAAGTATAATACTGTCTGGCAAAGGATAGATTATTTTCTGTGGTGAAATTCAATTGCCAAAATAGCAATCCCCTAAATCTGGTGTCACAGCACTGGCTGGCAAACTATAATAGTGTCCGCCAAAACATATATTTTGTTCTGGGGTGAAATTAAATTGCCAAAATAGCAATACCATAAATCTGGTGTCACAGCTGTGGCTGGCAAACTATAATAGTGTCCACCAAAACATATATTTTGTTCTGGGGTGAAATTCACTTGCCAAAATAGCAATCCCCTAAATCTGGTGTCACAGCACTGGCTGGCAAACTATAATAGTGTCCGCCAAAACATATATTTTGTTCTGGGATGAAATTCAATTGCCAAAATAGCAATACTATAAATCTGGTGTCACAGCTGTGGCTGGCAAACTATAATAGTGTCCGCCAAAACATATATTTTATTCTGGGGTGAAATTCACTTGCCAAAATAGCAATCCCTAAATCTGGTGTCCCAGCACTGGCTGGCAAACTATAATAGTGTCTGCCAAAACATATATTTTGTTCTGGGGTGAAATACAATTGCCAAAATAGCAATTCCATAAATCTGGTGTCACAGCTGTGGCTGGCCAACTATAATAGTGTATGCCAAAACATATATTTTGTTCTGGGGTGAAATTAAATTGCCAAAATAGCAATACCATAAATCTGGTGTCACAGCTGTGGCTGGCAAACTATAATAGTGTCCGCCAAAACATATATTTTGTTCTGGGGTGAAATTCACTTGTCAAAAATATCAATCCCCTAAATCTGGTGTACTAGCACTGGCTGGAAAACTATAATAATGTCTGCCAAAACATATATTTTGTTCTGGGGTGAAATTCACTTGCCAAAATAGCAATGCCCTAAATCTGGTGTCCCAGCACTGGCTGATAAACTATAATAGTGTCCGCCAAAACAATAATTCACTTGCCAATAATTCACTTGCCAATAATACTTCACTTGCCAAAATAGCAATCCCTAAATCTGGTGTCCCAGCACTGGCTGGCAAACTATAATAGTGTCTGCCAAAACATATATTTTGTTCTGGGGTGAAATACAATTGCCAAAATAGCAATTCCATAAATCTGGTGTCACAGCTGTGGCTGGCCAACTATAATAGTGTATGCCAAAACATATATTTTGTTCTGGGGTGAAATTAAATTGCCAAAATAGCAATACCATAAATCTGGTGTCACAGCTGTGGCTGGCAAACTATAATAGTGTCCGCCAAAACATATATTTTGTTCTGGGGTGAAATTCACTTGTCAAAAATATCAATCCCCTAAATCTGGTGTACTAGCACTGGCTGGAAAACTATAATAATGTCTGCCAAAACATATATTTTGTTCTGGGGTGAAATTCACTTGCCAAAATAGCAATGCCCTAAATCTGGTGTCCCAGCACTGGCTGATAAACTATAATAGTGTCCGCCAAAACATATATATTGTTCTGGGGTGAAATTCAATTGCCAAAATAGCAATACCATAAATCTGGTGTTCCAGCTGTTGCAGGCCAAGTGTTAATACTATTCTGGCAAAGGATATATTATTGTTCTGGGGTGAAATTCAATTGCCAAAATAGCAATACCCTAAATCTGGTGTCACAGCACTGGCTGGCAAACTATAATAGTGTCCGCCAAAACATATATTTTGTTCTGGGGTGAAATTAAATTGCCAAAATAGCAATACCATAAATCTGGTGTCACAGCTGTGGCTGGCAAACTATAATAGTGTCCACCAAAACATATATTTTGTTCTGGGGTGAAATTCACTTGCCAAAATAGCAATCCCCTAAATCTGGTGTCACAGCACTGGCTGGCAAACTATAATAGTGTCCGCCAAAACATATATTTTGTTCTGGGATGAAATTCAATTGCCAAAATAGCAATACTATAAATCTGGTGTCACAGCTGTGGCTGGCAAACTATAATAGTGTCCGCCAAAACATATATTTTATTCTGGGGTGAAATTCACTTGCCAAAATAGCAATCCCCTAAATCTGGTGTCCCAGCACTGGCTGGCAAACTATAATAGTGTCTGCCAAAACATATATTTTGTTCTGGGGTGAAATACAATTGCCAAAATAGCAATTCCATAAATCTGGTGTCACAGCTGTGGCTGGCCAACTATAATAGTGTATGCCAAAACATATATTTTGTTCTGGGGTGAAATTAAATTGCCAAAATAGCAATACCATAAATCTGGTGTCACAGCTGTGGCTGGCAAACTATAATAGTGTCCGCCAAAACATATATTTTGTTCTGGGGTGAAATTCACTTGTCAAAAATATCAATCCCTAAATCTGGTGTACTAGCACTGGCTGGAAAACTATAATAATGTCTGCCAAAACATATATTTTGTTCTGGGGTGAAATTCACTTGCCAAAATAGCAATGCCCTAAATCTGGTGTCCCAGCACTGGCTGATAAACTATAATAGTGTCCGCCAAAACAATAATTCACTTGCCAATAATTCACTTGCCAATAATAATTCACTTGCCAAAATAGCAATCCCCTAAATCTGGTGTCCCAGCACTGGCTGGCAAACTATAATAGTGTCTGCCAAAACATATATTTTGTTCTGGGGTGAAATACAATTGCCAAAATAGCAATTCCATAAATCTGGTGTCACAGCTGTGGCTGGCCAACTATAATAGTGTATGCCAAAACATATATTTTGTTCTGGGGTGAAATTAAATTGCCAAAATAGCAATACCATAAATCTGGTGTCACAGCTGTGGCTGGCAAACTATAATAGTGTCCGCCAAAACATATATTTTGTTCTGGGGTGAAATTCACTTGTCAAAAAATATCAATCCCCTAAATCTGGTGTACTAGCACTGGCTGGAAAACTATAATAATGTCTGCCAAAACATATATTTTGTTCTGGGGTGAAATTCACTTGCCAAAATAGCAATGCCCTAAATCTGGTGTCCCAGCACTGGCTGATAAACTATAATAGTGTCCGCCAAAACATATATATTGTTCTGGGGTGAAATTCAATTGCCAAAATAGCAATACCATAAATCTGGTGTTCCAGCTGTTGCAGGCCAAGTGTTAATCTATTCCGTAAAAGGGTATATTTTGTTCTGGGGTGAAATTCACTTGTCAAAATAGCAATACCCTAAATCTGGTGTTCCAGCAGTTGCAGGCCAAGTTGCTGCCCGTTAAAGGGTATATTACACTCAAGGTGTATATACAAGTGCTGAGATGGTCATCCTCAGTAACTTCACACACTACCGTGCATCTCCCATTGGATTTCTGTCCGTTAAAGGGTATATTACACAAAGTGTTAAAATACAATAGCGGAAGGCATAATCCTACATATTTTTTCTCACGCTACTGTGCATCTCCAAGTGTAAATCTGTCCATAAAAGGATACCTTTCATCCAGGGCCTAAATACTAGCCCTAAAAGAGATATTCCCATAAATCAGTGGTTACTGCTGTGCCTGGATTAGTGTAATACACTACATAAATAAATAGGCAGATAGTGTTAGGTGCCTGTAAAAAAAAGGCCTGAATTTGAAATCAATACATTGGGCCAAATATTTTTTTTCTTATTGTGGTGCTTGGTGAACGGTAACAATGAAGAAAACATCTAGTAAGGAACGCGGACGCGGTCATGGTGGTGTTTGTGTACCCTCTGGTGCTGGGAGAGGATATGGCCATTCTGCCACAGCCACACGTCCTAGTGAACCAACTACCTCAGGTTCCAGTACCCGCCAGAATTTACAGCGATATTTGGTGTGGCCCAATGCCGTTCTAAGGATGGTAAGGCCTGAGCAGGTACAGGCGCTAGTCAATTGGGTGGCCGACAGTGGATCCAGCATGTTCACAACATTATCTCCCACCCAGTCTTCTGCAGAAAGCACACAGTTGGCGCCTGAAAACCAAGCCCATCAGTCTGTCACATCACCCCCATGCATATCAGAGAAACTGTCTGAGCCTCAAGTTATGCAGCAGTATCTTATGCTGTTTGAAGACTCTGCTGGCAGGGTTTCCCAAGGGAATCCGCCTAGCCCTTCACCAGTGGTGGAAGACATAGAATGATGTTTCCTGATGATGAGGACATGGGAATACCACCTCATCGTAGTCCGCATTTCTCTGATGATGACGAAACACAGGTGCAAACTGCTGCATCTTTTTGCAGTGTGCAGACCGAACAGGAGGTCAGGGAGGAAGACTGTGTGGAAGACGATGCAGGGGACGATCAGGTCCTAGACCCCACATGGAATGAATTTTGTGCCACTGACTTTCATAGTTCAGAGGAAGAGGCAGTGGTGAGACCGAGGCAACAGCATACCAAAAGAGGGAGCAGGGGGCAAAAGCAGAACAGTCGCCGCCAAGAGAGTTCACCTGCTACTGGCCACCGCCACCAGGGACCGAGCACCCCAAAGGCCGCTTCAAGGAGTTCCCTGGCATGGCACTTCTTTAAACAATGTGCTGACGACAAGACCCGAGTGGTTTGCACGCTGTGCCATCAGAGCCTGAAGCAAGGGATTAACGTTCTGAACCTTAGCACAACCTGCATGACCAGGCATCTACATGCAAAGCATGAACTGCAGTGGAGTAAACACCTTAAAAACAAGGAACTCACTCGGGCTCCCCCTGCTCCCTCTTCGGCTGCTGCCTCGGCCTCTTCCTCCACCTCGGCGTTCAGCTCTCCATCTCACAAACCTTGAAGAGAAAGCGTAAATTCCAACCTAGCCACCCTCGAGCCCTGGGCCTGAATGCCAGAATTTCTAAACTACTGGCCTTTGAAATGCTGTCATTCAGGCTGGTGGACACAGACAGCTTCAAACAGCTGATGTCCATGGCTGTCCCACAGTATGTTGTTCCCAGCCGGCACTACTTCTCCAAGACAGGCGTGCCTTCCCTTCACAACCAAGTATCCAATAAAATCAAGTGTGTACTGCGCAACGCCATCTGTGGCAAGGTCCAACTAACCACAGATACGTGGACCAGTAAGCACGGCCAGGGACGCTATATCTCCCTAACTGCACACTGGGTAAATGTAGTAGCGGCTGGGCCCCAGGAGGAGAGTTCCTTGGTGCACGTCCTTCCGCCGCCAAGGATCGCAGGGCATCATTCTATGCCCCCTGTAGCCTCCTCCTCCTACTCGGCTTGCTCGTCCTCTGCTTCCACCAGCTCATCCAGTCAGCCATATACCTTCACCACTAACTATAGCACAGCCCGGGGTAAACGTCAGCAGGCCATTCCAAAACTCATATGTTTGGGGGACAGGCCCCACACCGCGCAGGAGTTGTGGCGGGGTATTGAACAACAGACCGATGAGTGGTTTCTGCTGGTGGGCCTCAAGCCCAGCCTGGTGGTGTGCGATAATGGACGAAATCTCGTCGCAGCTCTGGGACTAGCCGGTTTGACGCATATCCCTTGCCTGGCGCATGTGCTGAATTTGGTGGTGCAGAAGTTCAGTCACAACTACTCCGACATGTCAGAGCTGCTGCATAAAGTGCGGGCCGTCTGTGCGCGCTTCCGGCGTTCACATCCTGCCGTTGCTCGCCTTTCTGCGCTACAGCGTAACTTCGGCCTTCCCGCTCACCGCCTCATATGCGACGTGCCCACCAGGTGAAACTCCACCTTGCACATGCTGTAGAGACTGTGCGAGCAGCAGCAGGCCATAGTGGAGTTTCAGCTGCAGCACGCACGCGTCAGTCGCACTGCGGAACAGCACCACTTCACCACCAATGATTGGGCCTCCATGCAAGACCTGTGTGCCCTGTTGCGCTGTTTTGAGTACTCCACCAACATGGTCAGTGGCGATGACACGGTTATTAGTGTTACAATACCACTTCTATGTCTCCTTGAGAAAACGCTTAGGGCGATGATGGAAGAGGAGGTGGCTCAGGAGGAGGAGGAGGATGAGGGGTCATTTTTAGCACTTTCAGGCCAGTCTGTTAGAATTGGCTCAGAGGGAGGTTTTTTGCAACAGCAGAGGCCAGATACAAAAGTAGCCAGCCAGGGCACACTACTGGAGGACGAGGAGGATGAGGAGGAGGTGGAGGAGGATGAGGATGAAGCAGGTATACAGCGGGGTGGCACCCGACACAGCTCAGGCCCATCACTGGTGCGTGGCTGGGGGGATACGGAGAACGATGACGATACGCCTCCCACAGAGGACAGCTTGTCTTTACCTCTGGGGAGCCTGGCACACATGAGCGACTACATGCTGCAGTGCCTGCGCAATGACAGCAGAGTTGCCCACATTTTAACGTGTGCGGACTACTGCGTTGCCACCCTGCTGGATCCCCAGTACAAAGATAATGTGCCCATCTTACTTCCTGCACTGAAGCGTGATAGAAAGATGCGCGAGTAAAAGCACACGCTGGTAGAGGCGCTTCTGAGAGCATTCCCAAATGTCACAGGTGAACAGGTGAAAGCCCAAGGCAGAGGAGGAGCAAGAGGTCGTCAATGCAGCTAAGTCACAGCCAGCTCCTCTGAGGGCAGGGTTAGCATGGCATAAATGTGGAAAAGTTTTGTCTCCACGCCACAGCTAACTGCACCACCACCTTATACGGAACTTGTTAGCAGGAGGGTCAGCATTTCACTAACATGGTTGAACAGTACGTCTGCACACCCCTCCACGTACTGACTGATGGTTCGGCCCCATTCAACTTCTGGGTCTCCAAATTGTCCACGTGACCAGAGTTAGCATTTCTATTCAGCACGGCAGGGGGCGTCATTACTGACAAACTCAGCTGCCTGTCCACAGCCAATGTGGACAAGCTGACGTTCATAAAAATGAACCAGGCATGGATCCCACAGGACCTGTCCCTCCCTTGTGCAGAATAGACATTTATAACTGGCTCCCCCTCAACCATGTATTCTTGTACTCCGGGGCACTTCTTTATTGAATCCTCATTTTTTTAACTTTACCATGATCTTGCGGTGCAACCCAAAGTTGAATGAACCTCTCCTTAATCTGGGCGCCAGGGCCTAAATAACTGAAAGTGGCCTTCTCCAGTGGTGGGTGATATGACGCATGATTCTTTGCTGTGGGACCTCTCTACTCTTTCTGGGTGCTGGGGCCTAAATAACTGAAAGTGGCCTTCTCCAGTGGTGGGTAATATGACGCATGGTTCTCTGCTGTGTGACCTCTCTCCTCTCTCTGGGTGCTGGGGCCTAAATAACTGAAAGTGGCCTTCTCCAGTGGTGGGTGATATGACGCATGATTCTCTGCTATGGGACCTCTCTCCTCTGTCTGGGTGCTGGGGCCTAAATAATTGAAAGTGGCCTTCTCCAGTGGTGGGTGATATGATGCCTTATTCCTTGCTGTGGGACCTCTCTACTCTTTCTGGGTGCTGGGGCCTAAATAACTGAAAGTGGCCTTCTCCAGTGGTGGGTAATATGACGCATGGTTCTCTGCTGTGTGACCTCTCTCCTCTCTCTGGGTGCTGGGGTCTAAATAACTGAAAGTGGCCTTCTCCAGTGGTGGGTGATATGACGCATGATTCTCTGCTATGGGACCTCTCTCCTCTGTCTGGGTGCTGGGGCCTAAATAATTGAAAGTGGCCTTCTCCAGTGGTGGGTGATATGATGCCTTATTCCTTGCTGTGGGACCTCTCACCTCTGTCTGGGTGCTGGGGCCTAAATACCTGAAAGTGGCCTTCTCCAGTGGTGGGTGATATGATGCATGATTCTTTGCTGTGGGACCTCTCTCCTCTGTCTGGGTGCTGGGGCCGAAATAACTGAAAGTGGCCTTCTCCAGTGGTGGGTGATATGATGCCTTATTCCTTGCTGTGGGACCTCTCACCTCTGTCTGGGTGCTGGGGCCTAAATACCTGAAAGTGGCCTTCTCCAGTGGTGGGTGATATGATGCATGATTCTTTGCTGTGGGACCTCTCTCCTCTGTCTGGGTGCTGGGGCCGAAATAACTGAAAGTGGCCTTCTCCAGTGGTGGGTGATATGACGCCTTATTCCTTGCTGTGGGACCTCTCTCCTCTGTCTGGGTGCTGGGGCCGAAAAACCGGAAAGTGGCCTTCTCCAGTGGTGGGTGATATGACGCATGATTCTCTGCTATGGGACCTCTCTCCAATTGATATTGGTTAATTTTTATTTATTTTATTTTATTTCATTCATTTCTTTTGTTTGCAAGGCATTTACCTACATTTTGCTGCCTTTTGCAGCCCTCTAGCCCTTTCCTGGACTATTTTACAGCCTTTTTAGTGCCTAACAGTTCGGGTCCCCATTGTCTTCAATGGGGTTTGGGTTCGGGATAAAGTTCGGGTCGAGTTTGGATCCCGAACCCGAACTTTTTCGGGAAGTTCGGCTGAACTCCCTGAACTTCCAGGTGTTCGCTCATCTCTACTCACCACTCATACCGGGTGGCACAGTAGCTTGCCACTAAATAAGGCATTTCATTTTTACACTTTAGTCTAATTTCAGTTGCTTGCCTGCTGCCAGTGTGTGTCAGGCCGACTTCCACTGACTGTAGTGTGCCCACTGCCAGTGCCCACCACTCATACCGGGTGGCACAGTAGCTTGCCGATAAATAAGGAATTTCATTTTTACACTTTAGTCTAATTTCAGTTGCTTGCCTGCTGCCAGTGTGTGTCAGGCCGAATTCCACAGACTTTAGTGTGCCCACTGCCAGTGCCCACCACTCATACCGGGTGGCACAGTAGCTCGCCGATAAATAATGCATTTCATTTTTACACTTTACTCTAATTTCAGTTGCTTATTTAGTAGATTTTACAGCGGCTCACCACAAATCCCCAATCTGACGAGGGTGCACTCTCCGCGGCTTACCCCTTTGCCGTAAAAATGAAAATGTTTAAAGAGTAGATTCGGGGGCACTCAACTTCCACTTAGACATACGGAGACTAGAAATATAGTATATTAAAAATCAATGAAGTTTATTTAAAATGTACACACCAATTCCTAAAACAATATAATACCCCTAGTAGGTGATCTGTCCGGCTGTAAAAAACACGATCCTCACACCCTATGTGTTTTCTACAAAATCCCTCAAATCGATCTCGATCATATGGACTACTTGTGTCTAGACAACGGTTCAGGGGTTAAACTCTTTGCCGATGTCTAATTGTAAATCTGTTGGTTATCGAGTATAAAATGCGCAAAAAGATCAGATGTGCAAAATGCGCAAACAATCAAAGTTCCACATAAAATCAAAAAGTCCACATGAAGATCCCTTGTGGCCGCAATCCAGTTATTATCCCTATTTATCCCAAGCGAGATACAACAGTCCACTCCTTTGCAAGGTAGGGAACCTCCTCGTGGTGAAACTTAGAGACCAATCACCCTCTTTTTAAATTTTGCTCCCAGAGCTTTTGCGCTCTCTTATGGCACTGTACACACCACGTCTTGGTGTGCAGGCTGAGGGTGATATTTCCTGTCTCACAACAATGTATCAACAGTTTGAATTGTCTCATACATTACCGCTCCTTGCGGTCTTCTTATCGTATCTTCCGCTCCCTTGTTGATCCGTGCTGTGACCTGCCAGGACCTGCCGCGGCGTCCCACGTGGTCACTACCGTCATACAGTGGCGTCCCACGTGATGGTGGCTAAAGCGTCTTATTGGTCCTCATTTTTAATGACGGGTAGCGGTATAGTTGTCAATTCCAATCTCCAAAAGAGGTTCACTCATCTATTGTATAGCCTCACTGTTATGCCCAAACGCGTTTCGGGGCTCTTGTATTACGGCCCCTTCATCAGTGGCCCCTTCATCTTGTCCTTATATCTGACCAGAAACAGGTTGTCACTGGTAAGGGCATGTGTCTGACACCTGGGGATAGGTATCTGGAGGGGGTGGGCAGGGAGGCCACGTTGATTTTTCCGCACGGTCCCACAAGCAAACGTGGATCTGGCGGAGAGGGCCTGAAACAAGGGAATACTGGTATAAAAATTATCCACGTACAGGTGGTAACCCATTATCCAGCAGTCCCATACGAGTTTCCCGCTAACACCCAGAGTGGGGGGACATTCTGGGGGTTCAATACGGGAATCTCGTCCCTCGTACACATGAAATTTGTAATTGTACCCTGAGGCACTCTCGCAAATTTTGTACAGCTTCTTGCCATACCTCGCACACTTAGAGGGAATGTACTGGCAGAAAATGAGTCTCCCCTTGAAAGCAACAAGAGACTCATCAACCGCGACCTCCCTTCCAGGTACATAGGCCTACACAAATGTGGCCCCAAGGTAATCGATGACATAGGCAGGATCACCTCTAGGGGGACATGCTGCATTATCTGCATAATGCAGGCATTTCCAGATGGCCTCAAACCGAGTGTCATGGCAGTACTGTGTAGTGGGGTCTGGTAGAGGACGTCCCCACTCCAGTAATGCCTGACACTGGGTTTTTTGACCAGGCCAATGAGCAGCACGAGGCCCCAAAACGTCCTCATCTTGGCTGCGCTGACCTGGGTCCAGCCACCGGGCCCAGCCAAAAAAGAGCTCGGGCGTTGAGCAACGAACTGTTGGGCGTACAGGTTAGTTTGCTCCACCATCAGATTCACAAGTGGGTTACTGAAAAAAAAACTAAAAAAGTCAATTTCAGTAAATCCCACTGTGGAAATCTTGATTCCTGGATTGCCAACAAATTCAGAAATCACAGGCTCATATTCCCAAGCCAAGCTGCTGCACCCCTGGGGGGGGGGGGGGTCTAGGATCACACAACTGAGTGCTGTGGACCCCAGACACCCAGGTGCAACAATAAAAAAGAAAGCTGCTTACTGCTGCTGGGGCTTCTGCTACTGTGGTGCTGATTGGGGGCTGATGAGGTGGTCCTGGAGTCCTGCTCGGCTCCTGGGGTCCTGATGGGCTCCTGCTCCGGGCGAAGGAAGTGGGCTGTGGACGGGGAGGGAGAAGCTCCAGCAGTTTGCATCTGCCGCCTCCCCCCCCGTCCAGCCAAAAAGGTAGGACAAGCAACCAACGGCCAAAAAAATAAGGATGGTGATTGGTGGTGTGTTTTAACACCACCGATCACCATCCTGTTCCGGGTCTTCAGGTTACCGGAGACCCAAATGACCTGGAAACACAGCAAACCACAATTCTGAATTGATCTGCGGTTTGCTGCGGTCGCCGACATGGGTGGGTCACAGGACCCCCCTCGGCATTGTGCCAAGGTGCCTGCTAAGTGATTTTAGCAGGCACCTTGTTCCGATCACCGCCTCGTGCGCAGCGGTGATCGGAATTTCACAGGGTGTACATGTACTCCCCTGGTCCTTAAGTACCAGGACACAAGGACGTACATGTACACCCTGTGTCCTAAAGAGGTTAAGACAATAAATAAGGTATATTTAGCCACTACATATAAAAATCAATAGGAGCTTCCCCACTGTATGGTAACAATGTATTTGATGTGCTGGATGATGGGTCCTATGTCATGTGGTCTGAGCCTGCGACTGTTCCGTTGGTCGAAGGAAACTTGTGTAACCCATGTGGTGAGTCACTTATAGAAAATAATTTGGGTGTACTTGTAGACGGTAGATTAAATAACAGCATACAATGTCAATCAGCTGCTTCTAAGGCTAACAGGATATTGTCATGCATTAAATAAGGCATGGACTCACGGGGCAGGGATGTAACTCTACCACTTTACAATGCGTTAGTGTGGCTTCATATGGAATATGCAGTTCAGTTCTGGGCACCAGTCCATAAAAAGGACACTCTGCAGCTGGAGAGCGACTAAACTGATAAGAGGCATTGAGGGTTTTAGTTATGGATAAAGACTAAAATAATTAAATGTATTTAGTCTTGAGAAGAGACGTCTAAAGGGGAACATGATTAACTTATACAAATATATAAATGGGCCATACAAAAAGTACGGTGAAAAACTGTTTCATGTCAAATGCCCTCAAAAGACAAGGGAGCACTGCTTCCTACTGAAGAAGAAAATGTTCCGTCTCCAGAAGCGTCAAAACTTCTTTAATGTAAGATCTGCGAATCTGTGGAATAGACTATCTCAGGACTTGGTCACAGCAGGAACAGTGGACAGTTTTAAAAAGGATTTAGATGAATTCCTAAAAGTAAATTACATTAATGCTTATGAAATTGTGTAGAATTCTGAGCCCACTTCCTTCTGGGATTCGCGTCCCCACCTATCCCTTGGTTGAACTTGATGGACTTATGTCTATTTTCAACCGTATTAACTATGTAACTATGTAAATCCAGGATTGCATGCAGTGAGTCATGCATACATAGCAATGCACAATCGGTTAGGCTGTATAGTCAATCAAAAACGGATCACCTATTTCTTGTTTACATAGCTGCCAGAATACAAAAAAATGGCCACTGGCAAGTCCTGTATCTCCACTGTATATGTGCTGGTCTAACTAGAGTGTGCTGTGGACCAGATACATAGATGACACTCTGGTTACCTGGGCAGGCACACAAAACGTCCTTAGTGGGTCATGTAAATACCAACCATATTGATCACTCGGCAATAAATTACTGCCAATCCACTGTGTGAAAATAACACAGTACTAATATTGCTGCTGGGTTCTTTTTACCTAGTTACTGTGCAGTAGCAAATAGTTATAATTATAGCTCCTGTTGTTGCGCTTCAATGGGATGGCTCCTTTCTATTAACCAGAGAATACATTATCAATATAGCAAAACAGACAACATCTTTAGCTATTTAAATTCACCATTTTGGATCAACTATAGATAAACTAGAAAGACCTCCTAAGTAACATTCATCTGAAAGTGAGTCAAGAGAATTACAACACTCCAGAAAGCTTATAACTCTCTTAATGAAAGATGCAAGCTAGAAAGACATAAGAACCAGAAGATTTCAAGCAAAACTTGTCTTACTTGGTTGATTGGCCTTCTGGGGTATTCTTTATCATTAGGGAGACCAAAAAATATGCATGCGTATTGATGAAATAAAATTGCTAAAGTTGTCTGTTTCTGCTGCACTGTGTTCTTAGGCAGATAGGAAGGAGTTTCCCCATTGAAGTGAGACCACAGGAGTTATAAGAAGTGATGAGCGAAGGGAGCTTCAGATGTGGCATTCGAAGTTGCTTCGTTCAAAATTTTGGATTAATACTGTACAGAGATCTGTCTCTGTACAGTATTAGAATGTATGGGCTCCAATGAGCCAAATTTATTTATTCAAGAAGTCGTGCATGACTTCGTTTGATAACTTTGGTAATTGATTTTTAAAGTGGAAAACTACTTTAAAACTTAAAACCGAACTTGTGTCTCTCTCTTTCTCTGTCATTTTTGTTTAACTGTCTTATACTACAAAGGAGCAAAGGTTATTTGCGCGGCAATCCACGATTTTTCCCTGCTCACACCAGATATAAAAAGGGTTTATGAAATAAATGGGGAAGGGGGCAGGCTGGCAGGCCTGTCTCATTTATCATTTTCTATGTCTGTTTTAGATTTAGACAGGAGGTGGATGAGCCAAAGTTATTTAGAGGCTGGCGCCTCAGCATAAATTTGGCGGATCCATCTCCAGCTGGAAAATTGTACACATGTATTTTTGTGTACAATTTTGATATAATAAAAAAAAAAATGTTTAAGGTCAGATATTGACTTTCCATTTTAAATTTCCCCGAGAAATCCTACCCTTGCGCCTGAGGACTAATTACTTTTTTATTTTGTGTTTTCTTTTCTAGAGAGTAGATTTCAAGTCGGAGGCATACATGAATCATAGAGAACAGTATAAAGGACATGGCGCAAATATTTTGTCATCAAAGCATGAATGTGAAAAATGCCTATGCCAGAGGCCCTCAGGAAAACTGTGCAATGAATATTGGTAATGTGCTTTGCCATCTGTTTATCTACATCTGTTTCCCGTGTTATACTATATAAAAAAAAAAAAAAATGAAACCTAATAGGTGATAATTAAAAAAGTTAAGTAAATAATAGATTTTTGAACACAGTGTTCTGATGTATTGTACTTTTAGAGGATTCTATTTTACAGTTTCATGTCAGAATAAATTTTTCTTACCCGTCTGGTACATATTTTGCTTGAACAAAATATATCACCAAAGTTAGCAGTAAAAAAATTTAAGCTACTCGTAAAGAAGGAATATTGTGAATTCATGTGACATTTATATTTGTGTTTTGACTAATGACGGAAACAAACTGTGCCTTTGGGGGGGAAAGTTTCATCAAAGTGACATAAAAAATACACAACATTTTAAGTCACTTAGGAATGTCTCTGGCATCAGTTTTCTTTTTCATTTTTTCTTTTCAAATCCTGTGAGATGTCTTTGTATGCTTAGTGTCTAAGAGACAAATTTTACAGGGCATAGCTTAACACAATCACAGAAGCCTTGTAGAGCCATTCAGACAGGGACCACGTTATAGGATAGACAAGCAAGGAGCTGTTCTGAAAAGGATATGTATTTGGGGTGCAGATGGTTAACAGACCCTTATGATCTCTGTTTTATACCAAGCCCCCACAGGAGGCTGTTTTCCCCATAACTGGGGCTCCTTTGGACACCCCAGTTACAGTGGTCAGGCTATTTGCAGACTAGTGTCAGAGATCTGGCAGGCTGATCCAGACCTCTGCTCACTCTGCCATTGCTATTGCCGGAGAATTGTAAAGCTCTGTCCAACCCCATTCACTGTAATGGGGATCGATGGAGATCCGTCTGAATTCCATCCGTGAATGGGCCGGATGAAGCCTTACACCCTTGGCAATGCCGGGGTGCGCAAAGGTCCGACAGGCTTTTTCCTGCTGGAATAGGCTGCCAAATCACTTAGTCTGCAACTAGCCTAGGTTTAAAATAAATAAAAAAAAGTGTTAGTGTCCCCCAAAGGTCTTTTAATAACCTCTGGAAAAAGTGCAAAAAACAAAAAAGTGTCAGTGTTCCCCAGAGGTCTTTTATTGACCAATTGGGGGACATATGTGGCAAAAAATATATTAAAAGTAATAAGTAAAATAAGTTAAAAAATATACATACAGTTGTGTTAAAAATTATTCAACCCCCACTGAAAAGTGTTTTGGCCAGTTTGACATTGATTTTGATCATTTCAGTCATCTAGTTTACAATTAAATCAAAGAGGCGCTTGTAAGTCAGACAAATATAACATAACATTTAAAATGAAATAACCACAAATGTCTTTTCTGTGCTCACATCATTATCAGTTTTATTCAACCCCCAAGTGACATTCAATCTTAGTACTTAGTACAACATCCTTTTCCAGTTATAACAGCTTTTAAACGGGAAGCATAGCTTGACACAAGTGTCTTGCAGCGATCTACGGGTATCTTCGCCCATTCTTCATGGGCAAAAGCCTCCAGTTCAGTCACATTCTTAGGCTTGCGCGCTGCAACTGCTTTCTTTAAGTCCCACCAGAGGTTTTCAATCGGATTTAAGTCTGGTGACTGCGATGGCCACTTCAAAATGTTCCAGCCTTTAATCTGCAACCATGCTCTAGTGGATATGGAGGTGTGCTTGGGATCATTGTCCTGTTGAAAGGTCCAACGTCTCCCAAGCCTCAGGTTTGTGACGGACTGCATCACATTTTCATCCAATATCTCCTGGTAGCGAAGAGAATTCATGGTACCTTACACACGCTGAAGCTTCCCTGTACCTGTAGAAGCAAAACAGCCCAAATCATGATTGACCCCCCGCCATGCTTCACAGTAGGCAAGGTGTTCTTTTCTTCATAGGCCTTGTTCTTCCTCCTCCAAACATAGCATTGATCCATGGGCCAAAACAGTTCTAATTTTGTTTCATCAGTCCACAGAACACTATCCCAAAATTTTTGTGGTTTGTCCACATGACTTTTGGCATACTGCAGTCGACTCTTCTTATTCTTTGGAGACAGCAAGGGGGTGCGCCTGGGAGTTGTGGCATGGAGGCCTTCATTACGCAGTGTGTGCCTTATTGTCTGAGCTGAAACTTCAGTACCCGCATCTGACAAATCTTTTTTCAGTTCCTCAGCAGTCACACGGGGACTTTTTTCCACTTTGCGCTTCAGGTAGCACACAGCAGTCGAAGTCAGCATCTTCTTTCTGCCACGACCAGGTAGCATTTCAACAGTGCCCTTTGCCTTGAATTTGCGAATGATGCTTCCTATGGTGTCTCTTGGTATGTTTAACATCTTTGCAATCTTCTTATAGCCATTGCCCTTCCTGTGAAGAGAAATCACCTCTTCTCTTGTCTTCCTGGACCATTCTCTTGACTTCACCATGTTTGTAAATACACCAGTAAATGTCTAGAAGGAGCTGAGTATCACAGTCATTTTACATCTGCCTAATTGATGCTTATTATGCTTGATTGCTGCTCCTTGACATCCACAGGTGTTTTCAATACCTGATCGAAAACACTTGAATGAACCTCTGTTCTTAAGAGTGGTAGTCTTGAAGGGGTTGAATAATTGTGTCAATGAAGAAATCACAAAAAAAACATTTAATACTGTATTACAAAAACAATTGATGTCATTTTAGTTGCATTTGGTTCTTTAAAAAGTCCTTGTAAGATTTCTTTCTAAACACAATTACAAATGTACACAAATGTACACTAAATTCCCTAAAACCCTTTACAGCATTGGGGGTTGAATAATTTTGAACACAACTGTAATATTAAAATACAAATAAAAGGAAATACATAAAAATGCCCATGCCAAACAAAACTGTCACCATTATCACCCCATTCACATGAAACTGTACATATGATATATCAAAATGACCTGCACAACATAGGGAACTTAGTTTAATAAGTTATTCCGGCATCCATTTGCATATTTAAAGAATAAGTAGATATATTTTGGAAAAATGACTTTTTAAAAATGTATTGCAGTTTTTCCCAAATAAAATAAAAAAAAATTGAAAAAATATATTAAAAAGCCCTACATTGCGTAATCAGTGCTCTCACTGCTAGTAAGGAAAGTGCTTACTGGTTATTGCAAAGGACCAATCACATCTATATAACCTATAACTGGGGGGGGGGGGGGGCCCCCAGTAGGCAGTAATAACCACTGGGCGCTGTCCTCTGTAGTAAAGGAAAGCGGTCATTTATGAATAGGTGACAGGATTGAAGGAAATGTCGCCACTTAGGCCTGTATTACAGGAGTGCTCATTCCTGATAATTGGCCTGTATGATCATGGTGCCAATCAGCCGATGGTGCCATCACTCATTTGTCGACTGATTTACATCTGTCATCAGAATGAAAGATGTACAATTATCATCAGCACATCTCCCTGCGTAATCATGGAATGTGCAGCCGATAATATAACTCAATGAGGGAGGAACAACTGTAGCAGCAATCATTCCTCCCTATTGTCGTGGCATCGGCCTGGGAGATACAGTAGGTTTGACATGTTCATAAGTTTTGTGTAGCATTAATGTTTCATCCCTCTAAAGCAAAATGATAACTCAATGGCCAATGGCAGCCTATACTGTATATTTAAGGAAATACTATAAATCAATTGTGCATGAGAATACAAGAAGCTTTATAACTTGTTTTATTAGAGTTAAAGTGCCTTTCTCTCCTTTATTAACAAACCATAGTCTCTCTTTTCCTATCTGTAGGTTTTCTGCAAATGTTCAGAACCTACCTTAAAAAGGCATCTGATTTTGGCAGGATAAACATCATCTAATGTGTATAGGAGCAGCCTGACTCTCCTCCAAAAAGCAGATGTCAGGGGAGAGAAGGATTGGTCAAGTTGAATTTCCACAATCCTTTTGCTTTCCAGGGTGATAAGCTGCCCCTAGATGCGTCTAGTCATACATGGTGTTGTGGGCAGTGAGCATAGACCTACTGTGCTAAGCAAATGGGCTAGTCCTGAGGGTGTTATCCTAGCAGTCCCCTGGTTTTCACCCTTCAATCCCTATGTAGAATCTGGCATTCCTTGCATGGAAGCTACCAGGCCACTACCTCTTGAAATAGTCCAGGTGTGGTTGGCTGCTGACCCACTGGGGTCAGAGAAACTGGTGACAAGCACCAAAGGCTCAGGCAATACACATAGTTAGGAAACAGTCCAGAGGCCAGGGGAGGTGCCTCAGGATCAGTATGGTAAACAGACATGGCTTAAGATCCAGGAAACAGCCAGAAGTCGGTACAGAGAAAGACAAACGGATTATAGCTCCTTTGCAGGGCTTAATAAGCAATTGAAACCAAAAATAATGTAAAGGATTGCTCAGGCAGTGGATGGAACAAACAACCCAGCATATATAGGAGGGCTGATGAGCACAGGGTAAAAAGGAGAATCAACGCTTGCAGTGCTGCAGGGAGATGTTCAATAAATAGACACTAATGCACACACAGAAAGAGACTTAGAAGCCAAGCTGCAGCCTGCAGCTTGTGTCACAGAAGTCTGGGAGATGAACATGGGAAGAATCTAGGTGAGTGATGCTGTGCTGGTGTGGCAAAGATAGCTGGTTGGCGGCGTGTATACAGCATCACCATAACACATGGTTTTTCAAAAGTGTATGTATATGTGGGGGTGGGAAAAATAGCTGTTTGCTGTATAAGCAAATAAAGTTAGACTACCACCTCCAAAAAATATGAAATAAGTCCATAGATGCACACTAACATGAATAAAAAAAAAAAAATAAATACATGTAGTACCATATTGTTCTATGCATAAAGATATATGCAAGCCCTGAATGGGTTCATGAATTGGATTATTGCTATACTTATTATACATGAAAAATGTAAGCTCTTTGCAAATGTTTTCATTAAAATTATGTGGGCAGAGTAATTTGTGCTGTACAAGCATTTAGCCAACAGCTAGTGTTCATGATTATCTTTAAGCTGGCCATACACATTAGACCTGGCTGCCAAACCCTTGAATTTCTAAGGATTGTGCTGAACATCTACTGTTTATGGTGTTCTCTCAGCTAGTCTCCGCCAATAGCTGATGACAGGGGAGATAAGGGGAGTTGGATTTCAACTGCCCAGTCTTTTTGGTCTCAGGAGGGAAAGGCTTCCTTCCATTCTCCCCATTCACTACCTACAAGCCAAGAATGCAAATGTATGGGGGACAGGGGGCACCCCTGACGCGTCCCATTTGATATGTCAAAGTATGGGGAGAGAATACCATTTACCCTGACCCGAGCATGTGGAGCGGAGTATAGGGACAGCACAGCCTTGACAAATAAAGCAGGGAAGCCAAACTTGTATAAGGTAGCCTCCATGAATTGCCAGTCTATGCGATCGAACGCTTTTTCAGCATCTGTCCCCAACAGCGTGAGGCTTCTGTTGCTGCAAAGAGCATGCTGGATCAGCATCTGGACTCTGAAAGTGCTGTCCCTACACTCCCTCCCCCCCATGAAGCCAGATTGTTCGGGGGGGATAAGATTCTGAAGCGAGCAATTCTAAAGGCTAGCAATTTGGCCCACAGCTTGGTGTCAACGTTTAAGAGGGATATAGGCCTGTAGTTAGAAGGAAATTCAACATCTTTGTTGGGCTTAGGGATTACCACAATGTGTGCCTCCAGGGCTTGTCTTGAAGGAAGTGTCCCTGACAGTAGCGAGTTAAAGTACTTAATTAATTGGGGGCCTAATACAGGAAATAATTTTTTATAGTAAGTGATTGGTAAACCGTCAGGGCCGGGACTTTTACCCGTAGGAGTAGAGTTAAGGATTTTCTTTACTTCCTCCAGAGTCACCAGGGAAGTCAGAGACTCATCCTCCTGGGGGGACAATGATGGCAAATTTAAAGCCGCCAGGAAGCGTTTAGTGTTGTCTAATTTCACGTGAGCGGGGCAAGCGTTTTCACTTGTGTGTAGATTGTATAAGGTTGAGTGGTAAGAATTAAGGATTGTGGCTATCTTAGGAGCCTCTGACCATAGTTTACCCTCTCCATCGTGCAATCCCTTGATGAGTGTCTGCTGATTCCTCTTTTTAAGAAGGGCGGTCATTAACCTGTTGCCTCTGTTTCCATGGGCGTACTGTTTATGTTTGATTTCCAGGTAAGCCTTGGCTGCTCTAATGTTGAGGACTGCTTCTGCCTGGGATCTTTTATTAACTAACAGCTGAGCAATCCAGGATAGCAGTGAAGACAATTTCTCCATCGTTTACCCTCTCATTTGTTTTTTCAAATGTGCACCTAGGGCTATAAATTCCTCAAGGTTGTAAATAAACATTACTAAACATTACTATGGAACGTGAAGCTCAGAAATGGGCCTGCAGACCAACACTAAAACATTTGCAATCAGTCATTAGATTCAGGCCTAGTGGAACCGATATGACGTCTGTCCCTATGCTTGCGCACTTTCGACCAGGCCGCAGGATTTGGCAATGGAGGGAGGTCTTCATCTAGAGGTATCAGCAGCCAAGAAGAGACAGCCACTGGTTCAAAGTTCAGGGGTTCCCCAATGCGCTGGAGGTCCTCGAGGGACCGGAGAGTGAACTTCTTGTTACCGGCTGAAATGAAAAGGCCGAATGGGAAGAGCCATCGGTAAGCTATCTTTGCGGACCTCAGGATATCAGTTAGAGGCTTTAGCAACCTTCTCTTCTGAAGCGTGGCTGGAGAAATATCTTGGTAAATATGTATAACGGATCCAAGAAGCTTGATCTCTCCTCTAGCTCTCGATTTTTGCAAAATAGCCTCAGTGTCCCGGTAACTTAGGAGGCTGCATATAACATCTCTAGGATTCTCATATGGGAGAGGCTTTGAGAGTGCCCTATGTACTCTTTCTACGTCAATCCCAGCAGCCCGATTGGGACCAAGCAGAGAGGAGAATAGGTCTTGCATAATAGCAGGTAGGTCTTCCTCAGCAGAGGCTTCAGGCAGATTCCTGATTCTTATGTTTGTCTGCCGGCTCCTATTTTCATGATCCTCTAAGGACAGTAAGGAGTTGTTGATAGCTGTGCTGTGAGCTTCTAGACTGGATCTGACAGCTGTGTTAAAAGCGTATATAGTCTCTTGGTTGTTCTCGAGCGACTCGACTCTGTCGCCAATATGGCTGATCTCGGCCTTAATAACTGAGAGGTTGGAAGCAATGGGGGCCAAGGCTTTATGCAGCGCCTCATCAAGATAGTCCCTGGTAAGTATGCGAGATTCTCTCACCTCGTTTGCAGAACCAAGAGTCTCCACTATATCGTCTGACCCTTCAGTGCGCTGGCCGTGCTGTGTGGCCGTTTGCTCAGTGTGTCGGGGGCGCCATCTTGGAGGAGTTGCTGCGACTTGTAAAGGAATTTTTCCATCTCCACATGTGGAAAGGGGACCACGGGTGGCATGTCCAGGTTCACCGCCTTGTCCTTCAGCTGAATTTTGACCATTCCGGCTGGTCAGTGTGCTTAGAAAGGGCTGTGTAGATGCTTGGTGGCTAGAGCACTACTCACGAGCTTCCACCATCTAGCACGGTCAGGCTCCGTCCCTCACGCAGTTTCTTCAATCAAGATAGCCCCGATGGCCTCTCCGCAAGCAAATGGATAAGGCGAATATGTTTTTTTTAAATCCTGATTAAACCCTGAAAGGCCTCCATTTTAACATCAGATTCTGCGATCAGCGATGAACGTGCCATCGGAGGGGCTCAATGTCGGGGCAGTACGATCACTATTCCCCATCATTGTGCCGCTACTTACAAAGGAATGCAGTTCGGGACGAAGTCATTTGTAACAATTCAAATTTCTTTGTGAAATTCTGTGAAGCAGCCGAATCTAATTTTTTATAACTTCGCTCATCACTACCTATTGCCATATTATTATATAAGACTGGAAGTCCTGTTTAATATATTGGCAACTTCTGTTCATATGGCATATTGGGGCATAGAGACATCAAAGAGGGTAGAAAATTGCCCTCCATAGGCATAAATAGCCCTTAATAAGCACCAGCACTTGGCAAGCTAGCCATGATAATAAGATGCCTTGCCATACATTACTACTAAAATTTTCTGACATAAGCTGCAGCTTCCCTTTTTAATATTGCAACGGTGCTTCACACAGAAATCCGTTGAAAGTTACACCTGCCACGTGAGCAGCTCTGATCTCAGATAAACCATGCTATTCTTTCCGTCTGCATTTTTTTCCATTGTCATTTTTATTCATAGTTCATGATGGCGGTATATCCCGGAAAGAAAAATTGGTTAAATCTACAATACTGTCACAAGAACAAATATTGTAGATTTATTTAGAACATTTAAGGAGTTTGTCATTTTAGAAGATGGCTTTGCCAGATCATTTTTTCCATTCAAGCAATTTACACATGATTTTATATTTTACTTCAATTTATGGGGAAAGAAAACATGAACGCCACAATGAAGAAAAAGTGTCAATGTCCCCTAGATTGATTTTAAATTGCAGACGTTTATCTGAACGCTAGAAATAGGAGACAATGTTGAGATTCACCTGAATGAATTATTTACACTGAGATGTGACTTTGTAACATTTTTGCCTTTACAGCATATTCTTTTCAGTATGGTGGCCTTGAAAAAAGTGTCCAGAAACTACATTTAGGATATTATACTATGCATTACATGGGCAAACCACAGATTTTAATTGTAATGTGAAATGCTTCATACCTACTGTAGTTGAACATAGAGATGAGCGAACCAGTCGAGATTCGTTTCGGAAGAAGAAATTGCCGCACACAGCATTTTGCTTTGCAATTCAGTGAAATAGTTTATTTAAAACACCTTTGTGTTGTATATACAGTATGATCCAATGTAGATGTTTACTTTGTACTGGACACACCTATGTTGCTATTTTGGTTAGTTAGACTAAATCTTAAATCCATTTATTTATATACATGAGGAGCTTGTATGTGTATTTCCTTTCAATCAGCCATTATTAAATGGGTTATCCAAGACAGAGTAATACAGACCTCTCAGAGTGGTCGACCAATGGTGGGGATCATACTTAGCTGGTCTCTGCCACTGAGTTCCGTGTTTTACGCTCCTGGACTTAGCTCTTTCTATCCCTGCTGTGCGGAAACATCGGTTGACTGGAGGACACAGTGATGACCTATTCCCCTTGCATCACGATAACTGGTCATGTGACGCAAAGGCAGCAGGTCACTGCTGTAACCTGTAATTGGCTGCAGCAGTCACATATTTCCCACATCGATGGATGTTGATCTCAATGTGGCAAGGGGAGAAAGAACTGGTGCGAGAGCATTACACACTGAACCCAGGGATGGAAACCAGTAATTATGATCTCCACCAAAGGTTGGCTACTGAGCGAGGTCTCTCTTTTTTCACCTTTTAGTGACTCTATAAGGCAAGGTCTAGGATGGACCAAAATGTTAAAAAATTTAATAGCCATTGAACAGTTTGCCAAACATAACGTATATTTATTTCTAATGAGTAAACCAGGCAAGATTCAGTTCAGCCACAGACAGACAGAGAGGCTAGTATACAAATGTGAGTTTCTCAATAATATGTATGCATTGTCTAAGGGGTACTCTTTCTCATTATAGAGAGGCACTAGTATGCTGAATACGTGTGCGCAGTATTGTAGGTCAGGCGATGCCCCTCTGGGTTTCTGGTAAAGATATTCAAATTAGCTTTCCTAAACCTCAGATGTCATGAAATTTTCATATATTTTCCCCAGAAATCAAGAGAAGCATTGTCCAGCCTACAATAGTCATCATGTATATGTCCATAATAGAAATAGTACCCAACCAAGTTCCCCCTTAGGCCTTGCAACTAGCAAAGCTATTCTTAGCTTCTTTACTCTGATAAAGGCCTTTTGTCCTGAAAGAGCTAGTTGCAGAAGTGAGGCTGGTTTAGCTGTTTTCCTAGGCTTGCTACATAGCGATGTTTAATGGGCAAGAAGACATGTCTGCTAATCAGTGTGCATATGGGTGGCAATTAATGTAATAGCCAAATCTTGCGAGGAAATTGATGAGGTGGGCGTGTACTTTTTGTCTTTTTACCGCCGTTTTAGGAACAATTGTTTTGTGGGCTTAGATGTATTTTGATCAAAATGTATTGATCAAGTCTCTCAGATTTTATCAATAGAGTGATGGCTAAGTCCATATGTTGTGCTTGCATCTACTATTATAGTGCATTATTTTCTGTGATTTCCTGACAAATCAAATTTTTACAGAAAATTCGGAATAAAGTCCACTTCGTTAACTTCGATTCGCCCAACACTAGTGGTAACTTTATCATGCTGAGCTCGTCAGCAGTTTCAAGAAATACATGTATGTAGGAAATAGGAGTATCCTCCATGTTATAGCAGTAAAAATGGTTCATAAAACCAATAGAAGAGGGGATTGAACAAGAACACTTTTGAACAGGAAGCTGTTGTGGATCCTGATCAGGATCAGAAAACATCTGGGTTTAAATCTTAGGTCAAATGACCCAGCTTTGCAAAGGTATATTTGTGTAATGTTTGTGTGCCTGGTTAAAAGATATACACAATGTACCCCCTAACAGTGACCTCGACAGCAGCTGACCCTTATCAGTGCCCTCCACAATGCCCCTCCCCCTTTACAATGATATCCACAGCATATCATACCAAAAATGACCTCACAGTGCCTCACCCACTTAGAATGACCTCCACTACACCCCAACCCCCTTAACAGTGAC
This sequence comes from Bufotes viridis, assembly GCA_033119425.1. NCBI lineage: Eukaryota > Metazoa > Chordata > Amphibia > Anura > Bufonidae > Bufotes > Bufotes viridis. The sequence goes on along the minus strand of CM065591.1, from coordinate 44,084,359 downwards.
CTCCACAGCAACCTGCCCCCTTAACTGTGACCCCCACAGTGGCTGACTCCTTAACTGAAACCTCCACAGCAACCCGCCTCCTTAATAGTAACCTCTACAGTGCTCCGCCCCCTTAATAGGGACCTCCACAGTAACAATTTCCCTTAAAATGTGACCTCTGCAGCGTCCGTCCACTTAATAGGGACTTCCACAGTGCCCCCTTATCTGTGACCTCTACAACACTCCATCCCCTGAACTGTGAGCTCCACAGTGCCCCGCTTGCTTAACTTTGACCTCCACAGAGGCCCACCCCTTAACATTGACCTCCACACCATTCCACCCCTTAAGGGTAACTTCCATAGCAGCCCATCCCCTTACCTCCACATATCCCATTTCCTTTAAAATGTGACCTCCACCGCACCTCGCCTCCTTAACAGTGAGCTCCACTGTGCCCCACCCCCTTAACAGTGATTTCCACAGTGGCCACCCCCTTAATAGTGTCCTCCATAGTGGCCTGCCCCTTTAACAGTGAAGGTTACAGCGCCTTGCCCCATAGCTGTCAATGCCTTAACAGTGACCTCCATAATGGCCCAGCCCCTAAATATTTACCTCCACAGCACCCAACCCCCTTAACAGCAACTTATAATAGTGGACAAAAATGGTGGCTGAGTTGTTGGAAACCTGGTGTAAAACTGTGTGTATGTCAGAGAGGCGAAGTAAGGTGCAGTAAGGATATGACTGAAAGACCAGCAAGCTTCCATTTGCTAATATGGGTCATGTGATGGTGCCATATTTAGAATTTTTGGGAATATCGCAAGAACGGTAGGTCTTTGAGAGCTGAGACCTTTACGAAAATCCCTCCCGACAACAGACAGATAGAAATGCATTCTTTTATATATGAGGACCAGACGATTGCCAAATAAAAGTGCCATAAAAGAGAGGTGGGGAGCAGGTAAAGATGAGTTTTTTCTACAGTTACCACAACTATATAAAAATGTCCAAATCCTGAAAAAAAAACTTTAAATAGTCAACTATGTTGCACTGATTACTATGAACTGTTTTAATTGTATGCCTAAATTTAGTCCATATTTTAATCTACCAGTACTGAAGAGTTCCTTTCCGGCCAACTTTCTATATCTGCTTGGTAGATACTGGATCTCTCAACGGTGAGTGATAATACCTAACAGAAAAGTCTTTTGAAATCTGAGATATATAAAAATATAAAAGTTGAAAATTCTACTCCCAAATGTACTGAACAATAACTTTCTTCTCCTATGTGAATAGTTTGTCTTGTATAATAGCTTGTGCTATACATAGGGTTCAGAAAACCTGCAAGGCTATGCTCACACCATGTTTTATATTGTTATGGGTCGTTTTTAAGAAAAGAAAAAGAATTGGACACATTTAAAATGGGATACAAATGGATAGATCACAATAGTTTAACTTGCTGTGTTCTCAGTGTTCCTTTTATTGTCCTAGATGTTCCCTTTATTACAGTTACAGGAAGAGGTTAATCATTTTGTATCCCATTTTTTTTTATCTGGATTCTTTTGGAGTACAAAACATGGTGTGTACAGAGATTTATGCACATCCAGTCCAACTGGATTTCTGCAGAATTAATGATAAACATGTCAACAATTAATGAGAGCAAGTATGTTGGATTTGTAACACCTAATCTCTACAGAGACCTTTCATGGTAACACAATCATACCACTCAATTATCTATATTGTTTTTAATTTACTCAGTTAAAAATCTATAGTAAATCCATACTCATAATGATGGACATTAATCAATGATCTAAACCGGGACCTATTTGTAGTTCCACCATAAGCAAACTTCTTAGAAATAGTGTATGCTTAGATGATATCATTAGCATGACTATACCACTAAATATCAGTAGAGTTTCATATGATTTATATGTGTCAATGTTAACATCTTATTATCTCTTTTTCACCCATACTTAATTGTACCTGGAAACCCAATTGTTCCTAACAAAATCACAATCAGTATTCCGAAAGTTGTAGGTATCCATTGGACACAATACAAATAAAAATGGTTTGCTTTTTACACATGCCTATGTATGCTTCAGTGTTTTATCTTTTTATGTCATCTGAGTGATGGACCTTTCTTGGTGTGATGGTGGAGACAGAAAGAAAGAAAGAAAGAAAGAAAGAAAGAAAGAAAGAAAGAAAGAAAGAAAGAAAGAAAGAAAGAAAGAAAGAAAAAGTAAAGAGAGAGAGAGAAAACTAGAGAAAGCGAGTAAAAAGATACAGAAAACTAGAGAGAATAAAAAAGAGAGAGAGAGATAGAAAGAGAAAAATAGCAAACTAGAGAGAATGAGCATGAGAGACAGAAAGAGAGACAAGTAAAGAGATATAAGAAATCTTCTAGACACTTGCCTAATAAGATGCATTACAAATATATAAAAAGGTTCACCTAAAAAAATGAAGTAAGATAAACAACTCAGAACTGTAAGATGAGTAAATCAATAAGCCACATGATGCACCAGTGTCCTTTCATATCTACAAGATTACTGTTTTTTCCAATGACATGCGTTTTACATAAAATCTTTGACATTTACAACTTTCTGCCACTCCCAGTGATCTTCATCTTTTCCCCATTCAGTCTTACATTAAGATCAAAGCTTTTCAATCCCCAGGTAACTAGAACATCTTTTTTAACTCTGCCCTTGTTAAATCCAGTCTTCCTGAACATCTGATCTAATGAGGTCTGTTATACATATCATCTATTTTACATCTGCAGTTGGAAATTGAAAAAGACGAGAATCTACATGGTGAAGCGTCTATTGTACACTAATTATCTTGAGATGGAAATTTTAATACATAATAATCTGACATGGACAACTAAATCTCATTTAATAAATATAAATTAACATAATAGCTTCACATCAGATTAGATTGAAATAGTTTAGTTAATGAGGCAAAAATAAAAAATGACACATTTTATTATCAATGGACCTGACATTGTATAAAAAATGTACTGTAATTTACTTAATCCCTGTTCTTCCACCTCTGTCAGCAGTGCAGTTAAAATTGCTTCTGTAATGCATTTTGAATATTATAATTATGTTACTTTTTGACTTATGCACATATTAATATGGTATATGAAATTATAGTTCCTGTATGATCAGCTTTAATCATTGAAAACAGATTGCTAAAGGGCTTAAAATAAAGGCAGACAATGCATAAATCACAAGCACTGTAAAAATTAAAGGATAATTCAGTACATAAAGCTCATAGGTAGAGTTGGGCGGACACCTGGAAGTTCGGGTTCGGCCGAACTTCGCCGCAAAGTTCGGGTTCGGGACCAGAACTTGACCCAAACTTGATCTCGAACCCCATTGAAGTCAAAGGGCACCCAAACTGTTGGGCACTAAAATGGGTCTAAAAAAGTAATGGAAAGGGCTAGGGGGCTGCAGAAGGAAGCAAACTGGGGGGTAAGAGCTGGACAATTGCAAAGAAAACAAATGTGAGTAGGGAAATTACTTAAAATAACATAAAATACATACAAATTAAAAATGATAATCTTGAACTAGGAGGAGGAGGTCCATATGGAGTAGGAGGTTGAAGAGGTGGTGGAGGTGGTGGATGTGGCGGTGTAGGTGGAAGCGTTTTTTTGTTTTTAACTTTTTTTTTTTAAATTTGGGTAGACCCCAAAACATTGCGAAATATAGAAAAGAAAAGAGAGAGAGAGAGAAAGTGTGCTGGAGTATAACAAATGCTGGGTGAGGCCAGTATACATGTCTATTCTGCACAAGGAACGGACAAGTCCTGTGGGATCCATGCCTGGTTCATTTTAATTAACGTGAGCTTGTCCACATTGGCTGTGGACAGGCAGCTGTGCTTGTCTGTGATAAAGCCCCCTGCCATGCTAAACACACGTTTAGACAATACACTGGCTGCGGGGCAGGCCAGCACCTCCAAGGCGTAAAGGGCAAGCTCAGGCCATGTGCCCAATTTGGAGACCCAGAAGTTGAATGGGGCAGACCCATCAGTCAGTACTTGTAGGTGTGTGCACACATACTGTTCCACCATATTGCTGAAATGCTGCCTCCTGCTAAGATGTTCCATAACAGCTGGTGGAGCTGGTACTTGTGGCGGGCTGACAAAGCTTTTTCACATTTCAGCCATGCTAACCCTGCCTTCTGAGGTGCTGGCGGTGCCCCTGCCTTTGCCTTGGGCTTTTTTCCAAAGAAAAAAGGGGTCATGGAGCATCCCCATCATCCAGCATCTTTTCGCCCTGCTGAAGGATTATTTTGAAAGTGTGTAGAATCCACAGGGGGCCTCCACACTGCATATTTATCATAGAGACATCATGGAGATTTTACAGCACATAACTTCAGCACCCAACAATGTAAACGCCGCAGAATTCAAAGAATATATTTCCCAGTCAGGTATGCAGGGCAGGGGTAGTGTGAAAGAAAAAAGGGGTACAGATCACCCAACAATCTAAACGCCACCAAATTTACAGAATATATTTCCCTGTCAGGTATGCAGTGCAGCAGGAACACACCCTCCAAGCCACTTGTGAATGACTGGTCTGATAACCGTGGAAATGTCCACCCACAATCTAAGAGCTGGATTTACTGATTACATCTCACTTCCAGAAATGCAGTACAGGCCGCATATGTACTTTATGGCAACAAAATAAGTGATTTTTTTTAACCCACAATGTCACAGTTGTATTTACTGGTTATATTTCACTCTCAGAAATATAGCGCAGTATGCAAACGTACTATCAAAACAATAATAATAACTTGTCCCCCCCAAATCTAACAGATGGATTTACTGAATTGATTACACGGTCACATATGCAGCACAGGGCTACTTTACAGAAAAAAATTTAATATGTCACCCCCTGGGTCCCTGAACTCACAGACAGATTAACTATATTATTTTCCCCTCCCCTGGCACATATGCAGTGCAGGTGCACTTAAAAAATGGGTATATGTCGCCCACTGAACTATAAGAACAGGATCATTAAATTATTGTTCCTGGAACATATGCAGGTGCAAGTGCACTGCACTTATACAAAATGGCTGCCTACACCCACCTAACTAACTGAAGGATTAAAACTTATTTTTCTGTGTCACTGGTCTCAGGGCAGGGTACAAAAATGTTGCACTGCACCCACAAAAAAAATTGCTATAGATCACAGACTTAACACCAAGTTCTGATATCAGATTATTTCCTAATCTCTCCGTCACAGCAGCAGCATCCTATCCCTAGACTAGTAAGAGCTGACATGACGTGCGTCGTTACGTGACTCCAGCTTATATAGAGGCTGGGTCACATGCTGCACGGGCCAATCACAGCCATGCCATTAGTAGGCATGGCTGTAATGGCTTCTAAGGGCACACATGTTAAATGCTTGTTGATTGGCTGCCCTGCAGCCTTTCAACAAGCTTTATTACACGGCCGAGCAACAAACTCGAACCCGAACTTTAACGGAAAAGTGCAGGTACCAAAAACCCAAACGTCCGGTAGGAACCCGAACTTTACAGTTCAGGTCCACTCAACACTATTCCTGACAAAAATTTTGTTTAACTCTCTATAATCAATAATTGGTCTCAGTCCACCATCCTTTTTCTCAACAAAGAAACACCCCGCCCCCATAGGAGACACTGAGGGCCTAATATGTCCCTTTTGTAAATTTTTTATTCAAGTAGTACCTCATGGACTTCCATTTGGGTCCAGACAAATTATAAATACGACCCTTAGGGTACTTGGATCCCGGAATAAGATTGATAGCAAAATCATATGGTCCACGAGGGAGAAGGAAATCCTCGGACATGGGAAAAACATCAGAAAAGTCACTAATGTACGTGGGAAGAGTTTTAGATTCTGTAGTGGATACCAGCCTGAATAACAGGAAGACAGCAAGAATTACATTTTATTCCCCATTTTTCTAATTCACCCGTGGACCAGTTGATAACTGGGTTATGAAGCTGGAGTTAAAGCATGCCCAGCACTATCTCCACGGGTAAATTCTTTAAAATAAGAAAATAACTACTCTCCGAATGGAAGGCCCCCACAGTCAGGGTCACTTCAGGAGTACAGTATTCTTCTGTTCTGCCCACCAAAGGAGTGGAATCAATAGCGATAATATGAATTGGCTTAGGAATAGACAAAATGGGCACACCAAGGGAAAGAGCAAAATTGTGGTCCATAAAATTGGAGGCGGACCGGAATCAATAAATGCCTCCCCAGAACCCTTACAAGAGCCAAAAGAAATACCCACAGGTAACAGTACTTTCTTTTTCACCACATCGGCAACTACCTTATCCTTTTTGGCATCAGGACATGGAGATCTCCTGGAGGGAGGAAGCTTAGGGCATTGCCGTAACTAGTGATCAGTTTCTCTGCAATAAAAGCAGGCACCCCTCAGATGTCTCTGATCCCTCATGGTCACTCCGAGCTGCATGGGTTCTTCTAGCGGATTCTCCAATTTGACTCTCACGGGTGAGGAGTCAGGCTTAACCATCACCTGTGGAAACGTCAGTGGTTTTCTTTGTCTTTCCCTTATACGTTGGTCCAGTCTAACAGCTAAAGTCATAGTCTGCTTTAATGTGTTGGGGAGGGGGTAACTGACCAACATATCCTTCAATTCCTCAGAGATCCCTGCCCTGAAATAACACTTAAGCGCTGGGTCATTCCAACTAGAGGAAACGCACCATTTCCGGAACTTGGTGCAATATTCCTCCACCGGTTTGTCTCCCTGACTAAGAGACTTTAATTGAGACTCTGCCACCGCCAATTTATCGGGTTTATCTTATAGTACAATTAAAGACTGAAAAAACAGTAGTTAGGCAAGGGGAGTCAGTGGGAAGAGAGAAGGCCCATTTTTGTGGGTCTCACTGCAATAAAGAGATAATAATGCCTACTTTTTGTTGTTCGGAACCCAAAGAATGAGGAAGTAAACGAAAATAAAGCTTACAGCTCTCCATAAATGTCAAAAAATGTTTACGGTCCCCTGAAAAACAGTCGGGTAACTTAAAATGTGGTTCAGGATTCTGTACACAGGAGGCCGCTATAGGCGGAGTGTGAAGCAAATCCAGCTGCTATAGCATCTCTGCCATTTCCTGCACCATTTGGGCAAGATTATGGACTTGATACATAAGGACTTTCATAGGGTCCATAGTATTGGTATGGCCTGTGATTCTGTCATGTTGGGGGTGGGGATTTGTGCAGCCCAGAACTCCACCCACACCTCTGTCCCTTCCTTCTTGCTTGGCCCATCCTAACCGACGGCATACAACTGGGCGGCAGTCCCTAGCTTGCGTACGTGCAGGGGCCTAAAGAACAATAAGCAAAGTGACAGGCATGCACACAAACAGTGAAGGAGTGAAACCAGAGGCGGGAGATAACAACGGCGCTAAGGGAAGAAACAAAAGCAAGGCCGATACGAACCAGGGTCAGAAGCCAAGAAGTCGCGTCAGTACGAGGGGTAAATCCAAGTCGAAGTCAAATACAAGCTGAGGTCAAAAACAGAAGTCCAAAGTACATAGAACACTAGTGAAGGTAATAAGACCAATCACAGGCAACCTGTGGCCAGCAGGTTACCTGTTGAAATACCCCTGGTAGATGAGTCATATGACTTGGCCAGCATCACATGAATCATGTCCTGCCTCTCACTATTCCTGAGCGCCGATTCATTGTAATCAGTGCTCAGTTCTCCTCCTGCTCGTTGCCTAGGGGATGGAGGATGCCTGCCACGCTGAGGAAGCGTGCGCGGCCGGGTCCTTCCCGCCCCGCCGTCAACATGGAGACGAGGACACAGGCACACAGTGAGGTGTCCTCACTCCTCACCAGCGGGATGCCGCCGGCTCCCCCTTACAACTACTGCCATTTATAGGGTGTATTAACAGGATAAATAATAGTGATGAGCGGCAGGTGCCATATTCGATTTCGACGAAATTCGCGAATATTCGTATGAATATTCGTTTCATATTCGTTGAAATCGAATATTCGTCATTTTTCTAGTTATCGCGATTAACATGCGATTTAAATAATCGCATATTGCGATTTTAACTTAAGGCTACTTTCCTATTGGTTTCATATCTAGAATTAGCGAGGATGACGGATATGACGAATGTATTCGTCGTATTCCTCAAAACGAAGATAACGAAGTATTCTACATCTTCGTTTTAGCAACCTATTAGTCAACTTCGCTAATTATAGCAATCAAATAGGAAGGTTGACTATAGAGACAGCTGTGTTAAATTCGCTATGCGATTTTTTTTTTTTTTTTTAATAAATAGAATAATAATAATATAATATAATATAATAATTTTATTAAGTAATATAATTATTGTATTAAAAAAAAAAATCGCATAGCGAATTTAACACAGCTGTCTGGTAAGTCAACCTTCCTATTTGATTGCTAGAATTAGCGAATAGCGAAGTTGACGAATAGGTTGCTAAAACGAAGATGTAGAATACTTCGTTATCTTCGTTTTGAGGAATATGACGAATACATTCGTCATATTCGCTATTCGCTAATTCTACCAAGCCAACCATAACTTCCGTGCTCATGGAGCGTCCCCATCACCATGGGAACGTCTCCATATACTAAAATGTACTGTCGGATTTGAGGAATTACGTTGAAATCGCAATGCGATTAATTCAAGTTATATTAATCGCATTGCGATTTCAACTTAGAGCTGGGTTTATAATGGGTCAGCTTGCTAGAATTAACGAATATGGAATATAGCAGCAGTGCTAAGTTGAAATCACAATGCGATTAATTTAACTTAAAGTATTCGCATTGCGATTTCAACTTAGCACTGCTAGTGCATAGCTATATTCCATATTCGTTAACCCTTTGGCATACTCCTCCCCACAAGCGTCCCGTCACCATGGGAACGCCTGGTGGTTAGAATATACCATCGGATCTGAGTTAGATCGTGAAAACTCAAATCCGATGGTATATTCTAACACAGAAAGCGTTCCCATGGTGATGAGGACGCTGAGTCAAGTATACCAACACGCGCATACATACCGGCTCCCTGCTGCCTGGAGGCACCTGTCCTCTGACAGGGCACTGTGATCTGCACTATTAACCCCTCAGATGCCGCACCTGAGGGGTTAGTAGTGCGGATCATAGCACCCTGTCAGAGGTCGAGTGCCGCCGAGCAGCAGTCGCCTCCCCACTATTAAAATCATTAATGGGCAGTGCGCCTAATTCCCCCCTCACCAGTATTACAAACAATAATTGGTGGCCAGTGCCGATCCCCTATTAAACATCATTGGTGGCCAGTGTGCGCCGACAATCCCTCCCCCGTATTAATTATCGCTGGTCAGTGCGCACTCAATCCCCCTCCCTCCCCAGTAAAAAATCATTGCTGGCAGTGCGCCTCCCTCTCCCCCTCCCATCATTGGTGGCAGCGGCAGCTCGATCAGAGTCCCAGCAGTGTAATGCTGGGGCTCCGATCGATTACCATGACAGCCAGGACGCTACTGCAGTCCTGGCTGCCATGGTTGAATTAGTCAGCATTGTACTTACCTGCGCTGGGCCGCGGGCGCTCCTTCCCTCAAACTGTGAGTTTGAGAAGAAGGAGCGCCCGGCGGCCAGCGCAGGCTACAATGCTGACTAACCACCATGGCAGCCAGGACTGCAGTAGCGTCCTGGCTGCCATGTAATCGATCGAGCCCCAGCATTACACTGCTGGGACTCTGATCGAGCTGCCGCTGCCACCAATGATGGAGGGGAGAGGAGGCGCACTGCCAGCAATGATTTTACTGGGAGGGAGGGGGATTGAGTGCGACTGACCAGCGATAGTTAATACGGGGAGGGATTGTCGCACACTGGCCACCAATGATGTTTAATAGGGAGATCGGCACTGGCAAGCACTATTGTTTGTAATACTGGTGAGGGGGAATTAGGCGCACTGCCCATTAATGATTTTAATAGTGGGAGGAGCACTGCTCGGCGGCACCCGACCTCTGACAGGGTGCTGTGATCGCACTATTAACCCCTCCGGTGCGGCACTGAGGGTTAATAGTGCAGATCACAGTGCCCTGTCAGAGGACAGGTGCCTCCAGGCAGCAGGAGCCGGTATGATGCGCGTGTTGGTATACTCTAACTTCAGCGTCCCCATCACCATGGGAGCGCCTCTGTGTTAGAATATACCATCGGATTTGAGTTTTCACGATCTAACTCAGATCCGATGGTATATTCTAACCACCAGGCGTTCCCATGGTGACGGGACGCTTGTGGGAGAGTATGCAAAGAGGTTTAACTGTACTGTTTGGAGGGGGAAAAAGACGAATATTCTAAAAAATGTCAAAGCGAATATATTCGCTATAGTGCTATATATTCGTTTTTTAGAATATTCGTCTTTTTTCAACATCTAAAGTCATGATTCCTCCCTGCTTCTTGCTTGTGGGCCGATGACTCATTGACCCACAAGCATTTTAAGCAGGGAGGAATCATTTGTTCAGATGGAAAAAATGACGAATATTCGATATAACGAATATATAGCAGTATATTCGCAATATTCGCGAATTATCGAAGTTGCGATATTCGCGATTAATATTCGCTATTCGAATATTCGCGCTCAACACTAATAAATAAGTGCGTCCTATTAGTCGTTCTATAGTCCATTGTGATTGTTATATTTATTTATTTTGGTTGTATTAATAGGAAGAAGATTACGGGAAAATTGATGGGTGCTTGTAGACTTTCTTCTGTATGAACCGAATTACGTAGATTAGCCATTCATTGGTGAAATCTATATCTGAAACAGCCTTTTTTGGGAGAATTGAAGGGTGATTGTAGACTTTCTTCTGTATGAACCGAATTATGTTGATTAGCCATTCAGTGGTGAAATTTGTTTGTGATGCAGCCTTTTTTGGGAAAATTGGTCGGTTGCTATAACTATGGTCAAGGACAATATATGTCCCTTACAGCCCACTGGGTAAATGTGGTTCCTGCCCAGCCACACCAGCAACTTGGCCAGGTGACACCGCTTCCACCTCCACGTTCTCACGCCGTTGGTCCTGAGACAATGTCCGCCTCTGCCTCCTCATTCTCCACCGTGTCCTCAGCCTCCACTGCAGCAATAATTCACAGTGCCTCTTCAGAATACCACATGTTCAGGGCACGGCGGTGTCACGCTGTTCTGCACCTCGTTTGCCTGGGCGAACGGAGTCACACAAGGGAGGAACTGCTCGGTGTCATTCATCAAGAAATCGTATTCTGGAATCCTTCGCAACAACTCAAAATCAGAACCATGGTGACCGACAACGGGACGAAAATGGTGTCGGCGCTGCGTCAAGGAGGGCTGAGCCATGCGCTCTGCATGGCACATGTGTTCAATCTGGTTGTCAAGCGGTTCCTGAAGTCTTCCACCAATCTGCAAGACATTCTAAAAATGGCCAGGAAGCTTTAAATGCACTTCAGCCACTCGTACACTGCAAAGCATTCCCTCCTTGAGCTGCAGCGGCAGAACGGCATCCCCCAAAATAGGCTGATATGCGACTTTTCCACCCGTTGAAATTCCACCCTCCATGTGTTGTACCGACTATATGAACAGAGAAAGGCATTAAATGATTTCTTGATGATACAAGTGGACAAGAGTACTCACCTGTTTAACTTCGATGTCAGCCAGTGGAAGCTCATGCATGACACCTGCGTTTTCTCAGGCCCTTTGAAGAGGCCATGTTATTTGTCAGTCACCAGGACTATGGGATGAACAATGTCATTACACTGCTTCATGTCCTGGAACAGATGTTGGTAAATCTGTCTGGTAAAGGATCTGGAGACGTGGCGCCTAGATCTCATGGCCACATGAGCCCTGAGGGGGCTGAACTGGAGCAGGAGGAAAAGAAGGAGGAGGAAATTCAAGCACAAGCAATGTGTAGCGAAATGAGTGGTTTCACACACAGGTGACAGGAGAGAAGGAGCACAACAGGCCAGAAGAGCAATGAGGAAGACGAGGCAGAGGACCCAGACACACCGTGGCAGTATGCAGTGGAGACCTCCGAGTCAATGGCCGATGCATGCTCACTTGCTTGTGTAGTGACAGCCAAATTGTCACTATTTGGCAGAGGGATGACTTCGGGCTCTCCAGCTTGTTGGACCCTCGATACTAGTACAAAATAGAGGACATTTTTACACCCTCTGAGACGGAGGACAAACTGAACTACTATAGAGACATCCTATGTAGTCAGTTGGCCGTTGCCTATCTACGCATCGTCCATCCTCTTGCAGGTCTGACCGGGTTTTCCACCCACCAATGCCTGATGCATCAGACTAGATCATCCATGGTGCCACACTAACATTTTGACAAAAGAGACTGGTTTCTTCTGGTTACCTGCCTTAGCTACTATTGTAATGCTGCCATCCGCCTGGTGCCACACATATGATGCCAAGTGCTTCTTCTTTCACCCACCATCATCAGCTGGTACTTGTATTGACACACACCTCCCCACTCTGTCACTGGGTCACTCTGTGGTCTCCTGATGCTGCTGCCACCTCCTCACTATGTCATCTTGCCACTCTGTGGTCTCCTGATGCTGCTGCCACCTTCCCACTCTATCACCTGGTCACTCTGTGGTCTACTGATGCTGCTGCCACCTCCAGACTATGTCACCTTGCCACTCTGTGGTCTCTTGAAGTTGCTGCTAGTGATGAGCAGCAGAGGCAATATTCAAATTTTCAATATTTAATGAATATTCATCATATATTCGCGAATATTCGTATTCGAGATTATTCTATTGATTGAGAAAAATCGTCAATGTAATATTCGCGCAATGCGAATATTCTAAAACCCAAATCCTTTTTTAATATTTGTTATGTGTTCCGATATTCATACTCTTTGTCCTGCCCACATATTGTTTCTGACACTGGAATTCAAAAATATAAACTACATCTGTTCAGCTACATGTTAGAAATTCTTTTATCTCATGTTTGTGAGAGTTGGACTTGGATATAATTTCTACAGTTTTTTTACGAAATGAGGTAACTGAACAATTTGAGCACCTACCACATCCAAAAAAAACCTGTCAAATTCACCCATTCTTGAATTCTTGAATACAATTTTAAGGCTAAGATTTGGGGCTTTTTTAAATGTTATTTTGGGTACTGTTGGTATTGAAGAATCTATCATTTTGTCCCTCAACACATAATGCCAGCGTTTATTGATAATGTTTTGAATATTCTTTTATTCAGCACAATATGGTAAAATAATTCTAATTTGATCCTCTTCCTGTATATATTCACTTCTATGTTCCAACAGGGTTAAAATTTGCAACAATAGAAAAGGTTCAAAAAAACTGGAGGGATGGAAACCATATTTTTCAGGTGTTCCAACAACAATTGGTAAGGATAGTTGAATTTGATTCCATTGTACCTAAAAGTTTAAATTGTGAATTTGAACTCTTCGGTTTCCTGTGATGCGATTAGGTGGGCTCCACTCTCCGATGCCAAACCTGGGTGTTATTTATTTTCATCCAGGTTCCCCCTTGGTAAAGGGTCCTCACCCTATACAACTCTTCAGAATTGATCTGAAAATATGAAATTCTAAATTCAAAATGAATATAATAAATGATGATATAGTTTTAATTTTCCCTATATATCTATTATGAATTATTTCGGAACAAATATTATTTCTGAATAAATGTTATTATTTCTGTATAAATATAATTATAGACTATTTTACACTTATGAAAAGATCATGTTATAAAAAATCATGTCACAAAAACCGCAACAAAACCACAACTGAAACACATATAGTGTTATTCACTGATTTGTCAGACTACACGCGGAACGTTGAGTTTTCGTTCGGGCCGATGCTGCTGCCACCTCCACACCATGTCACCTTGCCACTCTGTGGTCTCCTGATGCTGCTGCAACCTCCACACTATGTCACCTTTCCTCTTTGCGGCCTTCTGATGCTGCCACCACCTCTACATTGTTATTGTGCCACTCTGTGGCCTCCTCCTGATGCTGCCGTCGCCTCTAGATTCTGTCATTGGGCCATTCTGTGGTCTCCTGATGCTGCTGCCACCTTCCCACTCTATCACCTGGTCACTCTGTGGTCTCCTGATGCTGCTGCCACCTCCAGACTATGTCACCTCTGTGGTCTCTTGAAGTTGCTGCTAGTGATGAGCAGCAGAGGAAATATTCAAATTTGCAATATTTAATGAATATTCATCATATATTCGCGAATATTCGTATTCGAGATTATTCTATTGATTGAGAAAAATCGTCAATGTAATATTCTCGTAATGCGAATATTCTAAAACCCGAATCTTTTTTTAATATTTGTTATGTGTTCCGATATTCATACTATTTGTCCTGCCCACATATTGTTTCTGACACGGGAATTCAAAAATATAAACTACATCTGTTCAGCTACATGTTAGAAATTCTTTTATCTCATGTTTGTGAGAGTTGGACTTGGATATAATTTCTACAGTTTTTTTACGAAATGAGGTAACTGAACAATTTGAGCACCTACCACATCCAAAAAAAACCTGTCAAATTCACCCATTCTTGAATTCTTGAATACAATTTTAAGGCTAAGATTTGGGGCTTTTTTAAATGTTATTTTGGGTTCTGTTGGTATTGAAGAATCTATCATTTTGTCCCTCAACACATAATGCCAGCGTTTATTGATAATGTTTTGAATATTCTTTTATTCAGCACAATATGGTAAAATAATTCTAATTTGATCCTCTTCCTGTATATATTCACTTCTATGTTCCAACAGGGTTAAAATTTGCAACAATAGAAAAAGTTCAAAAAAACTGGAGGGATGGAAACCATATTTTTCAGGTGTTCCAACAACAATCAGTAAGGATAGTTGAATTTGATTCCATTGTACCTAAAAGTTTAAATTGTGAATTTGAACTCTTCGGTTTCCTGTGATGCGATTGGGTGGGCTCCACTCGCCGATGGAGAACCTGGCTGTTATTTATTTTCATCCAGGTTCCCCCTTGGTGAAGGGTCCTCACTCCTATACAACTCTTCAGAATTGATCTGAAAATATGAAATTCTAAATTCAAAATGAATATAATAAATGATGATATAGTTTTAATTTTCCCTATATATCTATTATGAATTATTTCGGAACAAATATTATTTCTGAATAAATGTTATTATTTCTGTATAAATATAATTATAGACTATTTTTACACTTATGAAAAGATCATGTTATAAAAAATCATGTCACAAAAACCGCAACAAAACCACAACTGAAACACATATAGTGTTATTCACTGATTTGTCAGACTACACGCGGAACGTTGAGTTTTCGTCCGGGCCGATGCTGCTGCCACCTCCACACCATGTCACCTTGCCACTCTGTGGTCTCCTGATGCTGCTGCAACCTCTACACTATGTCACCTTTCCTCTTTGCGGCCTTCTTATGCTGCCACCACCTCTACATTGTTATTGTGCCACTCTGTGGCCTCCTCCTGATGCTGCCGTCGCCTCTAGACTCTGTCATTGGGCCATTCTGTGGTCTCCTTATTTAAGTGTCATCTCTGTTCTGGATTCACTCTTGTTTTTTTTGGCATTAGCAATACTAATTACTGACCAAATGCTGACCGAGTGAAGGTGGATGCTCAACAGTCAGGGTCCATTTTTGTGGGGTTATTGTTCTGATGGATCAAAGGAAGGGCAAAATAATCAGTGACGTCAACACAAACTTACTGCTGACACACTCTCCACTCTGACGGGGGGCTCTACTTGTATAAGTGTTTAATGGAACAAGTTCTGTAGAAATCTATGTGAAATCAGCTGACGATGGTGTAAAAGGAGTATACTTCTTCTTGGTGCTAACATCGACCTGTAAGGCTGAATTGATACTCGAGTTATTTGGTCAGTTTTGGCCCTGTGACTGCCCAAATAAATGAAATGTGCATTGATCCTAAGAGCGAATCCTGTCATCTGCATGTCATACTGACTCACAGTATTATTTCACTACCACAGCAGACTCCCTATGAGTGTTACTGCAAGGCACATTGTTTTACATCCGTATGAAGGCTCTCTGAAGCCAGGAAATAGCCATTTTTAATGCGATTCACCGTGAATAAATTCGGAATGAACCAAAAAAAATTCAAAAAATTTGGCGAAACAGGCCAAATCAAATTATGGAAAAATTCGCTCATCTCTAATCAGATTAGGTCACTGAGGTCTGTTAGGTCACCAAGGTGGTATTTGAATTGAGGGTACCATGTAACACTACATTTTTACTGGCAGTGGTCACTGCAGGAGAAAGGTGTACCTGTCTTCAGATTCCCTGGCAATATGTAGAAAAATCAAGGCACTACGTGTTTATAGTACTCTAATATGCTTAAGTAGTTTGCCAACTCAATATTGCGATACTACTCAGTACTGTACATTCAAATGTGACTAGGATAAGCTGGATTATTTAAGAATTTGTGGTTACATTTTTCAGCCCTGGAGCCATTTAAAGCCATAGAAGCATCAGACAAGCATCTCACAACATGTTCCCTACAAGTCTCGATAGGATAACTTGACAGTCTGATGAAGGCCATATGAACATAAATATTAGCACAATAGATGCAGCCATTATATATGGACTAAGCCCTCAATCTGATATGATAAAATATGAGACTCTCAGCCAATATATTTTGATCAAAACAAATCTGTGCCCGTCTACCAACGCCAAGGTGGTCTCAGTATGGCAGGTCCTGTAATAACCAATGAACGTCGTTCTCTGCAGTCAATCAGCAGTCAATCAGCAGATAATCAATAAGTCCTTTGTCAGCTGAATTTCTTCTTAAATCAGAATAAAACATTTACAATTTTCTTCAGCATTTAATTAGGAATGTGCTACCTACGTGTATAATCAATAGAACTGATGGAAGAATGACTGTGGTAGCAATCTTTCCTTCACAGACCCTTTACATCGGCCTCAGTGAGTTTTGCTCCCCTTGAATAGAGCAATAGGACAATGCGACCAAAAAAGGTTCTGCACCTCTATAAGTTATAGCTCTTACTAGTCTTGCTCGAATTGAGCTTTGAATCATTGTTCCTAAGTCAATTTGTTCAAAATTTTAATGATCTCTCCATACAGCTTTAAAATGTATTGGTTCAGTGGAGCCAAACTTTGTTTCAGTCTAAGTTCCGCAAGACTTCCATAAATTAATTGGCTATTCATTTCTACATCTTTACAAACATTTAAATTTAGGAATCTGTTGTCCGGATTGGTACCAGCTGGTAAGTCTTGCACGACTTCCGGTATACCGAGTTTTGAGTACACAGTGGCAATACATTTTAATGCTGTTTGGAAACTGGTCTCTGGACAGCATTAAAACCGAAGTTTTTGAACAAATCAACTTTGTATCTCCAAAGATCGATTCGCTCAACACTAGCCCTCACTGTAACATGAAATATGCTGTTTGAGTACATTCCCTGTACTGACTGCCAAGTATCTTTTAATAGGGCTGCACCATTGTTATAGAAACAATAAACAACTATTTTTTACAACAAAAAAAACAAGCAAGAAGGTTGTTTTCGTATTGAACCTTTCACAACATTTGCATACGTCCATATCATACTGTTGGAAAGGGTTTATGGGCTTTATTGAATTGTTAAACTTCATAAACATATTAAAAAGTTGACTCATTGTTAGTGTACTGCTGCTTTAAGATGAATATCTGTCCAGCTTGTATAACAGTGTAAAGTTGGTGTGCCCTCAAAATAAATCAACACACAGTCATTAATGTCTAAACCGCTGGCAACAAAAGAGATTACACCTCTTAGTGAAAATGGCCAAATTGTGCCCAATTAGCCATTTCCCTCCCTGCTGTCATGTGACTTGTTAATGTTACAAGGTCTCAGGTATGGGGGGCAGGTGTGCTAAATTTGGTGTACTCTCAAACTCTCTCATACTGGTCACTGGAAGTTCGACATGGCACCTCATGGCAAAGAACTCTCTGAGGATCTGAAAAAATGGCTCTTAAATTATTTACCCATGTAAGTAAAATCACATGCAGTATGTATTCTTTTGTTGATCATGTTAGAATTGGAAGATTTTTATGACAGTGGAAAAGTGAGACAAAAAGTCCTCCATCCAATTATAATGGTACTATAAGTAGATTATTTTTAAAATCCACTTTCAAAGAAAAACTTTTCAAAGGCTATTGAGCTATTAGTTAAAATATCTTAGTTATGTTGAATAATTTAAACAGGAAAAAAGTGTAAATGCTTCCAACTGGCAAACCAAAAAAAATGATACCAAAATCTACAGTCATAGAGAAATATAAATGTGATTTTTTTTAAAACGGATATCTGAGCAATGAATGGAAAAAATTATCGATCAGCTATTTTTAAAGACTAATGCCTGAAGCTAAAGACCTGTAAATTGGACTATTGGGAACTAATTTAACAACACTGTTATTGTTCTAGGCCAGAAGAACATTTTGCCTAAGGCATGAATGCAGTTGTTTAAGCTGGGAGACAGTGAGCTTTAAAGTGCGGAATACAGGCTTGTTTTATTATTTGTGTTGTCATTTTAAAAGAATGACATAAAATATACAGAAACAAATAAAACTACAACAGAAAGAATACCCTGCGTACGGTATCTGATTATCTTGACCTATATAACTATTACATGCATGGTTTTTAATATGTTATTTCTATCAATGTTTGCTGATTTTTAATTTTCAACAACCTTTCACAATCTAAACTTTTTAAAAGATTGTATTGCTTCTTTAATGCCCATGTTAATGTGGTCACTTTCTTTATGGTCTTTGTAGGGAAGAAATGCTTGGGAAAATGCTAAATACTTTACTGCTTACCATTACTTCTTACTGTAATTAGAATCATTGATCTTTTATTTAAAGGGGTTGTCTATGTTAAATACAAACTCGAACAACCGCTGCACATGGTATAAAATAACAAATTAATGGATATTCACCTGTTTTCTTACCTGTTTCTTCAAGTGCTGCAACCTGGTCCTCCCAATGCTGATATCATGTTCTTGGCTGCAGTGGGGATGTTCCACTGTTTCATGCACAGGTCACCACTGCAGCCAATTGTTGGCTTCTTCCGATCATGCGGCATCTCTGCTAAGGCCAGTGGCTGACTGAGGCTGTGACCTCTGTGCACAGAACATCACCACTGCTGCCAGAAAAACAAAGAGCAGTGGTGAGGCACAAGAGTGCATCACATGAAATAGCAAAGGAGAAAACAGTTAAGTATATATGAATTTGTTGTTTTAGGCAGCTTGCAGGAGTTTCTTGAGTTTTTATTTAACTAGAACAACCACTTTAAAGATAAATTAAATAAATATCACCTTCTTTTTGTCTTTAAAAATCTGAATTACATTCTATATGTTTTGCGGAGTTAGTGTTCTACTGACTTCAGTTCAGGCCCCCAGCAGGAAGCACCACTGATGTTCTCCGTATTGTAAACACTGCAATTATTCTAGTTCTATGTATCTTCCCATAGAAAAATCTGATATTTCTACGAATTTCTGAGTTCTCATGTGAGTGTCTTGTTGTATTAGTAATCTGAGGCTGTGGATTGATTTTCGTTTAGTTTTCGATTCTTTGAATTTTTAAAATATGTCTGAATGTTCTGAATGGATTCTACCCAAATCAAAAGTGCTCCGAATAGCCTATAACACTCTGAGGTCTTCTAGGATATTTTTTTTCTGTCTTGTTCTTCTTTCTCTCTTTTTTTAAAATTTTTCTCTCTTCCTCCTCCCTTTTATGCTATTGCATGCAATGACACCAATAGCAAATAATGTCAGAGTGAAAGTGAAATATATAGCTACGATGTGTGAATGAATTGTTGACAGTTTTAACAAACAGACTGTTTAAAAGGACACTGCACTGTCATATTTGTTATACTTTTTAAAATGAAAAAAACTTTTGAAAAATCGTCCTTTATTGGGGCAAATTGTGTTTAAACATGCATGATGTTAGCATGATGTTCTCAGCACGCATTCCAAAAATGATGCCTTAATGGGGGCAGATGCCTGCCTGTGTTTATACACACACAAGTGTTTGTGTGTCAGAAGAAAGAATGGCTTGTTCTGAATGAGCCAGAAAAAAAAAAAATCTGTTTTATTTGGAAGTAACATCAATATAGTGTGGATGTGGAAAGAGTAGGGTAATAGTTGTATGTGGCCACAATAGTAGCAGTAGCAGCAGGGCATGGAACAGACAAGGTAGTAGAATAGATATGTCTGCGGATGAGAAGGCATAATAATAGAAGTTGTAGTGTCGGCTGGTTAGGCCTAATGGTAGTGGTAGTAGCGGGAATAGTGGCTGTGGTAGTTGCAGCAGCCATACAATAAGGAACAGGATAGCAACAGTGACATGATGGGGCTAGTGATAAATAACCACAGTCAGCAACGGCAGTTTTGTTGATTGGCCTCAGTAGGAGGCATGTGAAGAACCTCACAAATCCATGCCTTATTTATTTTGACAGAATGTGATTTTTGTACATTGATACTGAATATGTTTCTTAGTGACATTGCCACTTTCAGATAGTACAGCAAGAGCAGCAAAAAACACAGCATGTGTTGGGGAAATACCACTATGATATTGCTATGTTTGGTGTATTCCAGCAAAAGAAGTATTGTTGGCAATTGTTGGCAGGAACAGGGCTAAACACTCTGTTTTTCCTCTCTTGTTGTGTGTGGGCTGGTCCTACTTCTTTCCAGATGGGTGATTTCAAGTGCAGACTGCATAGAGGAAGGAAGCAGGTGCTTGAGCTCCTACTCAAATAGCCTGGTACAATTATCCTACAAGACCCTTACTCCAGGGAGACTGCCAAAGTGTAGATATAGTTTTCCCAAAAGCTACACAAGATAAAGTCATCAGAGTAACCAGCAAGATTTAGCTTTACAGACCCTGCTGCAATGAGGGAAAATAGGTCAGATACTCAACACCTAGAATACCCACCAGGCCATATTATTTGTGGACTCAAATATCCATATGTGCCTACAAGTGCCATTTAATTACAAGCAAATCAGTCACCATGTCTCATCATTCGGTGCCAGAAACTGCACTTTGTGCTTAATGCTACTGGATATACCACAAGATATATTTTGCACTAAATAAAGAGAGAATGTAAAACTTTTACAGTTGTGATTGTAAAAGTTCAAGTCTGATTGTTCAAGCCACCTTTCCACTGAATCAATCCCCAGGGAGCAATGGCCTGAGGGGATAAACCATGACACAACATCTCATCAGGGCCACTACCATTCTTGTCCTTCTCACCGGCTCCTCAGGGGCTGGCTGCAGAATTTTTACAGACACCTGGCAAAGTCCAGAAGAAGCGATGTGAGACGCCAAAATGTACCGAGTCCAGCAGATGACATAGAGAAGAATTACATTTTGGGAAAGGCGTGGAACTGAACCACTATGCACACCTAGCCATAAATATGACTTATGGCATAAGAATTCAATTTTAGAGAAGAATTACATTTTTGGTGAAGATAAGGAACTGCATCACAAATACAAAGAAAAAGTGATACAGAATCAACTTCACCGACAGCAACATAGGCAGGTGACAGTTTAACTTGCTAAGAACTGGATTGCTGAGTGCATAGAATTGTTTTTTGGCCACACATTCAATTATTGATGGCTGAAGACAGAGGAGGAGATGGAGAAGGAAAAAGAAACTGATGAGAACAATGACACGGATACTTTACTGGTTTACTGGCTGCCCCAAAGCAGACCTGGAGAAGGAGGGCAGACTTGTTCCAATTGCTGGCCAGTTCTATTTTTACTTTGGATCTGGCGATACTGCCTCATATGTATAGAACTGCACAACATTTTGAAAATAAGACAATTTTTACAGATAGCTGGCCAGAGGTAGTAATTATATAGAACAGAATCAAATTTGTGAAGGCGTGAAAGGGTGTCACATTTACCAATACTCAGTGGTACCGCAGCAACTACACCACCAGCAACTTGGTCAGATAGGAGTTTAGCATACATAGAAGCTGATTGCTGGTACATTCCATTATGGATGTCTCATGATGAAGCTCAGAAGGAGGAGTCTGAAGGCAGGAGAAAAAGCAGCTGATCATGATGACAAGGACAATTTACTGCTTGGGGATATGTGCTGGATACCACAAAGACCAAGAGAAGGAGAACAGACTTGTTCTGAGTAAGAATGCTGGCCAGTTCCATTTTCCAGCAGGATCCAGTGATGCTGCCTCATGTGTTACAATAGAGTCCTGATACCTATATTTGTGTTTGTACACCCTTGGCTTATTTAAATCCTGCAGATCTTGCATGCAGCAGTGGTTTTATATTCCGGCCTTGTGATGAAAAAACACCATATGGGAGATACTGTGCTCGAGGCAGCCGAGCATTGCTTAGGTCTGGGACATTTCAAGCCTGTACCCACAGCATCACCAGTTCTTGAGCTGAAAACAATAGAATCCGATCTGGCCTTTCCAGTTCTTTTAGAACAGGGGTGCACAACCTGCAGCCCGGGGGCCACATGCGACCCTTGATACCATTCTGTGCGGCCCCCAACCATATGGTACCAGACATGTATGTCTATGTCTTGTGGATGCTCCCATGTATCTTTCATGTATTTCTCCCATTAGATGGGAGTCCTGGAACTGGAACTAGACATTAATCGTATTATACAGTGTGTTCAATATACCATAAATACAGTATTTTAGTTGTTAATTCCCCTTTAAATTATAATTTCGACCCTGGTCGTTGGTTCGGTCTGGCAATGTGGCTCTCAACTGGCAATGTGGCTCCCAGGAAACGTTGTGCACCCCTGTTTTAGAAGTTTTGGCTATACATTGACTCCATTCTTTATTCACAGCAGCCACAATACTTGTCCCCTGATGCCTCCTCAGCACCCCGATCCATAAAATATTCAATAGTGAATATCAAAACTTCAGATTTGTTTGGCAGCATAATCTTTGGGAACTTCATACAGAATCTGGTTGGTTCAGAGTCAATTTGCTCATCTCTACTTTTGTCTAAAAGAATGGGCAAAAATCCTACTGTCTACATGTGCTAAGCTAACAGTAGTCTGCATCTAGAGACTGTAATTGCATCTGTAATTGCAGCAAAAGGTGTCTCCACAAAGTATTGACTTTAAAGTGGTTAATACTTATGCACAATAAAGTTCTATGCATTTTGTCTTAATTATTGTTTGTATCACGGCAAAAAAATACTTTCCACCTTCAAACTGGTAGTTGTGTTGTGAAATGGTATAACCCCCCAAAAAAAAATCCATTTTAATATTAGGTTGCAATACAAGAAAACTGTGGAAACCCTAACAGGGAAGGAATACTTTTGAAAGCACTGTGTAAAAACCTCAGGTTACTATGCTAATAAAAAACAAACAAATAAACAGAAAACCTCAACTATAATTAATTGCTGAGTAAATAAAATTCATGTGAATTTACTTGAATGTTTGAAAGAGCAATCAGCTAATATGTAATGCAGATAAACAGTAATATATTTTTTTTCGTGAAGTTTAAACAATTTACACAATCTGGAAAATATTTCTATAGTTTTGCAGATAACCTGGATGATATAAAGGTTTATGTAAAGGCACTTATTTTAATTACTTGCCAATTATTTGATGACAATATATGTCAGAATAGTCAGCATGGTTAAAATGTTTTTTTCATTCACTTCGTGTACATGCTTTTATATACATTTCCATATATTTTCATTTTTCTTCCTTCAGATCAAAGCCAAGTAGCTTGAACCAGACAATTGAAGCAAAGAAATGCACAAATTGTGTAATCCATTAGGCTCACATAAAGATTCAGAGTGAGGTTAACTAACCAAAGTGGCAGAATTTTGTCATGAATTGCATTGAGTAAGTGAAATGCATGGTATTTGCCAGTTTATTATGTCTTTTAGAGCTCTGTCTTAAATTCCTGACAAAGATGCATTTCTGTAAAATGCATGAAAAAAAAAGAACATTTTAAAACACCAGCACATTTCTTAAGCTTCTGAAATACACAAGCACATTTAGGCTACAGCTACACAGCGATTTAGGATGCAACACGTGTCGCATGCCCAAGTATTACAGTGTAGCAGGGCAGCCATATGAATTAATGGGGTCTCAGCAGGGTCGGACTGGCCCACCAGCGCACCAGAGGGTCCTCCGATGGGCCGAAGCTCTTATAATAATGGACCCCAAATGAAACAGAGTCCTAAAGGTCCTACATACACAAAGAATCAGAATCATTTCCTCTGATGGGCTCACAGAATCATTTCCTTTGGTGGGCCCAAGGGACTTCAGTACGACACAGAATCGCGTCATATCTCGCATGTTTGTTGTGACACGTGAATCACAAAACTCCTGCACTGAAATACTTGTGACATGTGACAAGTGTCTCACCCAAAATCACAGTTTAGGCATATTTTTAGAATTGAAATGTTGCTTGTCTATTTGAATTTCTTTGAAAAATAATTGTGTAGGATGCAGTTGCCACTAGTTTTCTTTTGAGGATGACAGTATGCTGTTGTG
Source organism: Bufotes viridis (assembly GCA_033119425.1). Classification (NCBI taxonomy): domain Eukaryota; kingdom Metazoa; phylum Chordata; class Amphibia; order Anura; family Bufonidae; genus Bufotes; species Bufotes viridis. Next base: position 44,059,905 of record CM065591.1, on the reverse strand, counting down.
GGATTTTTTTTTAGAACATTTCCCTTCCTTTGAGCCATTGCAGTTCCACTAAATTTTCCAAACATTGGTTTGATTTTTATATATCATGTAACAAAAGGGATTCATACTTTTTAAAATCTATGATAAACTCCATGAAAGGTAATTTATCTTGGTGCGAATTTTTGATTTTAGTTTTTCTTTAGTCTGCATTGGTATAATTTATGCCACATTTTTAAAATGTTGCACCATGCTAGATAAATTTAGCACATCTTTAAACATGACCCTTATGTCTAGAAAGGTTAATCCAGTTAGCCGAATTAGAGTAACATCACACTGCTTGTTGAGCCTTCTTTAAAAGTCACAGCTAATAAATCAGGATTGAAGATAATTACATAACTAATAATACCCATTTTCCTAACCATTTTGTAAAACTGGCAAAAGCAGTGAGCAATGGAGAAAAGTCAAACAATTGTGTACATAAATGGAAGTTACCTATATTTGTGACTTTTTGACAACATAGTTCTGATCCAAACAGCACGATAAATTATGCCATAATATTTTTTGTTTTTTTAACACTTAGTGAGACCAGCCTTAGATGTCTTTTGGGCATACAGCAACTATAGTTTTGAAAATTGACTGGAAAATATTTCCTTAAAATGCAGCAAATGTCTAAATAAAGTGCACCTTTTTTACGAGGTTTATATGTGCATCAACCAAAAGGTGATATAAGGAAAAGAAAAGAGACTTGTACCAAATTTATTAAATGCTGCACCATGTTTGATAAATTTAATACTTGCACTTCTATCATAGATATTGTTGCTCCCCTTTCTATGCCACCTCTGTACTGTATTTTTGTGAGTTATTGATAAATCTGACTTGGGTATATATATATATATATATATATATATATATAAATATTTACAGCATCTCACAAAAGTAAGTACGCCCCTCACATTTGTGTAAATATTTTATTATATCTTTTCATGAGACAACACTGAAGATATGACACTGTAATACAATGTAAAGCAGTCAGTGTACAGATTGTATAACAGTCTACATTTGGTGTACCCTTAAAATAACAAAAGTGAGTACCCCCTGTAAGTTAAAATGGTCAAATTGTGCTCAAAGTGTCAATATTTTATATGGCTACCATTTTTTGCAGCACTGCCTTAACTCTCTGGAGCATGGAGTTCGCTATAGCTTCATAGGTTGCCACTGGAATCCTCTTCCACTGCTCCATGACGACATTGGATTATTTACAAATATATATATTTATTTAGTGAACATCCATATGATCGGGGTTACATGCACTGCTGCAACCAACGACCTGTCTCAGCAATGGTGACAGGATATCCTGAATGATTTATGTAAACATGCAAAATGTTAGCAAACATGAGGCCCAAAAGTCCTATTTTGTGGCATTTTAAAACCAGAATTCTGGTATACAGAACTTGATAAAGTTCACACTGCCTAAATGTTACAAGAGGATTTTAATGGTGGGAAAACAACATATCCTGTTTTAGTGTTTGCATTTGATAGATTGGATTTGGAATAATGAACTTTTGGCAAAGTTTTCTAAATTAGACAAAGTGGACACTCATGAAATTGACTGCTAACCCATAAAATGCATGAAATCTCTTCAGCAAATGCAGAAATTAATATTGAGGTGACATTTTTATATCAGGCAAATAAACTTTATTTAATAAAAAGTGATATTCACTCAAGGGAAATTAAATTGTAACGTATAACTATATTCCCTATAGTAATCTTTCATATGTCTCCTCAAATAAGTTCAGCAAATAAATGTTCAGATCAATTATCAAGATAGATTAATCCTCTACATTTTATGATCTCTTGTTTAATTCAAAGTTTAAAATTTAGCCTCAAACAAAATAAGGAATAATCTTATTTAACTCTAAATATTTATATTTATGTATTTGTAAAACAAATTAACTCATTTTTTTAAATGATTTACTTGGTGATTTCAGAAAAGAAAGGATTTGTAATTAACATAAAGATTTTGTTGGAATGCAAAGTCTTTGAGACTTCTTTCCATAGGAATAAACCACAAGGCTAAAATACTGTGTTGCCATTATTAGATTCTATAAAGTTGTGCTGAATCATACTTGAATTTGCATGTATGTATATGTAACCCATCAGCCATAGCATTAAAACCATCAAAAGTTCTGGCCAGTCATGACATGATCTCCACAAGACCCATGTCACGCTTCGTGTGGGAGTGAAACACCACACCGAGAATAGGAGGGAATTGGGATACAGGGAATGAGGAGTGAGGACTAGGGAAGGAAGATAGACACCTCCTAGTGAAAACCCTAACCAAAATCCTGACTGACTACCAGTATAAACAGACCCCAAAGGTAGGTGAGTTCATACACAGGAATACCTATAGTCCTATCTAACCCTATAGAACCCTGTTACTAATGGCGGGGATGAGACTACCTGTTCCTCCAAAAGGAAGGACGAAAAGGAGTCTACTTCAGGCCTAAAACAAACAATAGGGAAATACAACACACAGAACCCAAACAAAATACAAAAGGGAAAGGAAAAACTTAACTTCAAAGAGGCTTTGGAAGCACCAGAAACTCAGCCGAAATCCAACCACAAACAATCAACAGGCACATAAGCTATAAACCACACAGCATGGGAGAAGCAACTATAAATAAGGAAGGTTAAAAGACCACATCAGTAACACCTGGAGGAAAGGGGTGTGGCCATTACCATAAACAACACAGACGCCTATTGATCCACAAGGAAAACCTGTCAGATCAAGTTAAATTATCAGTGCCACATCTTCTGTGTAAAGTGTGCGCAGCCCTAAAATATCAGGGACATCCAGTGTATTTTTTCCGTAGACAGTGTCCGCTGTGGACAGTTAAATTATCCCAGCCACATCTCCTGTGTAAAGTATGCGTATCCCTAAAATATCAGTGACATCTAGTGTACTTTTTCCATAGACGGTGTCTGCTGCGGACAGTTAAATTATCCGTGCCACATCTTTTGTGTAAAGTGTGCGCATCCAAAAATATCAGTGACATCCAGTGAAATTCTTCTGTAGATCATGTTCACTGCAGACAGTGACATTAGCACATCTGCAGTGTACCATGTGCACTGAAAAAATTTATCAGTGACATACAGTGTAATTTTTCAATAGACGGTGTCCTCTTCTGACAGTGACATTACCAAGGAAATATCTCCAGTGTAATGTGTGCGTTTAACAAATGTATCAGTGACATACAGTCTACTTTTTTAATAGATGTTGTCCTCTTCTGACAGTGACATTACCAGGGGACCTCTCCAGTGTAACGTGTGCGCATAAATTTTTTATCTGTGACATACAGTGCACTATTTCCGTAGACGCTGCGAACAGTGACAATACCTGTGGTACCTCTCCAATATATCGCTTCCTCATCGCAAATATCTGTGACATTCCCTGTAATTTTTTATTAGCAGCTGGTGACAGCATTGACATTATTTGTGGGATATCTCCAGTGTAACGTGTGCGTTTAAAAAATGTATCTGTTACATACAGTGTACTTTTATAATAGACGGTGTTACGTTCTGCTGGCAAATCCCCTGTCAAAGGCGCAGGCCCTGATGCCTCCCGTCCTGCACCTGGACCTTCGCAAGCACCATCAGCGACCATATCCACTTCCCTGTCCCAGCACAATGTCCAAATGTCCTTACCCCAGACATTTGAGCGCAAGCACAAATACCCGGCCATAGCACTAAATACGCAGCTTTCCAAATTACTGGCCCTGGAAATGTTGCCATTTAGTCTTGTGGACACTAAGGCCTTCTGCAGCCTGATGTTGGCTGCTGTCCCGCATTACGCAGTCCCCTGCCACCACTATTTTTCAAGGTGTGCCATGCCCACCTTACACCAACATCTGTCCCGTAACATAACATGTGCCCTGACCAACACAGTTAAAGGATTTAATCGGGCCCTCATTTCAATAACAGGTCCTCTTAAATGTCCTGTTTTGTTATTTATCGTCACTTCCTCCCCGAGTCGGGAGTGGGTAATTGGCGCGCCTGCTGCCTTCCTTGGATGTGGTAGCCGTTTCTCAGGCTCTCTCTCTCCGGAATCAAACCCTTATTCCCCGTTATCCGTGGTCACCATGGTAATGTTATAATATATATTCTCAGGTCACTTCTGCAGTTATTTCTGGTAAAAGCGTATAGAGGCGTATTTCAGTAAAAAAAGAAAAATACATACGCACTGCACCGTTTCAGTTATTTCTGGTGAAAGCGTATAGTGGCCTATTTTAGTCCAACAAGAAATATATATTCTCAGGTCACTTCTGTAGTTTTTTCTGGTGAAAGCGTATAGGGGCGTATTTCAGTAATACAAGAAAAATATATTCTCAGTTCATTGTTGCATATTCACGTTATATCTGGTAAAGCCTGACGTATTGCAGTAGAAAAAAATATATACATTCGCCATTCGCTGCTGCACTTACCGTATTTTTTTCCCCATAAGATGCACTTTTTTCCCACCAAAAATGTGGGGAAAATGCCCCTGCATCTTGTGTGGCGAATGCGATGTGCAGGGGGGAGGGACTGGGAGGAGGGGCTGGTGTCCGGCAATTGAGGCGGGGCCAGGGACATTCACTGTACTCTGGCCCCGCCGCTCAAAATCTGCAGTATAGTAATATAAAATCTCTCATTTAATTCATGTTAACTAAAGATGCGCCCTCACTTGTAATATCTACTCACTAACAGCGCCTGTAGTACGCAGGCAGGCTGGGCGGGCGGGCGGCAGCGTAACTCACTGATGTCAAGGGCCTGCGCCGCCTACTTTATGAATGAAGCATGCCCGGCCTGACTGCATTCTACATGAGCTGTTAGTGAGTAGATATTACAAGTGAGGGTGCATCTTTAGTTAATATGAATTGAATGAGAGATTTTATATTACTATACTGCATATATCTGGATGGCACTGTTATGGGGTGGGGGGGGAGGATCTGTGGATGGCACTTTTATGGGAGACATCTCTGGATGGCATTATTATGGGATGGGAGATCTGTGGATGGCACTGTTATGGGGGATATCTGTGGATGGCACTGTTATGGGGTGGGGGTCTGTGGATGGCAGTGTTATGGGGTGGGGGGGGTCTGTGGATGACACATATATAACAGTGTCAACCACAGATCCCCCCTATAATGGTGCCATCCACACATCCCCCCATAATAGTGCCATCCACAGATCCACCTCATAACAGTGTCATCCACAGATCCCCCATAACAGTGTGTCCTGCACATATCCCCCATAACAGTGTCATCCACAGATCCCCCATAACATGTGTACTCTACAGATCCTCATAACAGTGCATCCTCCACAGATCCCCCATAACAGTGTGTCCTCCACAGATCCCCCCCATAACAGTGCCATCCACAGTTCCCCCCCATAATAGTGCCACCCACAGATCCCCCCATAACAGTGTCATCAACAGATCCCCCATAACAGTGTCATCAACAGATCCCCCATAACAGTGCCACCCACAGATCCCCCATAACAGTGCCATCCACAGATCCCACCCATAACAGTGCAGCATCCACAGATCCCCCATAACAGTGCCATCCACAGACCACCATTAGTTCAAAACCCATCAAAAGCACACCTTTTGGTTAAAATATTTTTTTTCTTACCCAAAAACCTAGGTGCATCTTATGGGCCGGTGCGTTTTATAGGGCAAAAAATACGGTATATCTTGAAAAACCTTTATTGACGTATATCAGTAGAAAAAGAAGTATACATTCGCCATTCGCTGCTGCACTTATAGCTTGAAAAACCTTTATTGACATATAGCAGTAGAAAAATAAAAATATATTCAGAGTTCACTAGTGCAGTTATATGTGGTAAAGCCTTTAGTGGCATATTTCTGTAGAAAAATCTAGATATATTCAGCGTTCAGCGCTGCAGTTATATGAGGGAAAGTCCTTTTTGCGGTATGGACTGAATTAAGTTGTGATGACATTTTTTATTTACGTATCACACACTGCTCACTTACATGACAACACCCATAAGAGCGGCACACCAATATAGGTGAATACAGTGGGGGATGGCGGAGCTAACCTCTATCACCACCAATATAAGACCCGGAGAAACGCCAGGAACCAGGCGTGGAGCAAAACAGCCAAAGGAAAATAATCCAGCTTCCAAAATGGTAGTAGAAATTTGTGATAAACTTTAATCGAGAAGTGCAGAATAAAATCCAGCATGTACATCTACGCCTTTCGGATCATTAAGTCCTGATCCTTACTCATGACAAAGGTATATGCCGAGTGCCAGTCTTAAATAGAAAGTAGGGCAGGCAACTCAGATAGAGATAATTAGCAACAACCACTCCTCCTTACATGCAAATTAAAATACTGAAATGCTAATAAAAGACAAAAAACATTCATGTGCAAGGATCAATAATGTAAAATTAAATCCTGTCTGCGATTAAGTCCCTTTGGAATGCATGTATCCATAGAGAAAATCCAATAGGATTCTCTGTTTAAAAGAGCTCGTCTATGGTCGCCACCTCGCTTAGGACAATTAACCCTCTCCACTGCCTGTACTCTTAAGCCCGTGACATCGCCAGCATGACGTGCCGCGTAATGTGCCCTTATAGCAGATACATTTCTGGATAAAGCAAGAGGTATATCCTATATGTGTCTCCGTATCCTCACTTTGAGATTGTTGGTGGTACGGACTATATATTGTAATTGACACAATGTGCAAGTAATGAAATACATCACAAATGTGGTGTTGCAATTTACATATTGTTTCAAGGTAAATACTTTGTTGTTGGCCGTGGATTGTATGGTTAAACCCGGATATATGAACTCGCAGCACGTACAAATGCTGGATTATTTTCCTTTGGCAATATAGGTGAATACACTATGCATTAAACCTGCACAAAAATGTGAACTAATTCACACCAGCCGACATCTATCTGCGGCTTACTGGACACTACGGGGACTTTTCTGCAGAAACCGCACGAGGACAGCGTCTCGGTCTTCTCTCACTGACCTACTTCCTCCACTAGGTCCTGTTAACTTCAGATCACTCCGCCTCAGGCACCATTGTTTTTTTTAAACTAAAGAAAATAATAAAAATCCTGTACTCCACTGAATTGCTTCAAATGTTGTTTTTATTCAGCGTTAAGTGCTGCACTTTTATGCGGTAAAATCTTTTTTTTATTATTTTGGTGGAAAAAAAACTTGTATTCAGCACTAAGCGCTACATTTATATGCAGTAAAATCATGTTTAAAATATTTTGGTGGAAAAAAATCTTGTATTTAGCATTAAGTGCTGCACTCATATGCAAAAAATCTTTTCTGAATTATTTCGGTGGAAAAAAAACTTGCATTCAGCATTAAATGCTGTACTTATATGTAGAGATGAGCGAACACCTGGATGTTCGGGTTCGAGAGGTTCGGCCGAACTTCCGGAAAATGTCCGGGTTTGTGATCCGAACTCAACCCGAACTTCATCCCGAACCCGAACCCCATAGAAGTCAATGGGGACCCGAACTTTTGGGCACTAAAAAGGCTGTAAAAGACACCCAGAGGGATAATAAACCGCAATAAACGCATTGCGATTACAACTTTGAGCTAATGATCACCATGGGAACGCCTCCTCCAGTAGAATGTACTGTCGGATCTGAGAATTAAGTTGAAATCGCAATGCGATTCTTATATATTTGCTTAATCGCATTGCGATTTAAACTTAGCATTGCTAAATAATTCCATCCATATCGTTAACTTACTGAGTCAGTAAGTTAACGAATATGGATGGAATTATTTAGCAATGCTAAGTTGAAACGGCAATGCGATTAAGCAGATATATAAGAATCGCATTGCGATTTCAACTTAATTCTCACATCCGACAGTACATTCTACTGGAGGAGGCGTTCCCATGGTGATCGGTAGCTCAAAGTTGTAATCGCAATGCGACTAAGCAAATACATAAGAATCGCATTGCGATTTGAACTTTTTAGTACTCAACTTTTAAAATCGTATACCACTTTAAGTTCCAAAGTTGCAATCGCGTTCGAATAGAACTTAAAGGGAACCTGTCACTGGGATTTTATGTACAGAGCTGAGGACATGGGCTGCTAGATGGCCGCTAGCACATCCGCAATATCCAGTCCCCATAGCTCTGTGTGCTTTTATTGTGTAGAAAAAACGATTTGATACATATGCAAATGAACCTGAGATGAGTCCTGTCCCTGACTCATCTCACAGACAGGACTCATCTCAGGTTCATTTGCATATGTATCAAATCGTTTTTTTTACACAATAAAAGCACACAGAGCTATGGGGACTGGATATTGCGGATGTGCTAGAGGCCCTCTAGCAACCCATGTCCTCAGCTCTGTACACAAAATCCCGGTGACAGGTTCCCTTTAAAGCTGTCTCTTAGTCAGTTTTAGTATTGGTGTGCTGTAATAGAAGTTACATTCGTACGCGAATATAACTTAGAGCAATACAGTCAACTTTACACTGTTAGTTTTATTATCGCGATAATACAACTATTCAAGAATCGTGTACGTGCGTCTGTACGTGTGTGCGTTACCTCGGATCGGATCGAGAGAGACGAGAGTGGAGATTGGTGACTGTCCCAGCGATTATGGCGAAAAGTAATTTCTCTAAAGAAGAGCAGGATTTCTTAATAACTGTAAGTAATTGAACTTAGTTAGTGTGTAATGCAGTAATGTGATTTAAACTTATTAATGATTTTTATTAGCCAAGAAGCCTGCAGGCCTTCACTGATCTCATAACTGCCTTACACTGTCACATGTCCTACTGCTTGGTGACATAAACTCATCACAGGCTTTAGCAGACTGCACAACTACATGAGTGATTAGTGAAAGACACTGTTAAAGGGGTGGCAATGTTCAAGTCACTTTTAAAGGGATGACGATGTTCAAGTCACTTTTAAAGGGATGGCGATGTTCAAGTCACTTTTAAAGGGCGGCAATATTCAAGTCACTTTTAAAGGGATCGCAATGTTCAAGTCACTTTTAAACGGATGGCAATGTTCAAGTCACTTTTAAAGGGGCTGCAGTGTTCAAGTCACTTTTAAAGGGGCAGCAATGTTCAAGTCACTTTTAAAGGGATGGCGATGTTCAAGTCAGTTTTAAAGGGATGGCGATGTTCAAGTCACTTTTAAAGGGGCTGCAGTGTTCAAGTCACTTTTAAAGGGGCGGCAATGTTCAAGTCACTTTTAAAGGGATGGCGATGTTCTACTCTTTGACTGTTTTGATATTAAATGTTATTTTTGATGGTTCTTATGACTATGATAACTAATAATTGTATTTTAGAACCGTGGGATTACTTGATTTAATTGTTATCTTGCAGGAAATGTTGGAGAAGAGTACGACCGCAGAAGGTCAAGGGGCGAAAAGCAGGCCATAGTGCGGAGAATTGCTTTCCAGCTGTGGCAGAAGCATGGGTGCACTCATCGGAAGGATGCGATTCTAAAAAAGTGGTCAGATCTGAAGCGCAACAGGATGGATCTGATCACTAAGATCAGAGATAAATCTTTTCCAGGTACAATACTTATTTGCATAACTGAGCAGATAGATAACAATATGTTGGTGAGAGAAATAAGTATTTTAACCCTTTACAATAAATCACTTAGTACAGTGGTGTTGAACTGATGGGAAAGGGTGCTAAAGGTGGCAATATGAGACCTCTTTCTGGGCCACATATGTTTTTTGACTTTACACAGTTGACTTTGGCCCCTGAAGCTTGTCCAAACTCCTCGCACGTCTGGACGAGTGTAGACAACAAGCATCGATCAGGACAATTAGGCCACATGCCCAAATGAAGTCATAGACTCAAATCACTCTTGTTCCCTGGGGAGTGGCCCAACACCCAATAGCAGCAGTGAGTTGAAGCTGAACTTAATCAACGATGCTCAAAGGCAGAGTGCAGGGGGTACCCACAGGTTGCTGAGCCGGCAGGTCAAGGCAGACACTGATGATACTACTCTTGATCTAAGCCAAAAGGAGAAGAAAGATAGGTGTAGTTAATTATTATGCCATCCAGAAACTACCATAGATTAATTTGTGTACCTTTAACTGTAATTTGGCGTTACTTGTTTATCTTGGCATTTTTTAAAAATTTGGTCATCATCATTACAGATGCTCCGCTTCCCAAAGTGAGAGCCAAGCTCTCTAAAAAGAAGAAGGCGGTGGAGGTGGAGACAGACCACTCGGACGAGGAGGAGCAGGAAGAGGCAGGGCCATCAGGCTATCGGGCCCATAGCCCACCTGCTGCAGTGGAGGAGGGTGATGACTCTGAGGAGGCAGAAGAGGAGATGGTCACTACCCCCCGATAAGAAGGTAAATGGATGATGTGGATATTTTTATTTATTCAGTGTCCCAGAAAGCTAATGTTTTAAAGTAATGATTTCCATAACGTATCTAACTGACACATACATTTTTGGAAGTACAATATAACAAGCATGCAATATATAAATTTTTGTAGGAATATATTTTAACAAACTACATTATTTTTTTAAATGAAGAAAATATAATAAAACAGGCAACAAATAAAGTACAACACATAACAGTAATATAAAAAATAAACACTAAAAAGTAATTGATCAACATCAAAACCATTAACGTAACTACTAAGTCAATAACCCAAAACTAAAAGGAACTATTATTAATCCTACCTAAACCAATATATAACAGATTTCAAGAAAAAAATATCATCTGCTTTATGTAACAATTAATGATTGTATTTTAATGTACATTTCCAAATTTTATTTCATTTATTTTACAGCTGACAACATCATGTTAAAAAAAATAAAAACAATGCGAAGGAAGCACCATCTGCGAATGCAGCAGTTCAGGGAGCAGCAAACCAGGAAGATGAGGCAGCTCAAGATGCAGTTCTCCCACCAAATGCGAGCCATGGAGGAGGCTCATCTTAAGGACATCGATGATCTGCTGGAGGAGCAGAGAAAAATTAAAAAATTACCCAAATTTTTTTGGTTATTTATATATTTATGTTAAAAAATAATTCTATTTTGTTAAAGATTATTTTATAAAACTATAATGTTAAATCAAATTTATTGCGTTTTGTTTGATTGGAAACAAAGGGTACAGATAGTGTTGCCCATATTAATAATTATTTTTCATTACTGTAATCTTTCAAGGGTTTCAAGTTCAACTGGTTTATGTGCTAGATCTGGTAAGGTTTCTGATAAGGCTGTAAAACACACCCGGAAAGGGCTAGAGGGCTGCAAAAGGCAGCAAAATGTAGGAAAATCCCCTGCAAACAAATGTAGATAGGGAAATGATGAGTTAACATAAAATAAATAAAAATTAAACAATATTAATTGGAGTGAGGTCCCATAGCACAGAATCAGGCTTCAAGTCACCCACTAATGGAGAAGGTCACTTACTATTATTTCGACCCCAGCACCCAGACAAAGGAGAGAGGTCCCACAGCAGAGAATCTGGCATCATATCAACCACCACAGGAGTAGGCCACCATTTAGTTACTTTGACCCCTTCACCCAGACAGAGGAGAGAGGCCACACAGCACATATTCAGGCATCATATCAACCACCGCAAGAGAAGGACACTTTTAGATACTTTGACCCGTGCACCCAGGAAGAGGAGAGAGGTTCCACAGCAGAGAATCAGGCATAATATCAACCACCACAGGAGAAGCCACCATAAAGTTACTTTGACCCCTTCACCCAAACAGAGGAGAGAGGCCCCACAGCACATATTCAGGCATCATATCAACCACCGCAAGAGAAGGACACTTTTAGATACTTTGACCCCTGCACCCAGGAAGAGGAGAGAGGTCCCACAGCAGAGAATCAGGCATAATATCAACCACCACAGGAGAAGCCACCATAAAGTTACTTTGACCCCTTCACCCAGACAGAGGAGAGAGGCCACACAGCACATATTCAGGCATCATATCAACCACCGCAAGAGAAGGACACTTTTAGATACTTTGACCCCTGCACCCAGGAAGAGGAGAGAGGTCCCACAGCACAAATTCAGGCATCATATCACACACCACAGGAGAAGGCCTCTTTCAGTGACTTAGGCCTTTGGACCCAGACAGAGGAGAGAGGTCAGAGATTAGCTTCATATCCCCCAGCACAGCAGAAGACCGCTTTATTTGACTTAGGCCTCAGCACCCAGACAGAGGACAGAGGTAGCATGGCAGAGGTTATGGCTTTATGTCACCCGATAGTTTAACAGGCCACTTTCATCTAGTTAGGCCCCGGCGCCCAGACAGAGGAGAGTTTCATTCAACTGTGGGTTACATAAAATTTGTATAAAATAAAGAAATGGCCCGTAGTACAACAAGACATGTTTTAGGCAGTTATTAATGACTACTCTGCACAAGGGAGGGACAGGTCCTGTGGGATCCATGCCTGGTTCATCTTTATGAACGTCAGCTTGTCCACATTGGCTGTGGACAGGCGGCTGCGCTTGTCAGTAATGACGCCCCCCCGCCGCGCTGAATACGCGTTCTGATAAAACGCTGGCCGCCGGGCAGGAAAGCACCTCCAAGGCATAACATGCTAACTCTGGCCACGTGGACAATTTTGAAACCCAGAAGTTGAATGGGGCCGAACCGTCCGTCAGTACGTGGAGGGGTGTGCAGACATACTGTTCAACCATGTTAGTGAAATGCTGCCTCCTGCTAACACGTTCCGTATCAGGTGGTGGGGCAGTTAGCTGTGGCGTGGAGACAAAACTTGTCCACATTTCTGCCAAGCTAACCCTGCCCTCAGAGGAGCTGGGCGTGACACTGCTGCGTGGGCGACCTCTAGCTCCTCCTCTGCCTTGGCCTTGGCCTTCCACCTGTTCCCCTGTGACAGTTGGGAATGCTCTCAGGAGCGCGTCTACCAGCGTGCGCTTGTACTCGCGCATCTTCCTATCACGCTCCAGTGCAGGAAGTAAAGTGGGCACATTGTCTTTGTACCGGGGATCCAGCAGGGTGGCCACCCAGTAGTCAGCACACGTTAAAATGTGGGCAACTCTGCTGTCGTTGCGCAGGCACTGCGGCATGTAATCGCTCATGTGTGCCAGGCTCCCCAGAGGTAAGTACAAGCTGTCCTCTGTGGGAGGCGTATCGTCATCGTCCACCGTATCCCCCCAGCTACGCACTAGTGATGGGCCTGAGCTGTGTGGGCTGCCACCCTGCTGTGAACCTGCTCCATCCTCGTCCTCCTCCACCTCCTCCTCGTCCTCCATTAGAGTGCCTTGGCTGGCGACTTGTGAACCTGCCCTCTGCTGCTTCAAAAAACCTCCCTCTGAGCTACTTCTAACAGACTGGCCTGAAAGTCTTAGAAACGAGCCCTCCTCCTCCTCCTCCTCCTCCTCCTCCTCCTCCACCTGGGCCACCTCCTCTTCCATCATTGCCCTAAGCGTTTTCTCTAGGAGACATAGAATTGGTATTGTAACGCTGATAACAGTGTCATCGCCACTGGCCATGTTGGTGGAGTACTCAAAGCAGTGCAGCAGGGCACACAGGTCTCGCATGGAGGCCCAATCATTGGTGGTGAAGTGGTGCCATTCCGCAGTACGACTGACGCGAGCGTGCTGCAGCTGAAACTCGACTATGGCCTGCTGCTGCTCGCACAGTCTCTCCAGCATGTGCAAGGTGGAGTTCCACCGGGTGGGCACGTCGCATATGAGGCGGTGAGCGGGAAGGCCGAAGTTCCGCTGTGGCGCAGACAGGCGAGCAGCGGCAGGATGTGAACGCTGGAAGCGCGCACAGACGGCCCGCACTTTATGCAGCAGCTCTGACATGTTGGGGTAGTGGTGAATGAACCTCTGCACCACCAAATTCAGCACATGCGCCAGGCAAGGGATGTGCGTCAAACCGGCTAGTCCCAGAGCTGCCACGTGATTTCGACCATTATCGCATACCACCAGGCCTGGCTTGAGGCCCACCGGCAGCAACCACTCGTCCGTCTGTTGTTCAATACCCCGCCACAACTCCTGCGTGGTGTGCGGCCTGTCCCCAAAACATAAGAGTTTCAGAATGGCCTGCTGACGTTTACCCCGGGCTGTGCTGAAGTTGGTGGTGAAGGTGTGTGGCTGACAGGAGGAGCTGATGGAAGCAGTGGAGGAGGAAGCCGAGTAGGAGGAGGAGGCTACAGGAGGCAGAGAATGATGCCCTGCGATCCTAGGTGGCGGAAGGACGTGCACCAAGGAACTCTCCGCCTGGGGCCCACCCGCCACTACATTCACCCAGTGTGCAGTTAGTGAGATATAGCGTCCTTGGCCGTGCTTACTGGTCCACGTATCTGTGGTTAGGTGGACCTTGGCACAAATGGCGTTGCGCAGTGCACACTTGATTTTATCAGACACTTGCATGTGCAGGGAAGGCACGGCTGTCTTGGAGAAGTAGTGGCGGCTGGGAACCACATACTGGGGGACAGCCATGGCCATCAGCTGTTTGAAGCTGTCTGTGTCCACCAGCCGGAATGACAGCATTTCAAAGGCCAGTAGTTTAGAAATGCTGGCATTCAGGCCAAGGGCTCGAGGGTGACAAGGTGGGAATTTGCGCTTCCTCTCAAAGGTTTGAGAGATGGAGAGCTGAACGCTGCTGTGTGAAATAGTGGAGACGCTAGGTGACGGTGGCGGTGGTGGTGGTGTCGGTGGCACATCCTCTGTTTGCTGCTCGGCAGGTGGCAACATTCCTCTCGAGGCGGAAGCCGAGGCAGCAGCGGTAGAGGTAGCAGGGGGAGCCTGAGCGTGTTCCTTGTTTTTGAGGTGTGCACTCCACTGCTGTTCATGCTTTGCATGTAGATGCCTGATCATGCAGGTGGTGCTCAGGTTAAGAACGTTAATGCCTCGCCTCAGGGTCTGATGGCACAGCGTGCAAACCACTCTGGTCTTGTCCTCAGCACATTGTATGAAGAAGTGCCATGCCAGGGAACTCCTTGAAGATGCCTTTGGGGTGCTGGGTCCCTGTTGGCGCTGGCCAATAGCAGGCGAACTCTCGGGACGGCGGGTGTTCTGCTTTTGCCCCCTGCTCCCTCTTTGGCTTCGCTGTTGTCTCGTTCTCACCACTGCCTCTTCCTCTGAACTATTTAAGTCAGCGGCACGACCTTCAGTCCTTGTGGGGTCTAAGACCTCATCGTCCTCTGCATCGTCTTCCACCCAGTCTTCCTCCCTGACCTCCTCCTGTTCAGTCTGCACACTGCAATAAGACGCGGCAGTGGGTACCAGTGTTTCGTCATCATCAGAGACTCGGTCACTCTGCTGTGGTGGTATTCCCATGTCCTCATCATCTGGATACATAAGTGGTTGTGCGTCAGTGCATGGAATGTCTTCCACCGCTGGGGAAGGGCTAGGTGGATGCCCCTGGAAAACCGTGGGAGCAGAGTCTTCAAACAGAATAAGAGACTGCTGCATAACTTGAGGCTCAGCCAGTTTCCCTGATATGCATGGGGGTGATGTGACAGACTGATGGGCTTGGTTTTCAGGTGCCACCTGTGCGCTTTCTGCAGAAGACTGGGCGGAAGACAATGTGGTGAACGTGCTGGAAGCACTGTCGGCCACCCAATCGACTAATGCCTGTACCTGCTCAGGCCTTACCATCCTCATAACGGCATTGGGCCCCACCAAATATCGCTGTAAATTCTGCCGGTTACTTGAGGGAGTTGGTTCACTACTTTGTGCGCCTGAGGCCGAACGGCCACATCCTCTGCCAGCAACAGAGACTCCACGGACCACACCACGACCGCGTCCTCGTCCCTTAATAGAATGTTTTCTCATTGTTGCGATTCAACTCGCACCACAATAAAATATATTATTTTTAGCCCCAAAATTCCCACACTGGAAGATATACCGTAATTCCTTTTTCCGGTATTAATTACAAGAAAACTGCTGCAAATTGGACACCAGAATTTTTAAATGCTACTTATGTTAAATGAATTCCCACAGTGGGAGAACTATTTCCTTTTAAAGGAGTAACAACGTGCGGCCTACTATTTCGGGTGTCACCAACACCAGATTGATTAAATTGGCCTTTTGGAACCAAAATGACAACACTGGACACTATAATGCCTTTTTCTGGTATTAATTACAAGAGGACTGCTGCAAATTGGACACCAGAATTTTTTAAATGATACTTATGTTAAATGAATTCCCACAGTGGGAGAACTATTTTCTTTTAAAGGAGTAACAACGTGCGGCCTACTATTTCGGGTGTCACCAACACCAGATTGATTAAATTGGCCTTTTGGAACCAAAATGACAACACTGGACACTATAATGCCTTTTTCTGGTATTAATTACAAGAGGACTGCTGCAAATTGGACACCAGAATTTTTAAATGCTACTTATGTTAAATGAATTCCCACAGTGGGAGAACTATTTCCTTTTCAAAGGAGTAACAACGTGCGGCCTACTATTTCGGGTGTCACCAACACCAGATTGATTAAATTGGCCTTTTGGAACCAAAATGACAACACTGGACACTATAATGCCTTTTCTGGTATTAATTACAAGAGGACTGCTGCAAATTGGACACCAGAATTTTTTAAATGCTACTTATGTTAAATGAATTCCCACAGTGGGAGAACTATTTCCTTTTCAAAGGAGTAACAACGTGCGGCCTACTATTTCGGGTGTCACCAACACCAGATTGATTAAATTGCCCTTTTTGAACCAAAATGACAACACTGGACACTATAATGCCTTTTTCTGGTATTAATTACAAGAGGACTGCTGGTATTTCAGAACACCGGAATTTTTAAAATGCTCGTTTTGGTACATAAATTGCCCACACTGGGAGAATTATTGCCTAAACCTTTTACAGTATTATTTACTGAAGGAGTGCTTCTTCTGGTCTAACACCAGAATTATGTTTGTTACAGGGAAAGATTTTTTTAATTTATATTTCTGGCAAAAAAAAAAAAAATTAATTTCTGGCTGACAGTATTGGACCTGGCTGTAGTGACACTGGCTAGCCTAGCTGGAACAGCACATTCATGGGATTTGCTATCCAAGTGGGTTACTTCCAGTTTCACCACTGATATATTAAATATATTGGCAGTTAGTAGGGGTGACACAAGCACAGCCAAACCCCTGATGTAGTATATCTATGAAAAAATCGACTATTACATGAGATTAATGGACGCTGTCGCAGCTTTTGCTGGCGCACCACAAGTCCCAAAATGGCCGCCGCCTATCAGCCCAGTAACATGTGCCAGAAAATGGTCTGCCCAGCCAGAAAAAAAATTGACTTTGACTGAGCAGCTGAATTGCTGTTGTTCTGTGACACAGGAGTAGATTTTTCAATTCTTTGGAGCTTTTCTTTGGACTCTGTGGCAGCTTGAGCTGGCGCACCACAGGTCCCAAAATGGCCGCCGCCGGTCAGCCCAGTTACATGTGCCGGTAAAAATCGATCTGGCCAGTGTAAAAAAAAATAAACTTTCAGTGAACAGCTCAGCTGAGTTCTTTTGATTCACTGGTGTAGATCTTTCACTTCTTCTCAGTTTTTTTTCCTCGATTATTCCCTGCCTATCTCGCCCTCACAGCAGCTGCATCTATCCCTGTTCTATTCACATCGGGAGTGAGCATGTCCCGACGTGCGCACAAGCTTATAAAGAGGCTGAGTCACATGCTGCACTTGGCCAATCACAGCCTTGCCAATGGCGATGGCATCTTAGGGCAAGTAGTATGATGCATGTTGATTGGCTGCTTTGCAGCCTTTCAAAATGCGCCACAAAAAATGACGAACTACAAAACCGAACCCGAATTTTTATGAAAATGTTCGGGTTCGGGTCGTGTCACGAACACCCCTAAATTCTCAAAATGTGCGCTCAACAACACTAGTGCTATTCGTATCCCACTCTTAAGTTCTAATCGCATTCGATTTTAACTTATGCTTTTTTTTTGACAGGCATCGCATTCTATTTTAACTTACTGCTGATGCCTGGCAAAAAAAAAAATGCATAAGTTAACATCGAATGCGATTAGAACTTAAGAGTGGGATACGAATAGCACTGAGTGCTAGAACAGCACGCAGACGATTATTCAAATTTTGTATTATCGCGATACAAAACCAAACAGTAAAGTTAAAATCGAATGCAATTAGAACGTGTAGTGTGATGCGATTCATTTGAGTTCTAAGAATCGCACTGCGATTTCTGCTTCAGCCGGATTCCGTGCTAATGGGGCGTCTACATCACCATGGGAAAAATGCTAGAATGTACTGTCGGATTTGAGAAGTTGAAATCGCAATGCGATTAAGCAAATATATAAGAATCGCATTGCGATTTCAACGTAATTCAAACATCCGACAGTACATTATACTGGAGGAGGCGTTCCCATGGTGATCGGTAGCTCAAAGTTGTAATCGCAGTGCGATTTCAGCTTTAAGCCTGTACTATTCTGCTATATAGTACTTTCAAAATGCGCCGAGAGAACATGCCGAACTCCGAACCCGAACCCGAACTTTTTTGAAAATGTCCGGGTTCGGGTCCGTGTCACGGACACCCCAAAATTCGGTACGAACCCGAACTATTCTCGAACTGTTCGCTCAACACTACTTATATGCGGTAAATTCTTTTTTGAAATAAGTTGGTGAAAAAAATACTTGTATTCAGCATTAAGCGCTGCACTTATATGCAGTAAAATAATTTTTTTAATATTTTGGTGGAAAAAAATCTTGTATTTAGCATTAAGCGCCGCACTTATGTGCGGTAAAATCTTTTTTGAATTATTTTGGTGGAGAAAAAAATTGTATTCAACATTAAGCGCTGCATTTATATGCGGTAGAATCTTTTTTTCATTATTTCGTTGGACAAAAATCTCGTATTCTGCGTTAAGCGCTGCACTTATATGCGTTAAAATCTTTTTTGAATGATCTTGGTGGAAGGTGTACAGATTTGCACCTCCTCCACTAACTTCCTCATTCCTTCTTTATCATCAGACACACTAACTTTAAATCCCCCCCCCCCCCCTACCAGCTATATATATAAGTGGTGCCACCACCACCAAGGAGCAAATAAAGGTAAATTACACTGCCAGCCTGTTAAAGCGATTTACAGCATGATACCACAATACATCTGATATGACATTTAGCAACAGTTTAAAGTGCCCACATATAGCACATAGTGGGACACTGCATGAAGATGAATCAGGCGTGGATCAGCCAGGATTTACACACATCAATGCCTGATGCATCAGACTAGATCATCAATGGTGCCACATTATCAATTTGACAGAAGAGACAGGTTTCTTTTGGCTAAATGCCTCAGCTACTATTCTGATGCTGTTACCTGCCTGATGCAACACATCTGATGCCGAGTGCACCTTCTTTGCCCCACCATCTTCAGCTAGTACTGGTATTGCCAGCGACCTCCAGAGTATGTCACCTTGCCTCCTGATGCTGCTGACACCTCCAGACCATGTAATTGTGCAACTCTGTGGCCTACTAATGCTGCTGCCACCTCCAGACTATGTCATGGTTCCGCTCTATGGTCTCCTCATGCTGCTGCCACCTCCAGACTCTGTTATTGTGCAAATTTGTGGCCTACTCATGCTGCTGCCACCTCCAGACTATGTCATTGTGCTACTCTGTGGCCTACTCATGCTGCCGCCACCTCCAGACTCTGTCATTGTGCCACTCTGTGGTCTACTCATGCTGCCGCCACCTCCAGACTATGTCATTGTGCCACTCGGTGGCCTCCTCATACTGCTTTCAACTCCAGACCCTGTCATTGGGCCACTCTGTGGATATTTCATGCTGTTTCCACCCTCCCCACTTCATGATTGGTCCACTATTTTGGCTTTCGGTCTAGCTGACATCATCATTTATTTGACACTTTTTCTGATCTGTCAGAAGGCAGTAAAAACAAGACACACAACGGATCCTGTCTGTGTAGCAGCTTTAAGGCCTGTATGGTCCCATCAAAATTGGTTTATAATCTGGTAGCCAAAAGTAGGAGTGGGTAGAAAACACAGAAGACATGCAAATATTACATTCACGTATCATCTCTGTTTTAGATGCACTCCGTTTTTTTTGCCTTCCACAATACTGTGGATTATTGAGCAAATGCTAACCGAGTGAAGGTGGATGCTCCACAGACAGTATTTGTTTTTTCTGGTTAATTGTTCTGACGGATCAGAGAAAGGGGAAAATGAATCAGTGACGTCAACACAAACTTACTACTGACACCGTCCTCCACTCTGTCAGGGGGTTCTACTTGTATATGCGTTTAATATGTGGAATCAGCTGACGAGGGTATAAAAGGAGTGCGTTTCTTCTTGACACTAATATATACTTGTAAGGCTGATTTGATACTTGATTTATTTGGTCAGTTTTGGCCCCATAA
Source organism: Bufotes viridis (assembly GCA_033119425.1). Classification (NCBI taxonomy): domain Eukaryota; kingdom Metazoa; phylum Chordata; class Amphibia; order Anura; family Bufonidae; genus Bufotes; species Bufotes viridis. Next base: position 44,039,571 of record CM065591.1, on the reverse strand, counting down.
CTGCACAAAAAAGTGAAGCATGCAGTGATTCTAAGAGCGACGTCTGTCATCTGCATGTCATACGGACTCACAGTATTATTTCACTACCGAAGCAGACTCCCTATGCGTGTTACTGCAAGGCAGTAGATCTCAAATGTCAGTGGTGGTGAAGGTGACGATGGCGACGTGTCGATGGACGTCACGTGGGTGTCTACAATAGAGGAAGAGAAGGGGAGTTCAGAAGGAGAGATGAAGCAGCAGAGAAGGAAGAGAAGCAGGCAGGGCACAGGAGGCAAAAAGCAGACTGCAAAATGTATTTGGAGCGAGCCATCCACCATGCACGGTCACTTCTTGAGCTTCCAGGATGCTGCAACATGGCTCTGCAGTGTGGTCTTTTTTCTAACTTGTCAGCTGCTGACAATAGTGTTGCTATCTGCAGCCTGTGCTGTCAACACATAAGTCGCGGAAAGCCCAACACTCATCTAGGAATGACTTAAGAAGGCACCTGGCCTCCCATTAGAGAGCCCAGTGGGAGCAACGCCGTCAGAACCCACAAAGCCACACTCCCGGTGCTCCATGTCCTGCCTTTTCTCCTTCTCCTCTCTCCTCCCATTTGTCCTCCACTCCACCATCCACCATTCCATCGTTGGGTTCATCTGGCAGAAGACTTCCGAGGTCTGAATGTTAGAGCATAAAATGTTGATGACGCCGGATAACCCTCTTGCCCAACGGCTGAACGCTGGCTTGTCGGAACTGCTAGCCTGCCAACTACTGCCATATAAACTGGTGGACTCGGAGGTAGAGAAAGAAAGAGCTCCCAAACATGTGAAAAAGATCTCCCAGGGAGATTAGGGAGATTTAGGGAGATTTTTTTCACATGTTTGGGAGCTCTTTCTTTCTCTAGGGCTTAACTAGGGACTCCGGCCGTGTTAGGGACAGGCAACCGGACGGGGTCGCCCCTTTCGGGGCGGGTAGCTCTGTATAGGTAGGTAGGGTGTCTGTTAGTTCCCTTTCCCTTCATCAGGTATCCATAGGGCACTTCACAGCTCCCTGCTACTTCCTCCTGTGCAGAGTCCCTTCTTCCTGTCCATTTTATGTACAAAATTGACAGCAACTAACCGAGACTTTGACTCCATCTACTCACGGTGGCCATTTCATCAGTCCACCTCCTCCTCTCCGATTGACCACATCGAGGATCTGGTGAGCATGTTCCATGTTTATGACTTGGTCACATCACAGTGGTTACGTTGATATGTCACCCATATGTCTTGATGTTTTGCTGGCTATTCGAGCTCTATGAGCCTGGTGATTGGCCAAGGGCCCAATAACTGTGTCTTCACCTTTTTGTGTAGTATTTTTACCTACTACCTGGCGCATACCTTATACTTAAGTATTAAAAGTTACGTTTTAGTTACATAATTCCCCCTCTATCCCCCTCAGGGATCAGTACATTTGTTTAGATATCTGGGTGGAAACAGGCTGGGGACAGCACGTTAACCCCGCCATCTGTGTATTATGTCTTGTGGTGCACCAGCACAAGCTGCCACCAAGTCTAAAAATGCTATTTTTTTTTTTTTTGCTATATCCTACATGAGGGGCTTGGCTGTGCTTATTGTCACCCCTAGAAAATCAGGATACAAATTTCTATATTTTATCGAGGGGTCATATTCAATTGCCAAAATAGCAATCCCCGAAATCTGGTCTTCCAGCTGTGGCTAGCCAAGTGTAATACTGTCTGCTGTCTGGCAAAGGATAGATTTTTTTCTGTGGTGAAAATCTATTGAAATTCAATTCAAAATAGCAATCCCCTAAATCTGGTGTCCCAGCTGTGACTGGACAAGTTTAATAGGGTCCGGCAAAGGATTTATTATTTTCTGGTGTGAAATTCAGTTGCCAAAATGGAAAAACAGTAAATCTGGTGTTTCAGCTGTTTCAGGCCTAGTTTAAATCTGTCCGTAAAAGGGTATATTTTTTTCTGGGGTGAAATTCAATTACCAAAATAGCAATACCCTTAATCTGGTGTTCCAGCTGTGACTGGACAATTTCCCTAGTGTCCGTCAAAGGATAGATTTTGTTCTGTGGTGAAATACAGTTGCAAATATAGAAATACAATAAATCTGGTGTGCCAGCTGTGACTGAACAAGTTTAATAGTATCCGTCAAAGGAAAGATTTTGTTCTGGGGTAAAATTCAATTGCCAAAATAGCAGTACCCTGAATTTGGTGTTCCAGCTGTGACTGGACAATTTCCCTAGTGTCCGTCAAAGTATATATTTTTTTCTGGGGTGAAAGTCAGTAGCAAAAATTGAAATACAGTAAATCTGGTGTTCCAGCTGTGACTGAACAAGTTTAATAGTATCCCTCAAAGGAAAGATTTTGTTCTGGGGTGAAATTCAATTGCCAAAATAGCAATACCCTGAATCTGGTGTTTCAGCTGTGACTGGACAATTTCCTAGTGTCCATCAAAGGATAGATTTTGTTCTGTGGTGAAATACACTTGCAAAAATAGAAAAACAGTAAATCTGGTGTTCCAGCTGTGACTGGACAAGTTTCATAGTGTCCGTCAAAGGATGTATTTTTTTCTGGGGTGAAAATACAGTTGCAGAAATAAAAATACAGTAAATCTGGGGTTTCAGCTGTGGCTGGACAAGTGTAGTAGTGTCGTCAAATAATAGCTTTTGTTCTGGGGTGAAATTCAATTGCCAAAATAGCAATACCGTCAATCATTGGTTTCAACTGTGGCTGGACAAGTTTAATACTGCCCAGAAAAGTATAGATTTTAAATTGTTGGGTGAAATATTACCATTTTTGCCAGGTACAATCCCCTGCACTGCATAACTGACAGGGAACTTACAATTGGTGGTTACATTCTTGCATGAAATGAAGCCTTTTTGGGCTGTGAAGCCAAAGGTAGTCTCCAATAACTGTTTTTTTATTTTTTATTTTACAACAATGGTTGGGTGAGGGAATTAAGGACGGCACATTGTCCTTGTAATGGGGATGCAGCAGGGTGGCCATTCAGTAAGCAGCACAAGTTAGAATGTGGCAGTAACTGAGCGGTCGTTGCGCAGGCACTGCAGCATGTTGTCGCTCATGTCTGCCAGGCTGCCCAGAGGCAAGGACAAGCTATCCTCTTTGAGGGAGGTATATCGTCTGTGTCCTCTGTATCCCCCAGCATTCCTCCTACTCCTCCTCATCCTCCAGAACTGTGACCTGGCTGGACAATTGTGTTCCAGGCCAGGGCCTATGTTGGTGCAGGAACCCACCCTATGAGCCACTTGTAATTGGCTGGCTTTAAGTTAAGGCGTGTATATAGTTTTGTTTGTTTATATAGTTACTTTGGCTGCATTATAGTTATTTTAATATGTTTTTAAGTACATTTGTAAATAGTTTGTTAATGGTTTGAGTGACAGGGGGGGGGGGGGTGTTGAGTGTGTAGGGTGTGAGGCTGTTTGGGTTAATTTTCCATCCGCTTTCAATACTGTCTATACTGCCACTGTATATATTTTCATTGTATAATGCTGTTGAGGGGGCCCTGACAAGGTCTTTTAGTTCTCCTCCTTCTCCTCCTGGATGGGCACCTTATAGGTCAGGGACCCAAAACAGTAGCTTCCCATGCTTTCCTGCAGCTACGCCCCTGGGCAAACCCATCAGTCAGTACGTGTAATCCTCCACCATGTTGCTAAAATGCTGCCTCCTGCTAACACGTTCCGTGGCGTGATGACAAAGCTTTCCCACATTTCGCCAATGCTAACCCAGCCTTCTGAGGTGCTGATGGTGACCCAGCTGCCCGTGAGCTGGCTTGGGTGCCACCCTGCTGAGAACACGGTTCCTCCTACTCCTCCTCATCTTACTTATCCTCCTCATCCTCCAGAACTGTGCCCTGGCTAGACAATTAAGTTAAGGATAAGGCTTGTATATAGTTTTGTATCTTTGTATGGTTAGTTCCGCTGCATTATAGTTATTTTAATATGTTTTTAAGTAAATTTGTAAATAGTTTGTTAATGGTTTGAGTGAAAGGGGGGGTGGGGGTGTTGTGTGTGTTCGATTAACTGAATTGATTTTCACTTTCTGGTGTTTAGGAATTTCTGCACCAAATTCAGCACATGTGGCAGGCAGGGGATGTGCGTCAACCGGCTAGGCCCAGACCTGCTATTACATTTTGCCCCTTTAGCGCACAATACCAGGCCGGGCTGAAGGCTCAATGGCACCAACCAATCATCCGTCTGTTATTCCATGCCTGTCCACAGCTCCTGCGCGTTGTGGGGTTTTTCCCACATACACAAGTTTTAAAGATAGAAACATAGAATGTGTCGGCAGATAAGAACCATTTGGCTCATCTAGTCTGCCCAATATGCTGAATACTATGAATAGCCCCAGGCCCTATCTTATATGAAGGATGGCCTTATGCCCATCCCATGCATGCTTAACCCCTTCACGCCCCATGACGTGTATACCCGTCATGGAGCAGTGCTACTTCGCGCTCCATGACGGGTATACACGTCATGGCTGGAAACTGCCACCATTTTTTCAGAGTTAAATTAGGAGTGGGGAAAATTGCTGTTACGGACATCTTACCATCATATCAAGCCGGAGCAGGACCTGTGGGAGCCCGCCCAGGTCGACGATCGCTGTGATTGGTCCATGAAGTCACATGGACCAATCACTGATAGTTTTATTGGCAGCGCAGGCAGGGAGGTGGGGCTGCAACGGAGCGCAGGCTGGTGAGCTGTGTCGGAGACTGCAGCAGCGCTCCGATACACACAGCCAGGGGACCGATCAGAGTGGCAGGGCATCAGGGATCGCTGCTGTCATTGCGCTTTGACAGCAATCCCAGATGCCGATAGGTATGTCAACCTGTCACCATGTAGGTGACAGAGCTGTGATTGGCAGCTGTCACAGACAGCTACCAATCACAGTTAGCCAACCTAGAACCAATCAAGATGGTCCTAAGTTGGCCAATCAGGAGACAGGAGTTTGGCTAGGTGTCTTCACTCCCTCTGATCACCTCAGTTCTGTCATAGAGGTGATCAGAGAGAGTTATTGTCGCTGAGAGCTCCTGTCAGTGTTGCACCAAACACCCACATCCACCTACTTTCCATTGAACCCCATCCTGCTGCCATATATTTTTTTTCTTCAGACCAAATTTTTTTTTTTTACCAAAATATATATATTTAGTGTCTTTTAGTTTTATATTTTTAGTAGCGGAATTTTATTCCCCCATCATCCTCACTCATCATCCAGCACCCTGACCCAGTGAGCCCCAGTAAACCCAGTGCTCCTGCCAGTCACACAAAAACTACATATCCCCCTTCAATCTACTGACCCAGTGAGCCCTATCTTGCTCCATTTTATAAAAATATTTTGGTTAGTACCATTTTGAAAAAAAAAGAAAAAAAAACTGTCATCTTCTACACTCCTGGACTGTTAGGTCTTTTAAAAATTCAAATATGGCACATCAGAGGCGTTTTACTGCAGAGCAGGTGTTCGCTATGATTTGTTCAGACACTGAGTCTGCAAGTGAAGGCGAAATGAATTTTATTGCATCATCATCATCTTCAGATGAATCTTATGAACCCCCAAGAAGGCGCCAAAGGGTTGATGATCAGTCATTAACGCAATCAAGTGCACCTATTTGGGCACCCCCAGACAACTATGTGGCCCAGGTACCCGACTTTACAGCTGATGTGGGTACACATGTTAATACAACAGGGTTTAGAGAACTTGATTTTTTCAAGCTTTTCTTTACCGATGATTTAATTTTATTGATGGTTGTGCAAACCAATTTGTACGCAAACCAATTTATTGCAATGAATCCTACAACATTTCATGCCCGGAAATGGACCCCTACCAATACTAGGGAGATGTGTACATTTTGGGGCCTTGTATTAAGTATGGGCCTGGTAAAAAAAACCATCTATAAGAGCATACTGGAGTACCAACGTACTTTACTACTCCCCAATGTACAGTGCAGCAATGTCTAGAGGGAGATTTGAAGCCATCATGAGATTTATACACTACAATAATAATACCAGGTGCCCACCCCAGGATGATGCCAATTTTGATAGATTGTATAAATTAAGGCCCATAATCACCCATTTCAACTCTAGGTTTGCAGAAATATATACCCCTGAAAAACACATTGTTGTTGACGAATCCCTAGTGAACTTCAAAGGAAGGCTGCATTTTCGACAGTACTTGCCTAACAAGAGGGCAAGATACGGCATCAAAATGTATAAATTGTTTGAAAGTGAAACTGGCTACACGCATCGCTTCAAAATATACGAGGGGAAGGATTCTAAAATAGAACCCCCAGAATGCCCCCCTACCCTTGGAATAAGCGGAAAAATTGTATGGGATTTGGTTCACCCATTGCTGGATCAAGGATACCACCTATACCTTGACAACTTTTATTCCAATATATCACTTTTTAAGTGCCTTGCTAACAGAAGTACCGTGGCATGTGGCACAATAAGAAAGAACCAAAAAGGCCTCCCAAAAACGCTGCTGGGGCAAATGCTCAGAGTGGGAGAGAGCAGAGCACTTTGTTCCGAAAATTTATTGTGCGTTAAATTTAAAGACAAAAGAGATGTACTTATGTTAAGCACAATACATAGTGACATCAGCACCTTGGTAACTGTTAGAGGTACTAGCACTGAAACCCCTAAACCAGTGTGCATTCAAGAATATAACAAATTTATGGGTGGGGTAGACCTGTCAGACCAGGTACTCAAACCCTACAGTGCCATCCGAAAATCCAAGATATGGTATAAAAACTTGTGGTGCACCTTACACAGGTTGCATTATATAATGCATTTGTAGTTTACAGAAATGCAGCCCAAGAGGGAACTTTTCTTGAATTTCAAGAAAATGTAATAAAGGCCCTCATATTTGGTGACCAGGAGGAGGCAGGCCCCAGTACCACATCTGCATGTGATGCAACAAGGATAGTGCCAGGACAGCACTTCCCCAGTGAAATTTCTCCCACGGCAAAAAAGAGCAAGCCGCTAAAACGTTGCCGTGTGTGTTACAAAAATGGTATAAGAAAAGAAACCAGCTATCAATGTGAAACATGTCCTTCAAAACCTGGCCTTTGTATGAAAAGATGCTTCAAAATTTACCATACTACTTTTGATGTATAATTTTATACTTTCTTTATACTTTCTTTATCCTTTCCTGTTACCCAGTGAGAATTTATATTTTCGAAAAATCTTTGTCCACCTTGTCTAAATTATTCCAACTAAATTTAATGTAAAAGTTTTAATGAAACTAAAAATCCACTATACCCCTAGATGAATACCTTAGTGGGAGTAGATTCCAAAATGGGGTCACTTATTGGGGTTTTCCACTGTAGGGCCACCTCAGGGTGTCTTTATATGCGACATAGCTCCCAATTACCATTCCAGCTAAATCTGCTGCTCCTTCTACTCTGAAGCCTGCTGTGCGCCCATACATCATTTTATGAGTACAAATGGAGTGTAAAAATTGTAATTTTTAATTTTCACAGTCAAGTTTTTCCTAATTCTGTGAATCGCCTGATGAGTCAAAGTGCTCATTACACACCTTGAAATATTCTGTTAAGGGTGTAGTTTCCATAATGGGGTCACATTTTGGAGGTTTCCACTCTATGGGTACCTTAGGGTGTGTTTAATTGCAAGATGGCGCCTGTGAATTATTCCATTGAAATCCGTCTTCCAGAAGCCATTTGGTGCTCCTTTCCTTCTGAACCCTGTGGTACACCCATATTGCAGTATACAAGCACATATGGGGTATTGCTGTAATTAGGAGCAAAAGGGCTATAAATTAGGGGGTGCATTTTCTCCAGTACCCCCTTGTGAAAGTAAAAAATTTGGGCCTAAAGTCAATTTTTCTAGAAAAAATTGTATTTTTCATTTTCACCAGCCAATTCCACAAATCACCTTTGAGGACAAAGGTCTTACTACATATCTTGAAATAATCCTTGAAGGGTGTAGTTTCCATAATGGGGTCACTTTTTGGGGTTTTCACTAAAGGACCACCTCAGGGTGTCTTCATATGCGATATAGCTTCCAATTATCATTCCAGCTAAATCTGCTCTCTGAAAGCCACTTGGTGCTCCTTACACTCTGAAGCCTGCTGTGCATCCATACATCAGTTTTTCAGCACACATGGGGTGTTTCTGTAAACTCCAGATTCAGGGTAATAGGTTTTGAGTTTTGTTTGGCTGTTAATCCTTCATGTGTTGCAGAAAAAATAGATTAAAGTTTCAAATCTGCTAAAAAAATGAAATTTTGAAATTTTATTCCCATTTTCATTTAATACTCATGGGACTCCTAAAGGGTTAATGAAGTTTGTAAAATCAGTTTGGAATAGCTTGAGGGGTGTAGTTTCTAAAATGGTATGATTTGTGGGTGATTTGTAATATGTAAGCCACAGAAAGTGACTTCATAACTGAACTGGTCAGTAAAAGATTGGGGTTTGGAAAAGTTCTTAAAAATTTTAAGATTTGCTTCTAAACTTCTAAAGCCTTCTAACATCCCCAAAAATAAAATGTCACTTTCAAAAAGATCTAAACATAATGTAGACATATGGGGAATGTAAAGTAATAACTAATTTTGGAATTATTATTATCTATTACAAAAGTAGAGAAATTTAAAATTGCAAAATTTGCTAATTTTGACAATTTTTTTGTAAATTACATATTTTTTTATAAATAAAAATGCATTTTTTTTACTTCATTTTACCAGTGTCATGAAGTACAATATGTGACGAGAAAACAATCTCAGAATAACCTGGATAAGTAAAAGCGTTTAAAAGTTATTACCACATAAAGTGACACATGTCAGATTTGCTAAAAATGGCCTGGTCCTTAAGGTGAAAAGTGGCCCGGTACTGAAGGGGTTAAACTCCACTGTATTTGCAGCTACCACTTCTGCAGGAAGGCTATTCCATGCGTCCACTACTCTCTCAGTAAAGATAGAAACATAGAAAACAGACTTAAAACAGACTGCTGTCATTTCCCCTGGCTGTGCTGCTGTGGGTGGTGAAGGTGTTATACTGAGTGGATGAGGGGGTGGTAGAGGAGGAGGAGGAAGCAGAGTAGGAGGAGGAGGAGGAGGTAACAGGATACAAGGAGAAATGCCCAGCAATCCTCGGGGGTGGAAGGACATTCGCAAAAATGCTTTCCACCTCTGGGCCAGCCGCTACATTTACCACTGTGTTGTTGGTTATGTGGACGTTGCCACAGATAGCGTTGCGCAGTGCACACCTGATTTTGTCCGCCACTTGGTTGTGCAGGGAAGGGATGGCTCGCCTGTAAAAGTAGCGGCGGCTTGGATACACGTACTGTGGGACAGCCACCGCCATAAGGTTTTTAAAACTGTCCACCAGACAGAATGACAGCATTTCAAAGGACAAGGAAGTTTGAAATAAGGCATTCAGAGCCATGGGTAGGGGGGTACTTCCTCTTTCTATTTCTTTTTCTCTCCAGTGTTTGGGAGATGGACAGCTGATAGCTGAACACTTTCATGGGATTTGGTGGAGATGCTTGGTGACGATGACGGATGTGGTGGCGTTGCTGCCACACCCTCTGTTTGCTGGGTAACAGGCAGGGGCGTACATAGAAATCACTGGGCCCCATAGCAAAAATTTGAATTGGGCCCCCTAACCCAACCCACTACCCACCCCTGGCCCATCCCACCTACTGTCCTGGCTCCGCCCCTTCCACATACCCATTTGCCAATAAAGAAATGTATACATACGTTTGTACGTATTCGTGCCTCCCTGTGTCTCTCCCACGGACTCCATGCTGGCGGCGTTGCCTCCTCTTCCATCCTCTTCTTGCCCCGCAAAGAACGTCCTGATGCAGCTGCGTCAAGACATAAGAACACTGTGGACATTGTTGGGCTGCACTCACTGGCTGATCGATCGCTGATCTTGAGGCAGCTGAGGCAGATGGCGGGCAGCACACACTGAGGGCAGAGCCGAGCACGCAGTTGGTAGGCAGCACCAGCACATACTAAGGGCAGAGCTGAGGTAGATTGCGAGCGACAGGCACTGAGGGCAAAGCCAGAGGATCTGCCTGCCAGTGGTACACGGAGCATTCGTGTCAACGGGGGAGAATAGGGGGGGAAGGGGGGGCGCTGGGAGAACACACGTAGGCGGGACACGGGCTGCCTAAATACCACAGCCGCAGTACATAAACTGTGTCTTGAGCAAAGTAGATGTAGGGGGCGGGCCTTCCATGCGCTCTGTGCCGTGGGCCCCATAGCAACGACGTGCCACTCCTCCCCCTCCTGAGCATTTTGGGGGCCATTAGGGGTTGGGAAGCTAGCTCAAGGGGAGGCTCATTAAGGTCAGTGAGCTTTCCTCCTACTCAACTCCCCTTTGGGCATTTTGTGGGGCATTTAGGGTTGGGAATTCATAGAGGACTCGGGGGGGGGGGGGGGGGGGAGGCTCATAGAGGACAGTGTAGGAGCCAGGAAAGCATATTCCCTCCCTATGAGTCCCCTCTTTCTGTATGCTCAATTGAAGTTATACATGACCTACTGAACCACACCAACCAGCGATACAGACGTCACTCTGTGTGTCCTGTCTTGTCAGCAGCGGTTCTTTCATGGCCTGGCACCCAGACGTTATGAGAGGGAGGGGCAACGTTACTCTCCAGGTCGGAGTCTTGGTGCAGCATGCCTGTGCCCTCAATACATTGGCCAATCAGCACTGGCCGGTAAACGGAGTGGGCGGAGCCAACCAGAGTGGGCGGGGCCAACATGAGTGGGCTGGTGGTCTCCTGTGCTCCTGTGTCGGCAATACACTGGCCAATTAGCAGCTGCCTCTTTGTGCTGACTTGCGCTGATTGGCCAGAGTTCCGTGCAGCAAGCCTGTGGCTGGATGGATCCACAGATCAGATAAAAACTGGGCTGGGAGGGGTGGTGCTGAAAAGATGCTGGATGATGCTTGAAGAATACAAGTGCCCCACATTAACTTTTTTTTCACAGTAAACGGAGTGGGCGGGGCCAAGCGGAGTGGGCGGGGCTTTCCTTGTGCTCCGGGCCCCCCAGTGCCCCGGGCCCCATAGCAATGGCGTGGTCTGCCTCTTTTGGCGGTACGCCACTGTCCATGGGTTGCCTTGCTGCCGTTCAGCGGCGACACCACTTGCATCGGGGGAGGCGACTGAGGACAACGTGGACGCTGTGAGAAGAGAGGAACCTGTGGACTACTGGGTGTGCAGGCTTGACCTGTGGCCAGAGCTGGCACAATTTTCCATTGGACTCTTGGCTGGCCCCGTGTCGAGTGTCCTTTCCAAAAGGACGTTTAGTGCAGCAGGGGGGATCGCGACCCATAATCGCACTTGCCTTGCTCACGACAGTGTGGACTACCTCACATTTCTAAAAATGAATGAGGCATGGATCTCGGAGGAATTCAACACTTGTGACGAACATGTGTAATTGAATTTCCTCATGCCAGCCAACACATATCCGCCACCACCCATAACAAAGAATTGTCCTTGTCTTATGTATATACAGCAGCATAAAAGGCCTTTTCTGTCAGGTGAATGCCTAATTTTTGGGCCTGTACTCCAGTGGCCTACAGTAAAATTTTTATCCAGTGACCGCCTAATGTACTTCCAGCCACATAATCACAAGCTTTTTTCTGTCTGACTTTAGTTTGGCTTAGGAGTCCCTGCTCTTACTCCATGTATAGCTATTTCCATATATGGAGTCAGTGCTTGGGGACACCCCAGTGTATTTAAATCTAATTTAGTCTCTATTTCTATGCAGAAGATCGCTGTACAGTGGTGGAATCCCTTAGTGTGAGTCAGCAGCTTAAGAGTCTCTGCTCTGCCTCCATAAATAACTATGTCCATATATGGAGTCAGTGCTTGGGGACAGTATATTTAAATCTAATTTAGCCTGTATTTCAGAAAAGTTTCTGCTGGGATTCGAACTCATGACCTTGTGCATCAGAGGCAAGGCACTTATCCACTCAGTTATAATAGCTGCATAGCCCGTTAATTTTCTTTGTGTAAATATATTGTGGCTAAAAACATACAGGGAGTGCAGAATTATTAGGCAAATGTTTTGACCACATCATCCTCTTTATGCATGTTGTCTTACTCCAAGCTGTATAGGCTCGAAAGCCTACTACCAATTAAGCATATTAGGTGATGTGCATCTCTGTAATGAGAAGGGGTGTGGTCTAATGACATCAACACCCTATATCAGGTGTGCATAATTATTAGGCAACTTCCTTTCCTTTGGCAAAATGGGTCAAAAGAATGACTTGACAGGCTCAGAAAAGTCAAAAATAGTGAGATATCTTGCAGAGGGATGCAGCACTCTTAAAATTGCAAAGCTTCTGAAGCGTGATCATCGAACAATCAAGTGTTTCATTCAAAATAGTCAACAGGGTCGCAAGAAGCGTGTGGAAAAACCAAGGCGCAAAATAATTTTGGTGTGTATTAGTGTATTAGCAACTAGCAGAGTTTTCCCTGGAAAAGCTGTCCTACCCGGCCAGTAGTGTGGCAGCAGAGCGGGTGTTTAGTCTGGCTGGGGCCATAGTTACCCCAAGAAGAACTCACCTGTCAACCCAAAATGTGGAGAGACTGATCTTTGTCAAGATGAATCAGGTGAGGAACAGCCAGGATTTCCACCCACCAATGCCTGATGCATCCGACTAGATTATCCATGGTGCCACACCAACACTTTGCCAAAAAAGACTGGTATCTTCTGGCTACCTGCCTCAGCTACTATTCATATGCTGCCACCCGCCTGATGCCACACATTAGACGCCAAGTGTTCCTTCTTTCACCCACTATCTTCAGCTAGTACTGGTTTGCCACCCACCACCTCACTCTGTCCCCGGGTCACTCTGTGGTCTCTTGATGCTGCTGCCACCTCCACACTATGTCACCTTGCCACTCTGTGGTCTCCTGATGCTGCTGCTGCCACCTCCACATTGTCATTGTGCCACCCTTTAGCCTCCTCGTGATGCTACTGCCACCATCTCCACACTCTGTCATTATGCAACTCTGTGGCCTCCTGATGCTGCCGCCACCTCCACACTTTATCATTGTGCCACTATGTGGCCTCCTGATGCTGCCGCCACCACCTCACTCTGTTATTGTGACGTTCTGTGGCCTCCTGATGCTGCTGCCACCTCCACACTGTCATTGTGCCACTCTGTAGCCTCCTACTAATGCTGCCGCCATCTCCAGGCTCTGTCATTTGGCCACTCTGTGGTCTCCTCATTCAAGGCAGATGCTCAAAAGACAGGATCCCTTTTTTGGGGGGTTATTGTTCTAACGCAGGCACGCTCAACCTGCGACCCTCCAGCTGTTGTAAAACTACAACTCCCACAGTGCCCTGTTGTAGGCTGATAGCTGTTGGCTGTTTAAGCATGCTGGGAGTTGTAGTTTTGCAACAGCTGGAGGGCCGCAGGTTGAGCATGCCTGTTCTAACGGATCAGAGGAAGGACCAAATAATCAGTGCTGTCATCACAAACTTATTGCTGACACCCTCTCCACTCTGTTAGGGGGCTCTACTTGTATAAGCGTTTAATAGAACAGGTTCTGTAGACATCTATGTGGAATCAGCTGATGACGGTGTAAAAGGAGTATGCTTCTTCTTGGCGCAAACATCGACCTGTAAGGCTGAGTTCATACTTGAGTTATTTGGTCAGTTTTGGCCCCGTGACTGCCAAATAAGTGAGGTGTGCATTTATTCTAAGAGCAATGCCTGTCATCTGCATGTCATACGGACTCACAGTATTATTTCTCTACCGCAGACTTCCTATGCGTGTTTCTGCAAGTCACATTGTTTTACACCCCTATAAAGGCTCTCTGAAGCCAGGAAATAGCCGTTTTTAAACGTGATTCACTGCAAATAAATTCGGATCAATTTGGGGAATCAGTGAATCGTCGAATCGAATTTTTGAAAAATTCGCTCATCTCTAATAGTAAATTTGTGAAAGTGTGAAAGTAGTTATCAATCCTTTAAAGGGAAAGTGTTTATATATATATATATATAGACGAGGCAGCACTCCAGCATATGAAAAATAAGTGTCCCTCGTTATTTCCCAGGCAACGTTTCGGTCTTCTCAATGAGACCTTTTTCAAGCAATGAGACCTTTGTCAGCGTAACAAAGGGGCTTACATTCCCAAAATCCTTCAGTGCAATCAAATCACATGAAATAGTAAAATTAACCCATGGTGTACAGGTTTAAAAGTGTTAAACTCATAAAAACTTTAACATACATAGTGAAGTGCATCAATAATATACATAATTAGTGTACATCATCTTATATCTTCATAGTGCAGTGCAATTTCCAGCCTGTGTAGTGGAAACATGTACCCACGCAATTAAGCTAGGTGTGTAAAGAGTTAAAACCAAAGGCTTGGCCTAGACACACAGAGACTTCATAACGCAGCTGTGCTAAAATGCAAAAAAAAAAATCACAAATAAATTCACAAAAAAATCGCATCTCTTGTCAACATACCATTGGTGGTTCAATGTGGCCACATGGAACTGGCGTCTCTGACTCTGGAATGCGCACGCGCGGTGACCTGAGTGCACATCCGAACATCCACTGCCCACGTAACTGTAGGAGTGGCTAAACTGGCCGCATCATGGTGAGGGGAAGTATAGAGGCGCATCATATGGCACTCTAGGCAAATCAGTGTTGAGGACGTGTCTGGTCTCCCTAGTGACCGAAACAGTTTAATAACAGATATCAGCACGGTGTCAGTGAGACCATAAGCAAAAACCTCCCTAATAGATAGAGACAATGACTGAGGAGATAATATCAAAGGGTTGTCACTTTCAGTGCGGCTGTGAACCCCGTCAGGAGCCACAGCTGCACCTATTTTAAGTGGCGTAAAGCCCAACCGGCCACAATCGGGCGATACTCCACTAGGTACAGTGACATTGAATCAGATAAAATAAATCGCTCCAACACGGCACATCAGACGGGTGCATACAGCTGCATCAGTCTGAATAGCCATGCATCCAGGAGTGATGTCACATATGAGTATATAAGATATATAAGCTAAAACTTGATAAGTTAAATGGAATCACTGATAACCCAGGTATCAAAAGGGAAAAAACTGTGTAAACAGTGTGCAATAAAGGACAAATGACAACAGCGAACCACTGTAGGTAATGTTGATAGATGACACAAAGGGGTATCACGAGAATCTATAAAACAAATTTGAGATCCTTTTCCCTATAGCCTCATGCACACGAACGTAGGTGTTTTGCGGTGCGCAATCCGCGGATCCGCAAAACACGGAAGCTGTTCCGCGTTCCGTTCCGCAATTTTCATAACGGAACGTGGCCCATTGTAGAAATGCCTATTCTTGTCCGCAAAACGGACAAGAATAGGACATGCTATATTTTTTTTTGCGGGGCCACGGAACGGAGCAAAGGACGCGGACAGCACATGGAGTGCTGTCCGCATCTTTTGCGGCTCCATTGAAGCGAATGAGTCCGCGCCCGAGCCTCTAAATATGCGGCTCGGACGCGGACCCAAAATACGTTCGTGTGCATGAGGCCTATGTCCCATGTCTGTGAAATTCTTTGAAACAGTTAATTCCTTCCTTTTTTGTCATATTGTATATCTGTGATAATTAATCCGTGTTTTGAGTTCAAGTGTAGTCCCCCCCACATAGAGGAGATTGCAGGGACAAGAAAGTACATAAATCACAAAGGAAGTATCACATGTCAAGAAATATTTGATCACATGTTATGTGTTCAGAGTCGGATGTACTAACTTATCACCTTTGAGCATATAGCTACAGTTGACACAGTTGAGACAGGGGAAACACCCATGTCTCTTGGTGCCAAAATATGTCTGTTTCAGGGCCTTAGATTTCACATCAGTTTTGACTAATTTGTCACGTAAATTCAGTGCTCTCCTGTACGACATTAGTGGGGGCAGAAGAAATTCTTTTACATGTCCTAGATTGCTTTTCAGAATCGACCAGTGTTTTCTTATCGCATTAGCAACATGAAAACTATGTCCAGTGTAGGTGGATATATATACACAATTTTAGTTTTTTCTCTGTCAGGTAAATCACATATGCTCTTTCTCTGTTTTTTATTTATTTATTTTCCGGGGGTAGATTTATTTTTTTATTTTTTCTGTACATTATTATTGGAGTTTCCATCTTGCCTGAATTATTGATAACAGCATTTAGCGCTTTACAGCAGACACCATGGGTCACACACTAAACTGGAGTTGACCTAATCGACTTCAATGAGAGAGTTTTCTAGGCATGCTCTGTGACCTGTGCAGATGTCAGAAAGGAGTAGCTGTGATATCACCTATTGTAAGAGGAGACATCTTGTATTATCTATAGAGAGGTGATATCTGTCATTGTAATCCTTACCTGAGAGAATAATGAAATGACTGCAGAGAAGTGATCCCTACATGCCAAGAAGTGGTGACTATTAATAGGCAGAGTAGCCAGTGTGAAATATAATAGTGGCCAGTGTGTTTTAAATATAATATAATATCAAAACTTGATTTAAAAAATAGGTTATTTTCTGATGACACATTTCCTTTTAAGCCTACATGTGGTACAGCTACTGTATGGTTATTGTGGGGGCACAGGAGCTTTTTCTATACAATCAATGTAGTAGCCCGACTGTGACTGAGACTGAGACTCCAATCCTGGCTGTTTAACCTAATATATCATCCAGTCAATAGGAGCCATGGCATGTAGGTGATCAGACAGAGAAAAGAGGACTGTGAGCATGATCCATGGGTGCTAATGGTTGCAAATCCTAACACAGACCCACAGACCTGCCATTGCCATATGCCGAAGGAATGGCCTAATAGTCTGCCGTTTTAAGCCGTGTTCACATGAGCAAAATCGGAAATCAGGCATTTTCTGCAATGTAATCCACAATCAAAATGCCATCAACAGCTTCCTGTTGACTTCAATGTATAAAACTCAGCCCTGTGCGGACCTTGTGCTCTACCATGTGTTTTTCCAGCAGCTGAATTGAAAAATGCTTGAGAGGTGACATGTTACTTTGAAGCACATTTGTGGGTTTCCATAGCAGTCAATGTAGATACATAAAAAACTCTATCAAAAACTTGCTTAGGGTAGGTTCAAAAATCCCTGGTGCTTAACTCTGTTAGTCTGTTACGAGGCATCACTGCGCTTGATACAAGGTCCATCACATGGTCCATCACCATGGTGATGGACCATGTGACGAGCGCAGTGACGTCACCAAAGGTCCTTTGCCTCCAAGGTCCTCAACCAAAGGCAGAAGAACAGCTGGGCTGCACAAACAAGTGGAAGAGGTGAGTTTAAATTTATTTTATTTTTTTAACCCCCTTAACCCACATTTTACTAAGCATTCTGTATTAAGAATGCTATTATTTTTCCTTATAACCATGTTATAAGGGAAAATAATACAGTGAATAGACGTTTATCTCCTAGCAACCCTGCGTGAAAATCGCACCACAACCGCACTTGCTTGCGGATGTTTGCGATTTTCATGCAGACTCATTCCTTTCTATGGGGTCTGTGTTGCGTGAAAAACGCAGAATATAGAGCATGCTGCGATTTTCACGCAACACAAAAGTGATGCGGGAAAATCAGCGCTCATGTGCACAGCCCCATATAAATGAATAGATCCGGAATCAGTGCGGGTGCAATGCGTTCACCTCACGCATTGCACCCGCGCGGAAAACTCGGCCGCGTGAAAGGGGCCTAATAGGTTTAAGAGAATGGGCACAGTGGGGCAGACTTACTAATAGCCATGCACTTTAACCCCCTGGGCCTATTTTTGTTTTGTATTTTTTTTTCCTCCACACATTCCAATAGCCATAACTGTTTACATTTTCAATTCACATAGCCATATGAGGGCTTATTTATTTTTTGTAGGGCAAGATGCATTTTTAATGGCACCAAGTCTTGTATTGGTAAACAGAAAAATATTTTTTTATGGGGTAAAATTGAAGAAAAAAAACAATTCACCAAGTTTTTTTGGGGTTCTGATATCACAGCTAGAGATGAACGAACACCTGGATGTTCGGGTTCGAAAAGTTCAGACGAACTTCCCGAAAATGTTCGTGTTCGGGATCCGAACTCGACCCGAACTTTATCCCGAACCCCATTGAAGTCAATGGGGACCCAAACTTTTAGGCACTAAAAAGGCTGTAAAATAGTCCAGGAACGGGCTAGAGGGCTGCAAAAGGCAGCAAAATGTAGGTAAATGTCCTACAAACAAATGTGGATAGGAAAATGAAATCAAATCAAATAAATAAAAATTAACCAATAGCAATTGGAGAGAGGTCCCATAGCAGAGAATCATAGGTCATATCACCCACCACTGGAGAAGGCCACTTTCAGTTATTTTGGCCCAAGCACCCAGACTGAGGAGAGAGGTCCCACAGCAAGAAATAAAGCGTTATATCACCCACCACTGGAGAAGGCCACTTTCAGTTATTTCGGCCCCAGCACCCAGACAGAGGAGAGAGGTCCCACAGCAAGGAATAAGGTGTTATATTACCCACCACTGGAGAAGGCCACTTTCAGTTATTTCGGCCCCAGCACCCAGACACAGGAGAGAGATCCCACAGCAAGGAATCATGCGTCATATCACCCACCACTGTAGAATGTCACTTTCAGTTATTTAGGCCCTGGCGCCCAGATTGAAGAGAGGTTCATTCAACTTTGTGTTGCACCGCAAGATCATGGCAAAGTTAAGAAATGAGGATTCAATAAAGAAGTGCCCCGGAGTACAAGAATACCTTGAGGGGGAGGCAGTTATAAATGTATATTCTGCACAAGGGAGGGACAGGTCCTGTGGGATCCATGCCTGGTTCATTTTTATGAACGTCAGCTTGTCAACGTTGGCTGTGGACAGGCGGCTGCGTTTGTCAGTAATGACGCCCCCTGCCATGCTGAATACACGTTCAGACAAAACGCTGGCCGCCGGGCAGGCCATCACCTCCAAGGCATAAAATGCTAACTGTGGCCACGTGGATAATTTGGAGACCCAGAAGTTGAATGAGGCCGAACCATCAGTCAGTACGTGGAGGGGTGTGCAGACGTACTGTTCAACCATGTTAGTGAAATGCTGCCTCCTGCTAACATGTTCCGTATCAGGTAGTGGGGCAGTTAGCTGTGGCGTGGAGACAAAACTTTTCCACATTTCTGCCATGCTAACCCTGCCCTCAGAGGAGCTGGCTGTGACACAGCTGTGTTGGCGACCTCTTGCTCCTCCTCTGCCTTCGCCTTGGGCTTCCACCTGTTCCCCTGTGACATTTGGGAATGCTCTCAGGAGGGCGTTTGTACTCGCGCATCTTCCTATCAAGCTCCAGTGCAGGAAGTAAGGTGGGCACATTATCTTTGTACCGGGAATCCAGCAGGGTGGGAACCCAATAGTCCGCACAGGTTAAAATGTGGACAACTCTGCTGTCATTGCGCAGGCACTGCAGCATGTAGTCGCTCATGTGTGCCAGGCTCCCCAGAGGTAAGGACAAGCTGTCCTCTGTGAGAGGCGTATCGTCATCGTCCTCCGTATCCCCCCAGCCACGCACCAGTGATGGGCCTGAGCTGTGTCGGGTGCCACCCTGCTGTGAACCTGCTTCATCCTCATCCTCCTCCACATCATCCTCCTCGTCCTCCAGTAGTGGGCCCTGGCTGGCCACATTTGTACCTGGCCTCTGCTGTTGCAAAAAACCTCCCTCTGAGCCACTTCTAATAGACTGGCCTGAAAATGCTAAAAATGACCTCTCATCCTCCTCCTCCTCCTGGGCCACCTCCTCTTCCATCATCACCCTAAGTGTTTTCTCAAGTAGACATAGAAGTGGTATTGTAACGCTGATAATGGTTTCATCGCCACTGGCCATGTTGGTAGAGTACTCGAAACAGCGCATCAGGGCACACAGGTCTCGCATGGAGACCCAATCATTGGTGGTGAAGTGGTGCTGTTCCGCAGTGCGACTGACGCATGCGTGCTGCACCTGAAACTCCACTATGGCCTGCTGCTGCTCGCACAGTCTCTCTAGCAGGGAACGTCGCATATGAGGCTGTGAGCGGGAAGGCCCGCTGTAGCGCAGACAGGCGAGCAGCGGCAGGATGTGAATGCAGCAAGCACGCACAGACGGCCCGCACTTTATGCAGCAGCTCTGACATGTCGGGGTAGTTGTGAATGAACTTCTGCACCACCAAATTCAGCACATGCGCCAGGCAAGGGATGTGCGTCAAATTGGCTAGTCCCAGAGCTGCGACAAGATTTTGCCCATTATCACACACCACCAGGCTGGGCTTGAGGCCCACTGGCAGAAACCACTCGTCGGTCTGTTGTTCAATACCCCCCCACAACTCCTGCGCGGTGTGGGGCCTGTCCCCCAAACATATGAGTTTCAGAATGGCCTGCTGACGTTTACCCCGGGCTGTGCTGAAGTTGGTGGTGAAGGTGTGTGGCTGACTGGATGAGCTGGTGGAAGCAGAGGAGGAGGAAGCCGAGTAGGAGGAGGAGGCCACAGGAGGCAAAGAATGATGCCCTGCGATCCTGGGTGGCGGAAGGACGTGCGCCAAGGAACTCTCCACCTGGGGCCCAGCCGCCACTACATTTACCCAGTGTGCATTTAGGGAGATATAGCGTCCCTGGCCGTGCTTACTGGTCCACGTATCTGTGGTTAGGTGGACCTTGCCACAGATGGCGTTGCGCAGTGCACACTTGATTTTATCGGATACTTGGTTGTGCAGGGAAGGCACGGCTGTCTTGGAGAAGTAGTGGCGGCTGGGAACAACATACTGTGGGACAGCCATGGACATCAGCTGTTTGAAGCTGTCTGTGTCCACCAGCCTGAATGACAGCATTTCAAATGCCAGTAGTTTAGAAATGCTGGCATTCAGACCCAGGGCTCGAGGGTGGGTAGGTGGGAATTTACGCTTTCTCTCCAAGGTTTGTGAGATGGAGAGCTGAACGCTGCCGTGTGACATGGTGGAGATGCTTGGTGACGCAGGTGGTGGTGTCGGTGGCACATCCTCTGTTTGGTGGGCGGCAGGTGCCAACATTCCTCCCGAGGCGGAGGAAGAGGCCGAGACAGAAGAGGGAGCAGGTGGAGCCAGAGTAAGTTCCTTGCTTTTAAGGTGTTTACTCCACTGCAGTTCATGCTTTGCATGTAGATGCCTGGTCTCGCAGGTTGTGCTAAGGTTCAGAACGTTAATGCCTCGCTTCAGGCTCTGATGGCACAGCGTGCAAACCACTCGGGTCTTGTCGTCAGCACATTGTTTAAAGAAGTGCAATGCCAGGGAACTCCTTGAAGCTGCCTTTGGGGTGCTCGGTCCTTGGTGGCGGTGGCCAGTAGCAGACGAACTCTCTTGGCGGCGGCTGTTCTGCTTTTGCCCCCTGCTCCCTCTTTTGCTATGCTGTTGGCTCGGTCTCACCACTGCCTCTTCCTCTGAACTATGAAAGTCAGTGGCATGACCTTCATTCCATGTGGGGTCTAGGACCTCATCGTCTCCTGCATCGTCTTCCACACAGTCTTCCTCCCTGACCTCCTGTTCGGTCTGCACACTGCAGAAAGATGCAGCAGTTGGCATCTGTGTTTCGTCATCATCAGAGACGTGCGGACTCCGATGAGGTGGTATTCCCATGTCCTCATCATCAGGAAAAATCAGTGGTTGTGCATCAGTGCATTCTATGTCTTCCACCACTGGGGAAGGGGTAGGTGGATTCCCTTGGCAAACCCTGCCAGCAGAGTCTTCAAACAGCATAAGAGACTGCTGCATAACTTGAGGCTCAGACAGTTTCCCTGATATGCATGGGGGTGATGTGACAGACTAATGGGCTTGGTTTTTAGGCGCCACCTGTGCACTTTCTGTAGAAGACTGGGTGGGAGATAATGTTGTGAACATGCTGGATCCACTGTCGGCCACCCAATTGACTAGCGCCTGTACCTGCTCAGGCCCTACCATCCTTAGAACGGCATTAGGCCCCACCAAATATCGCTGTAAGGACGTGTGGCTGTGGCAGAATGGCCACGTCCTCTCCCAGCACCAAAGGGTACACTAACACCACCATGACCGCATCCGCATCCCTTACTAGATATTTTCCTCATTGTTACCATTCACCAAGCACCACAATAAGGAAAAAAATATTTGGCCCAATGTATTGATTTCAAATTCCGGGATTTTTTTTACAGGCACCTAACACTATCTGCCTATTTATTTATGTAGCGTATTACACTAATCCAGGCACAGTAGTAACCACTGATTTAGAGGAATATCTCTTTTAGGGCTAGTATTTAGGCCCTGGATGAAAGGTATCCTTTTATGGACAGATTTACACTTGGAGATGTACTGTATCGTGAGAAAAAATATGTAGGATTATGTCTTCAGCAATTGTATTTTAACACTTTGTGTAATACACCCTTTAACGGACACAAATACCATGGGAGATGCACGGTAGCGTGTGCAATTAAGGAGGATGACCCTCTCAGCACTTGTATATACACCTTGAGTGTAATATACCCTGTTACGGACAGATTAACACTTGGCCTGCAACAGATGGAACACCAGATTCAGGGTATTGCTATTTTGGCAATTGAATTTCACCCCAGAACAAAATATACCCTTTTTCGGACAGATTAACACTTGGCCTGCAACAGCTGGGACACCAGATTTAGCGTATTGCTATTTTGGCAATTAAATTTCACCCCAGAACAAAATATGTGTTTTGGCGGACACTATTATACTTTGCCAGCCACAGCTGAAACCACTGATTTATGGTATTGCTATTTTGGCAATTGAATTTCACCCCAGAACAAAATATACCCTTTTACAGACAGATTAACACTTCGCCTCTAACAGCTGGGACACCAGATTCAGGGTATTGCTATTTTGGCAATTGAATTTCACCCCAGAACAAAATATATGTTTTGGCGGACACTATTATACTTTGCCAGCCACAGCTGAAACCACTGATTTATGGTATTGCTATTTTGGCAATTGAATTTCACCCCAGAACAAAATATACCCTTTTACGGACAGATTAACACTTGGCCTGTGTAAGGATACGGTGGTTTGCGCTCCAGCCTGGATCATGCCCTGTGTAACCATGACAATGATCGCTGTTTGCCTCCCAGGCTGGAAGCAGTGGCCGCTGGGCCGTCTAAGGTGGCTCCGCCCACCCCCACTTGGTCAATAAATAGGAGCCAGGTGCTGCACAGGGGGTTCCACTAATGGAGTGCGCACCCTGCCTGCTCCATTCACCACGAGGACTCAAGATCCTAACTACCTGCAACTCTGAACCTCCAGGAGAAACCCTCACCTACCTTACCCGGCTCCACCACTGCAGGATCCCTGCATGACTTCCAAAAGCAAGTATCAAGCCTCTCATTTTGTTTCACTAACATTGCTCACTGAAAGGAAGGGACTCGCGCTGGTGGTTATTAGTACTGCAGGCCTGGGATTCCTGAACGTTGCCAAGAGCTGTTATTCACATGAACTTTAATCTGAACTCTCATTCCTAAAACAAACTTTCCTCACTATTAGTTTTACACTCTATCTTTAGTACGCGGTACATGATTTTGTTAACCCCATACTCTCCGCTTAAGACTGAGAGAGCCGCCTGGGGTACACACTGAGCAGCCGCAAAGACACCACCAACACTCAATCAGTGTGCCAAAAGTGGATGTCATAGGACACCGCAGTTGAGATCCTAACTGATCAATTTGGTGCGTTACATATTAGTGGAACCCCCATGGATCCAGCGGAGCTCGCACGGCATATGGTCGCCCTCACTGAGAGGGTGGAAACCCTTAACGTGACCGTACAGAATCTCCAATTGGAAAATCAGACGTTGCGAGATCTCGTCACGTCACGCACAGGACACCCCCACGATGGACCGGAACCCAAGGTCAGTCCACCTGAACTTTTCTCAGGAGACCGGAAGCAGTTCCGTGAATTCCTGAATGCGTGCAAACTGATGTTTCAGTTACGCCCCCGGACCTATCCTACCAATAGAACCAAAGTACTCACCATGATCTTGTACCTCAGGGGGGAGCCCAGAGCATGGGCTAACACCTATTTAGAAAAGGAAGACCCGGTCTTGAATTCCTTTCCGCAATTTCTTGAAACAATGGCCCTCCTTTACGAGGACCACAACAAGCAGCTGACTGCGGAGACCGCCATTCGCACCCTAAAGCAAGGGAGACGACCCGTAGAGGACTTTATTGCGGAATACACTCGTTGGGCCCGTGAGACGGAATGGAATGATCTCACTCTTAGAAATCAGTTCCGTCTCGGTCTATCTGAGGCCCTGAAAGATGAGTTAGCCCGCGGAGAGCTGCCACATACACTCGACGCCTTGATGCAGAAGGTCACCACCATTGATAGACGCTTAAGGGAACGCAGGGCTGAGAGAGTCTCAGGGTTTACACCCACCCCGAGACAGACCAGCCCAGATCCTGTAGCAGAGATGATGGAGATTGGGGCAATTCGTGGTCCTCTGACTGAGAGAGAGAAGACCCGGAGACGGAACCTCAACCTCTGCTTATACTGTGCGTCGGCTGACCATTCGGTTGATGGATGTCCTGCCATAAGAAAGAAACATGAAGGTAAAATGATGACGTTCTGTAACTTAGGCAGAAAAAATAACAACACAAGTGGTTACATTTATACGTCTCTTACCTTACAGTGGGACCAAAACCGGACTATCGTTGATGCAATGGTGGACACGGGAGCTTCGGGGAATTTTATCGATAAGCATCTAGTAGAGAGAAATAAAATTCCCCATACAAGGAAAAATGTATCGATATCCGTGAGTTTTATTGATGGTACAACCTCTAGACCTATCCATAGCCAGACTCAACCCCTTTTGGTGACAAGCGAAAATAGCCACACAGAATTTTTATCCTTTGATGTCATACACTCCCCTTCGTTCCCCATCATTTTAGGCTTGCCATGGCTCTGGTTACATCAACCAGTTCTCCTATGGGAACAGGGGAGAATTGGGTTTATCTCACGTTATTGCAGGGAGACATGCTTCCCTATTAAAACGCTCATGTATGTAGGGGTGAACCAGGTCCCTACCCAATACTCAGAGTTCTCTGAGGTATTTAGTGCAAAGATGGCGGAATCCCTACCGCCCCATAGACCCTACGATTGCCCCATAGACCTGCTGCCGGGCAGTGAAATACCCACAGGAAGAATCTACCCATTGGCACAACCAGAACTTGACCACCTCAAACAGTATCTCGAAGAGAACTTAAGGAAGGGATTCATTCGGCCTTCAACCTCCCCTGCAGCCGCGGGTATGTTCTTCGTAAGGAACAAAGACTTGAGCCTCAGACCCATCATTGATTACAGAGCATTAAATAAAATAACAATCAAAAACCGGTACCCCTGCCGCTAATATCCGAGCTTATTGAAAGACTTCAAACATCAACTATCTACACTAAACTGGACTTGAGAGGCGCATACAACTTGATTAGGATTAGAACCGGGATGAATGGAAAACTGCTTTCCGCACCCGGTACGGACTCTTTGAGTACATGGTAATGCCTTTCGGCTTGTGCAATGCCCCTGCCACTTTCCAAAACTTTATCAACGACATATTTAGGGATCTACTAGATGTATGTGTTGTCATCTATCTAGATGACATATTGGTCTACTCCGATAACCTACAAGATCACAGGAAACACGTCCGTTGGGTACTTGCGCGATTAAGCGTCCATCACTTATATGTCAAGCCAGAAAAGTGTATATTCGAGACTACTACCCTTCCGTTCCTTGGTTATATAATCTCACCCAAGGGAATTCAGATGGATCAGTCAAAGATCACTTGCATCCAAAACTGGCCGATTCCGGACTCTAGGAAAGCCCTCCAGCGATTCATAGGGTTCTCGAACTTCTACAGGAAATTCATCAAAGACTTCTCCGCTACCATCAAACCCCTAACCAGATTAACTAGTGTCAATACGAAATTTGTTTGGTCCATGGAGGCCCAATCAGCTTTTGAGTTACTTAAAGACAAATTCACTTCAGCACCAATTCTGACCATTCCGAATCCAAACTATCACTTTGTGCTGGAAGTAGATGCATCACAGGCAGCCATAGGAGCTGTTCTCTCCCAGAGGAGCTCCTTCTCATCCCCACTACATCCTGTCGGGTTTTACTCCCAGACTCTAAACACCGCTGAAATCAACTACCCCATAGGGGAAAAGGAACTTCTTGCCATAAAATGTTCCCTAGAGAACTGGAGGCACCTACTTGAAGGTTCAACACACCCCATCACAATATACACGGATCACCGTAATTTACAATACCTGAAAACCAGTAAAACACTGTCAGCACGTCAGGTACGGTGGAGTTTTTTTTTTTGACAGATTCGACTTTCAAATTACTTATCGACCAGGCTCAAAAAATGGTAAGGCTGATGCCTTATCACGTCTGGCTGAATGCCGCGCCGCAGTCACAGCCCCCACATGCATTATACCACCTAACAAAATTATCTTCGCCACCATCGAATTGGAAACCCAGCTTAAGGATGCTCTGAAAATTGACTGTGCTAACATCCCCCCTGGGACTTCTGAAAGACCAACGGGGTTTCCTCTACAAAAACAACCTACTGTACATACCAACTCCTCTCACCACCCAGGTAATCAAACTCTGCCATGACTCACCCCTCGCGGGACACCCTGGCATTGCCAAAACCATAAACCTGATACGCAGGAACTTCTGGTGGCCAAAATGACCAAAGAAATTAAGCAATATGTTTCCACGTGCGAGACATGTGCCTCATGCAAAAGTGATAGAAATCGACCATATGGCCTTCTTATGAGTCTTCCTATCCCTAACAGACCCTGGGAATGGGTTTCAATGGACTTCATTGTAGAACTCCCCGCTCCAGAGGAAACAACACCATCATGGTTGTAGTAGACCTACTAACTAAGATGGCACACTTCATCGCCCTCAAAAATTACCTTCCTCCAGTGAAACTGCCGAGGCCTTTCTGTCCAATGTCATAAAACTACATGGAATCCCTAGCCAAGTTATATCAGACAGGGGTTCACAATTTGTATCCAAATTTTGGAGAGCACTCTGTCTTAGACTCCAAATCGACCATAGAATGTCTACCGCCTACCACCCCCAAACTAACGGGCAGACGGAAAGGGTGAACCAATGTCTGGAACAATTTCTCAGATGTCACTGCTCATTCCTTCAAGATGACTGGGAAAGCCTACTCCCTCTTGCCGAATTCGCTACAACAATTCTGTGAATTCCTCCACTTTACATAGTCCATTCTTTGCTAATTATGGATTCCACCCTAGGTCTCTCCCTGAAATCAACCTTCCTACAAACGTTCCTGCCACAGATGATTTTGTAACTACCTTGCAAACAACCCTCAGGATGCTGAAA
This sequence comes from Bufotes viridis, assembly GCA_033119425.1. Lineage (NCBI taxonomy): Eukaryota > Metazoa > Chordata > Amphibia > Anura > Bufonidae > Bufotes > Bufotes viridis. The sequence continues at coordinate 44,012,224 of CM065591.1, read as the reverse complement.
GACAACCTCCAACGGGCAAAGGAAAGGCAGAAGATCTACTACGACCGTCACAGAAGAGAAAATCCTCCTTATCAGGTTGGAGACTCGGTATGGCTGTCAACGAGAAACCTTCGGTTGGGGGTACCTGCTAAGAAACTGGGTAGGCAATTTTTGGGTCCTTTTCTGATAGAAAGAATTATCAACCCCAACACGGTGAGACTTACCCTTCCTCCTCGACTACAGGTACATCCCACATTCCATGTATCGTTGCTAAAACCGTTTAGACCTAGCCCGTTCCCCTCACGGGTTCCTCAACCCTCCCCCCCGATAGATGTCCGAGGTGAGGAGGAATTTGAGGTTGAGCAGCTTCTCGACTCCAGAAGAAGACGGGGGAGGATCCAGTACCTCGTTAGATGGAAGGGTTACGGGTCTCAGGATGACTCTTGGGAAGATGTGCGAGACGTCCATGCACCCAGACTCCAAAGGTTGTTTCACAGGAGATTTTCCGACCCTGGATCATGCCCTGTGTAACCATGACAACGATCGCTGTTTGCCTCCCAGGCTGGAAGCAGTGGCCGCTGGGCCGTCTAAGGTGGCTCTGCCCACCCACACTTGGTCAATAAATAGGAGCCAGGTGCTGCACAGGGGGTTCCACTAATGGAGTGCGCACCCTGCCTGCTCCATTCACCACGAGGACTCAAGATCCTAACTACCTGCAACTCTGAACCTCCAGGAGAAACCCTCACCTACCCGGCTCCACCACTGCAGGATCCCTGCATGACTTCCAACAGCAAGTATCAAGCCTGTCATTTTGTTTCACTAACATTGCTCACTGAAAGGAAGGGACTCGCGCTGGTGGTTATTAGTACTGCAGGCCTGGGATTCCTGAACGTTGCCAAGAGCTGTTATTCACATGAACTTTAATCTGAACTCTCATTCCTAAAAATCTGAACCCCATACTCTCCGCTTAAGACTGAGAGAGCCGCCTGGGGTACACACTGAGCAGCCGCAAAGACACCACCAACACTCAATCAGTGTGCCAAAAGTGGATGTCAAAGGACACCGCAGTTGAGATCCTAACTGATCAATTTGGTGCGTTACAGCCTGCAACAGCTGGGACACCAGATTCAGGGTATTGCTATTTTGGCAATTGAATTTCACCCCAGAACAAAATATACCCTTTTACGGACATATTAACACTTGGCCTGCAACAGCTGGGACACATTATTCAGGGTATTGCTATTTTGGCAATTGAATTTCACCCCAGAACAAAATATACCCTCTTTCGTACCGATTAACACTTGGCCTGCAATAGCTGGGACACCAGATTCAGGGTATTGCTAATTTGGCAATTGAATTCCACCCCAGAACAAAATATATGTTTTGGTGGACACTATTATAGTTTTCCAGCCACAGCTGTGACACCAGATTGAAGAGATTGCTATTTTGGCAATTGAATTTCACCACAGAACAAAATATATGTTTTGGCGGACACTATTATAGTTTTCCAGCCAGTGCTGTGACACCATATTTAGTGGATTGCTATTTTGGCAATTGAATTTCACCACTGAAAATAATCTATCCTTTGCCAGACAGCAGACAATATTATACTTGGCTAGCCAAAGCTGGAACACCAGATTTAGGGGATTGGTATTTTGGCAATTGTATTTAACCCCTTAATAAAATATAGAAATTGCTATCCTGAGTTTCTAGGGGTGACAATTAGCACAGCCAAGCCCCTGATGTAGGATATAGAAAAAAAAAAAACTAGTATTGATGGATTGATGGACTTGGTGGCAGCTTGATCTGGTGCACCACAAGTCACAAAATGGCTGCCGATCACCCCAGAAAAAAAGTGACAGAAAAACGCTCTGTGCAGCCTAAAAACCAGTGAGCAAGTAACTAGCAGAAGTTGAATCATTCACAGCTGTAGATCGATCACTTCATTAGGTGCTTTTGCTGACTTTTCCCTGCCTAATCTTGCCCTCACAGCAGCTGCGTCCTCTCCCTACACTAATCAGAGCAGTGTGACGTGCGGCACTACGTGACTCCAGCTTAAATAGAGGCTGGGTCACATGCTGCACTTCGCCAATCACAGCCATGCCATTAGTAGGCATGGCTGTGATGGGCTCTTAGGGCAAGAAGTAAAACGCTAGCTGATTGGCTGCTGTGCAGCCCTTCAGAAAGCGGGAAGAAATCGCCGAACAACGAACCCGAACTTTTTTGAAACCCCAAAATTCGGTACGAACCAGAACTTTGCTCGAACTGTTCGCTCAACACTAATCACAGCATTCACTGTACGCTAAAAATGACATGATGTTTTTATTCTGCGTCTCAATATAATTACGGTGATACCTAATTTGTATAGTTTTCATTTTTTTTTTATTGCTTTCAGAAAAATAATGTTTGAAAATGTAACATTTTCTTTGCATTGCCATTTTCTGACAGCCATAACATTTATATATTTTTGTATACAGAGCTGTATTAGACACACTGTGGATTTTATTGGTACCTATTTTGGGGTATGTACTTTTTGATCACTGTTATTTAATTTTTTGGGGGACAAGGTAACAAAAAAAACTACAAATAGCCTGTTTTTATTGTTTTTTCTGTTACAGCGTTCACCGCGCAGTGAAAAAAAGAAATATACTGTATTTTAATAGTTGACATTTTTGAATGCGGCTATACCTGGTATGTTTATTTTTTTATTGTTAGACCTGGGATCTTTTGATTCCTTTTTTTTACTCACTATAATAAAGATTCTTCGGCTTTGCCTGCTGAGCTCTACCTTTTGCGCAGCTTAGCAGGCTGCTTACCATGACAGGCCTAGGAACCTTCAGCAGGTCCCTCTGAGGTTCCGAATGGAAGGCAGAGGAGCAGCTTGCCTCTGCCTATACTCAGAGATGATGCGATCGCTATTGAACCCAGCACTGGTTACTGTCCATTTTCAGCGCTATGGATTAAGGGGTTAAACTATCAAAGAATACTAATTACACATGATTGTATGTGTTTTATGGTCCACAAATCAAGTATCCGCAAAACGTGGACACCGTCGCCATTTTTTAAAACTCTTGAAGAAATGCCCTATCCTTGTCCACAAAATGGTCAAGAATAGAACATATTCTATATTTTTTGGGGGGCCGCAGAATGGACATAAGTATGTGGACAACACACAGATTGGATTGTATTTTGTGGACCAAAATACAGCTGTGTGCATGGGGTTTTAATAGTAGACAGATTTACTATTCTGGTGCATGGACCTTTGTATACCTGGGAGGAGATTAATATTCGCTGCACCGCCAGAGAATGTGCCTAATTTATGAAGATAACTTTGTCGGCTGCTGGCCATGTCCCATTCCTGCCCTTGTCACGCCCTCTTTAGGGGAAGTAGCAAGGGCAACACAAAATCTGAGAGATGTGACACATAGTTTGGAACTTTTTAAAGCCACTTTTCAGGCACAAAGATGATGACAAAACTTACCCTTGGAGCATAGTAAATCCTGCTCCAGATTTTAACTAGAAATATGTTCGTGCACCAGAATTTTGTCTATGTGTCAAAAAATGTCTAGTTGAAGTTATGCCACCTTCTGTATAAGTTGGTGTAGATTTGTTGCCTTTTTGAATACATGGACGTGCACTTAGGCCATTCCCCCTTCTGTGAGGCCATATCCATTTTCAGCAAAGCCACGCCCCCTTGGACGAGGTGTTAAAAGCTTAGAAAAGTGTGTAAAACAGTTGGTAAAGTAACGCTCATGCAAATGATCACTTTTTTATGAAAAAATGTTGCATTTTCAATAGTACATCTGCCCCAATGTATTCGTTTTTCCTGGGACATTTCTTTATTTATAAACATGTTCTTTGTGTGGACACATTGTATCCACCCATGCAGAAAGAATGTATCAAGCTTATAATGTCATGTTTATGCTAGTGCACTTTGAGGAACTAATTATTAGGCAAGCAGAAAGTACATTTGACGGCTTTTCTTTTCCTTTTTTTATCTTCTAAACTGACAAAAATATAGTGCCAGGTTCTTCTCATTTGGCAGTTTTGAATAATAATACATTGATTTTCTTTCACATAAAAGCTTGTGATTCACAAAAGCAAAATGACCCCTGTGAATGGCTATTGGCTGAAAAAGGCAGTGCATTAGATTTGCCTGTGTTTTGTAATGCAAATGAAGCAAGACATAATATTCATTGTGTGTTTTTGGAGACATATTTTAGAGAACATTCAGGATAAAAAGGCTATAAAATATGTTTTTGTTCATAAGCCATGTTAACGAACACAAGCTGAGAAAAAAAACCTTAATGTAAGCGGATTCAACAATGATGTAGGAAAATTACATATTAAAAAAAAAAAAAAAAAGCTCACTTCACAAATCGTTTTACAGTTTGCTTTAAAAGGTTTTCCAGTTTGTAACAACATTCTGTAAAATAATGATTTGAGAAGGTAGCTGTAATTTTACGTTTTTTGCTACTATCATCTGCTCTGGGCTGTGGTCACATGACAATGTCTATGCAGCGCTTTCTTATTTCCTATCGTTATGTTCGTGGCAGGGGAGTGTCTACGTATCTAGCTGGGTAGGAGTGTCTATGTTATTATTATTTTATATTATTTAATATTTTTTTATCGTTGCATTATTATTATATGTTAGGGATGGTGACAGGGGAGTGTCTAGGTAAGTAGCTGGGTAGGAGGAGCTATAGGCTAGCTGGGCATCATTAGGGACAGTGGGGGAGCTGTGACACAGGAAGAAGTGCATCATGGGTTTGGATACAGGAACAGGAAGTGCTGCATACAGAATGGAAACAAACCAGAAGCATTGGATTACATGTTGAAAACTAGCCAGGAGAGTCCAAACTGAAAGAAAGCATGGGGAAAATGTACATGAGGTAAGCAACTACATGTGCGTACAGTATCTGTTAAATATAGTAATCCCGGATAATCCCTTTAAAGATGTAATCTACATAAAAAGTTGAAATGCACAAATTCTTCAGGCATATATTTTTGCAACAGTCAGAATTCCCTGCTTGTCTTTAAAGATAAAGCAAGTACAAATCTGACAACAGCTCTCAAGTATATGACATTGAAAGGCAAATGAAACAAAAACAAGAGGGCACAATTAAGCCTTTTTTTAAATGAGTCAGTTTGAGGCAGGAACGACAGCTGATAAATGATATAACAAGTCAACGCTCTATCACATGGACTGATGATAACTCTAGAGGTAAGGAACAAAAGTTTGTACAATAGAAACATAGAAACATAGAATGTGTCGGCAGATAAGAACCATTTGGCCCATCTAGTCTGCCCAATATGCTGAATACTATAAATAGCCCCAGGCCCTATCTTATATGAAGGATGGCCTTATGCCTATCCCATGCATGCTTAAGCTCCTTCACTGTATTTGCAGCTACCACTTCTGCAGGAAGGCTATTCCATGCGTCCACTACTCTCTCAGTAAAGTCATTCTTCCTGATATTACTTTTAAACCTTTGCCCCTCTAATTTAAAACTATGTCCTCTTGTAGCAGTTTTTCTTCTTTTAAATATTCTCTCCACTTTTACCGTGATGATTCCCTTTATGTATTTAAAAGTTTCTATCATATCCCCTCTGTCTCTTCTTACTTCCAAGCTATACATGTTAAGGTCCTTTAACCTTTCCTTGTAAGTTTTGTCCTGCAATCCATGTACTAGTTTAGTAGCTCTTCTCTGAACTCTCTCCAATATCCTTCTGCAGATATGCTTCTTTCAATATCCTTCTGCAGATATGGTCTCCAGTACTGCACACAATACTCCAAATGAGGTCTCACTAGTGCTCGAGCACGAGCACGAGCACCTCCCTCTTTCTACTGTGAATGCCTCTCTCTATACACCCAAGCATTCTGCTTGCATTACCTGCTGCTCTATGACATTGTCTGCCCACCTTTAGGTCGTCTGATATAATGCCCCTAAATCCCTTTCCTCAGATACTGAGGTTAGTACTGTATCACTGATTTTATATTGTGCTCCTGGGTTTTTACGCCCCAGGTGCATTATCTTGCACTTATCGACATTAAATTTTAGTTGCCAGATTTTTGACCATTCCTCTAGTTTTCCTAAATCCTTTTCCATTTGGTGTATCCCTCCAGGAACATCAACCCTGTTACAAATCTTTGTGTCATCAGCAAAAAGACACACCTTACCATTGATGCCTTCTGCAATTTCGCTGATAAAGATATTAAACAATATCGGTCCCGGAACAGATCCCTGAGGTACCCCACTGGTAACAATACCATGGTCTGAGTATACTCCATTGACAACAACCCTCTGTTTTCTGTCCTTTAGCCACTGCCTAATCCATTCAACAATATGTAAGCTCAAGCTCAAAGACTGCAATTTATTGATAAGCCTTCTATGTGGGACAGTATCAAAAGCCTTACTAAAGTCCAGATAAGCGATGTCTACTGCACCTCCGCCATCTATTATTTTAGTCACCCAATCAAAAAAGTCAATAAGATTAGTTTGACATGATCTCCCTGAAGTACTTTGGTCCTTGTACAGTTTGGATATTCTTGGCAGTAAACCCCTGTTTGAAAAGGGTGATATGTTGTTGACAACAATGATTTTTAAGCCCTCATATAAGATGGCATCAACTGACAAAAGAACATTTGCATGCGTGTTAATCAGCCATCATGATTAGGGAAAGAACAAATGGGGGGAGAAGTAATACCTTCCTTTGGCAGCCAATGGCCTCAAAATTTGGCAGCCAATGGCCTCAAAATTGCTCAAGATAGGTCTTTAAATTTGTGACTTTTTTATGCCATACGTCTGGTGTAGAAGCTTGATGTTTTCGAATTTGGCAGGAAACCGGAGAACCTAGAAGATAAAAATCAACCCATGATCTCAGTACTGCAAGGCAACCACTGATCCACCATGCTGTCCTAATCTATCATCACACAAGCCTAATCAATCTTATTTCTAGTGTTGATCGAGCACCAAAGTGCTCGGGTGCTCTGGCAGAACACTTCCCAATGCTCGGGTGCTCTAGGTAATTTTATCAACAAGTAGTTGTACAAGTGTATTGTACTTTATAAAGTGGTCACTAAGTTAATGTAGAGTGCATCCACATGCGACATATATGCTGCTGAAAATTTGACCCGTGTGGCTGTACCCTTAGGTACATCCATGCGGGACTGAAAAGCTGTGGCAATTTAAAGAACTACTGAAGCAAAGTGCAGCCATATCCTCAAACATTGCGGGTTACCATGATCATCCCTATTATACTGCCTGGTAGGGTTGATCATGGTGAGTTCAAGGACCTCTTCATGTAGCAGTCAGATGTTTCATTAAAAAGAAATGTATACATTTATGATTAAGCTCATTAGGTGATCAGAGCACCAGCAAGCAGGCCTCGCCCCTTTGAGCACCACTTCAATTCCTCCTCTTTCCCATTGACACTCTTCCTGCTTCACTAATTGACAGGACCAAGCACCCTCACTTTTCCGATGCATGGCCCTGAAAAATCACTAACGCGCAGCTGATCTCAGAGAGGGGAAAGCTGAATGAGGTCAACTGTGCATGTATAATTTGCACTCTTGCCAGCACATGCACATGATTTCAGGGCCAGGCATTAGAGCAGATGATAATGTCAATCAGTGGGGGAGTAGGAGTGGCAGTGGGGGATAGGAGAAGGTAAAGTGGTGCCCTGAGGAGTTAGGCCCAATTCTTGGTGCTCTTAGAACCTCATGAGCATAACAATACATGTATGCCTGATTCCATCAGGTTGGTCAATCATGGTGACAGATGCTTTTGAAACTCTAGCTTTGTGAGAATAATAAAATAAGCAAAATGAGCAACAATATAAAACACATAACTAGAAGAGGTTGTTAGTTGAAGAAAATTAGAAATAAGAATTTAAATGGATGAGCCATAACATTAAAATCCCACGCTTAAAAGGATTATCCAGTCATTAATGTAAAAAATTAAAAAACAGACATATAATAGTACATGATAATCACTTTCTAACAAAGTTTGAACCATCCCTGTACCTCACATGGATCCAGAGATCTACCCATATATTGTTCCAATTGCTGTGCTAGATTTATATCAAGCTGGAAGCCAAGGCTGGGTATCCTTTCTGCTCCAGCTCTCCTTCTATCATAGCTGAGGTGGTAGTTGAAGGACCAAACTGAGTATGTGCTTCCCCTTTGCGAGGTGGACAGAGAGATAAGAAAAAGAACAAACTGCAGGTGGTGCTATACAGATACATTTTGTTGAATAATTGTGGCTATGCTAAATTTTTATTATATGTGATTACAAAAGTATTCAGATCCTCCAGATACTGGTTTGAAAACTTCTAAATATAAAAAAAAAAAAAACTCTAATATTATGAAGGTCCGGTCCAAACATTGAGATAAGGATTCCACAAGACCTCTATATATGTCCTGCATGTTTTTTTATTATTATTATCAGATACAGTAGCTCTTCTGTAGAATATGACCAGACCAGACTTCTCTCTTTCTGCATTAAAAAAAAAAAAAAAAAATCTCATCCCCTATGCTGCTACTGCAAAATGCTCTGTATTTTCCACCCACAATATCTCTGCAGGAAAAACTACATACCCATCCTAAATGGACACAGAGCAAATGGTTGCCTGTTTTTGTATATTTATTAGTTGTTAAAATATTGTAATTAAACACACAAAGATTCCCTCTTCTATTAATTATAAACACATATAGCATACTATATATATGTACTTTTTCCAAAGGATTTTACAACCTTTTATACAACTTTTTATTGTTTAATCAGCAAATAAAGTTAACTTTCTTAATATATATAAGATATATATAAAATTTTAATTTTACCATTTTCAGAATTATTTGCAGATTATCATTTTGTATGTATTTTTTTTTTTTTTTAAAGAGCTGCCTTAAAGTGCAACTAGTACTGCACAGCTCTTTTCAGATTTCTTTACCAACCTAAAATGTTGTTCAAATCAACTTCCAAGTTCAGCAAGAAAAGCTGCAAAAATGAGAGGCAAATTGTCATAAATTTTTCATTTTCAGTTGCAACTAGATATTTCTTGACCTATATGAGTGAACACCTCCCTACATAGTTACCTTAACCCTAAGTTCACACCTGAAACGCGCTGTAAAAACGCGTTCAAACGCGCTGTAAAACGCTCAACACATGAAAACCAATGCTTTCCTATGGCCCTGGTTCTCACTTGAGCGTTTTACAGCGCGTTTGAACGCGCTGTAAAACGCCCGATGCATAAACAAGTACTTGAGCTTTTTTTTGGGCGTTTGTCGCGCGTTTTGTGATTGACACCACAGTAGTCAATCACAAGAACGCGCGTACGAACGCGCGTTTCCTATTTGCAAAAACGCGCTGAGATACGCGCGACAAAAACGCGCGTTTCAAGATTGCTCAGGTCTGAACCCAGGGTAAAAGTCATCTGAAAATTCAAAGTTACTCTTAACCAGTGAATTTCTCCCACTCCACCTTTATGTCAAACCACGAGCTTGACTTTGAAATTATTGCATGTAATTGATGGATGGTTATTTTCAAAATATATAAGATTCAGAAAGCGAGAAAGATCTGTTACTCCAAAATAATACCTTACAAAACTATAATAGGTTTGATTCTTTCCCTTTCGGAATGACTTACTGTTAGTTATGAGCGAGGAGGCTCAGCAGAATATCTGTTTGAGTCTCCGCCCTGCACGTTTCACGGCTTTTAAGCAGCTAATAAAGGTGCAAGTAAGTACTGCCCTCACTGTAATGCCAGTAGCAATGTTGGCTGCTGGAATTACAGCGATTGGCTGGCCAGAACGCGTCATCGGGTGCTATATAGTTCGGCTCAGACAGGGAACGCAGAGCGTAGGAAGGGAAAGACAGAGTAGGGAGCAATTTTCACAGTTTTTATTCTTAGAAAGCTTTTCCAAGAACCAAAAGTTTTTTTTGGACTACTGTGTGTGTGTGTGTGTTTTAGAGCAGCAATCTATTTACCACCTGCAGTCTCAGGGACAGTGCTTCGGAAGCGACAGATAGTGCGGGGCGAGAAATTTGCTGTTTTTACTACCAAAAGCTTTTCAAAGACCCCAAAGTCATTTTAAGGATTACTGTGTGTTTTTAGCAGCAGCAAGATATTTTTATTTTATACCTATTAGTGACATATATTGTACATCATCCTCAGACTGTGTCTTTAATAAACTGGCCACATCTAGTGTCCTTAGTGTGTGGCTTTGTGTAAGAAATAATAAACTTAATTTGCAAACAGTGTCTGTATTACAAATTCCAATAATCTGGGCCTAACATAGTGTCCATAATCTGTGGTGTTCTGTAACCAATACTGTACAACATCTGCAAACAGTGTCTGTATTACAACTTCCAATAATCTGGGCCTAATATATTGTCCATATTCTGTGGGTTTCTGTGACATATACTGTCCTGCATCCGAAAATTGTGTCTTGAGCGGACAGTAAAACAATCTGTACCACATCTAGTGACAAAACCATTAATATGAAGAAGGCGAGCACTAAGGGATGGGGAAGTGGGCGTGATGCTGATGGTGATGGTAGGCCGTGGGCCTATGTGCAATGAAACTGTGCCTGCTGCCAGTGCACCAGAAAAAAAAAAAAAACATCCACCGTACACAGCTTCATGTCCAATTTAGCTGGGCTGCGCAGGACAACACTGTCCAAGTCGGACCAGTGCAAACAGTTGGTCGGTTGGATTGCTGAAGATAATGCTTCCAGTCAGTTAAGCGCCACCCTCTCGTCCAGTCTCTGTAGCCAAGAGTCTGATCAACCAAATCCTCACTCTGATCATCCTTCCTCCCACCAGGGACAGGGTTGCCAAACGAGTGACCCCACACTCGGATATTCCGAGGAGCTCTTTCCAGCGCCACTATTAGCTTTGGCCCTCACGCTAAGCAAGCTTTAAGAGGGACCTGAGATATTTTGCCCTGAATCCCAACCTCTTGAGCCTTCACAGTCTCAAGAAGATGACGGTGGTGAACGGCAATCATTCATTCACGAGGTGGATGATGATGAGACACAGTTGCCAATCACTAAGGTTGTGGTTAGGTTAAGTCAAGAGGATGAGTAGAGTGAGGAAGTGGAACAGGAGGTGGTGGACGGTGAGGTCACTGACCCAACATGGGAAGTGAAAAACAAAGCGGACAGCAGTATAGAGGGAGAGGGATCTGCAGCACCGCAACAGTCTGGAAGAGGCAGTGGGGTTGCAAAAGGGAGAAGTCGGCTCACACAAAGCAGGCCTGCAACTATTACACCGAGCACCCTCATGCATAAATTTACCTTGCCATGGGGGAGGTGTTCCGCAGTATGGCACTTTTTTGAGGAAAGTGCAGACGACAAAAGAGTAGTAGTTTATAACCTGTGCCGTACCAAAATGAGCCGGGTGTGAACAATAGCAACATCACCATCACCAGCATTATCCACCACATGGTATCCAAGCACCCTTATAAGTAGGCTGAAAGCCTGGGTCCACAATCTGGGTCTGCGCGTCACACCCCTACCTCCTCTTCCCCTGTGTTTCGCACTGCAGGCCAATCCCTTGTCAAAGGCGCAGGCCCGGATGCCCTTTGCTCTGTACCTGGACCTTCGCATGAACCGTCAGCAACAACATCCACTTCCCTTTCCCAGCGCAGCATCCAAATGTTGATAACAGGCATTTAAATGCAAGAGCAAATACCCACCCACAGGCCATAGCACTAAATGCACAACCTTGACAAGTGCTGGTGGACAGGGACACTACATTTCACTGACCGCACACTGGATGAATGTTGTGGAGGCCAGGAGTAAGTCGTACCCTGGGATGGCACAGGTGCTACCCACGCCCAGGATTGCGTGCCCTATGTCCATCAGGTTCTTTACCAGCAGCTATATTACTGGCTTCAACCCCCACTTCTCCTCCTCCGCCTCCTCCTCCACTTCCACCTCTAGCAGCAGTCAGCCATTAGTCGCTAGCTGGAAGCAATGGAGCACTGCTGTGGGTAAGCGTCCACAAGTCGTTCTGAAGCTTATCTGCTTAGGGGACAAATAGCACACCACCGCAGTGCTATGGCAGGGTATAAGGGACCAGACCGAGCTCTCGCCACTCAACCTACATCCAGGCATGGTTGAGTCTGACAATAGCCGTAACTTGGTGGCGCCTTTGGAGCTTGACAACCTGACACACATCCCATGCCTAGCCCACATCTTAAACGTAGTTGTTCAGCGGTTTATCAAAACCTACCCCAATTTGCAAGAGCTCCGAATGAAGGTGTGCCACATGTGTGCACATTTCCGCAAGTCATCCACAGCTTCCGCTTGCGGCTTCCAGCTCACCGACTGTTGTGTGACGTGAGCACGCGCTGGAACTATACGTTCTACATGTTGGCCAGGCTTTGTGAGCAGCAGAGGGCAGTTGTGGAATACCAGCTGCTAAATGGTCATCACCTTTTGAGTCAACTGCCACTATTCACAAGTGAGGAGTGGGCATTGATGTCAGACCTATGTCAGGTTTTAAAAAACTTTGATGAATCCACACAGATGGTTAGTGGCGAGAACGCCATTTTCAGCGTAACCATCCTGCTGCTTTGTCTACTCAAACGGTCGCTGCTCAAAATGAAGGAGGACGCTCTCAATGTGGCAGACGAGAAAATGGGGGAGGAAATTACACAGAGTGATAGCCAGACCACCCACAGTTCGTCTTCTCACTGAAAATTGGACCATGAAGAGGAGGAGGAGCTGGAGACAGTTTTCCCTGCTACAGAGGGTAGTACCCATGGAACTTTAATTCCATCTGTTCAGCATGGATGGGCAGAAGAGGAGGATGAGGAGATGGAGAGTCATCCTGATGTCGACATCAACATCTTGCCTGTTGGTACTCTAGCACACATGGCTGTCTTCATGTTACGCTGCCTTTCCAGCGACCCTCGCATACGCATTTTAGATAACACGGATTACTGGGTGTTCACCCTTCTTGACCCCCGCTACAATGATAACTTCTCATCTCTCATTCCTGTGGTGGAGAGGACGAGTAAAATGATACCACAAGGTACATCTGACAATGCGGCCAGCAGAGTCCGTACTTCCTTAGGCAACCGAGGAAGGGAGACAAGGGGAACACACAGCAGTTCCAACAAAGGCAGGGAAACACTCTCCAAGGCATGTAAGATAAAAACAGAGAGAGGACCGCGCCTCATGTGTGGTGTTGTTGCCAATGGTGACGCAAGAGATATAATAAAATCTGCTTACCAGAGGCTGTTGTGAGTGAGTCACAACAGCTGTATGAGCTCCTGCTGGTATATTATCCCGACCAGCACAAGGGGCTTGGCTGCAGCCTGGGTTCCTTCCTGTACTCAGAGAATGTGAGTGCTGGAGTGGAGGTAGATCATAGGGGAAAAATGGAGATAAGAACCTTTTTTTCTGGCGCTGCCAAGGATCACGGAATGATGCGATGTCTTTTTCACAGGTATTTTATTCGTCTACGCGTTTCAGGGGTGGAAAACCCCCGTCTTCAGGACAGTAATACATACATAATGGAATGCATTGCAAACATTTATATCGACATGTGTTGTGTGGTTTGGCGCTCAAACTGGGAGAGGTGGGGCGAGGGGGGAGGAGGGAGGATTCCTGGGGGTGTGTCTGGGGTGCACCCCACGAATGCCATGTTGAAGTTAATGTTTGTCCAAGCCCTTCTTTTCATTGACGTAAGGCTTGTTATTTTAGTGACGTGTAGCTGGTAGCCCTGTAGCCCTGTAGGAGCGTGATTGGTGGATGGTAGTCATAGAGATCGGAATGTTGTGGCTGGTTTGAGGGAGATCGCAGCCTTGTTGTATGTCCCGGGGATGAGAGTGCTTCTATATTGCACTCAGCTGCCCAATTAGGTCTAGGTTTAGTTGCATATCAAGGTTATACTGTAATTGGATGTATGCGAATGGCAGCGCTACTATATCACAGCTTCATGTTATATATGGGAGCAGTGGTGCTCCTAGATCCGCTGGTGGGATGTCGGTAAGATCCGCTGGTGGGGTGCATGGGATAAAGGGGTGTGTGGGACATATAATATGGTTAAAAGCAATTGAAAAAATATTAATGATCGAAAAAATAATAATTGAAAAAATAATAATAAACGAAAAAATAATCGAGAAAAAATTCGAAAAAATAATCGAGAAAATATTCGAAAAAATAATCAAAAAGAAAATAAATACCGCATCTATATAGTTAGATTTCTTGATGAATAAATAATAAAA